>CP092864.1:129623663-130041662 GCA_030710605.1 Cordylochernes scorpioides | reverse complement strand
GAAGCATGAACTGATGGAATTTGTGTAAACTCTACACATTGGGATAAGAAACAACAACAGTACCTTGGCCCATACCCCATTCTGTGTCAGCTCGAGAAGTATGAACTGATGGAATTTGTGTAAACTCTACACATTGGGATAAGAAACAGTACCTTGGCCCATACCCCATTCTGTGTCAGCTCGAGAAGCATGAACTGATGGAATTTGTGTAAACTCTACACATTGGGATAAGAAACAACAACAACAGTACCTTGGCCACATTCCTGACAGCAATCTTCCTGAAGATAGGAGGGGCATCCTGGCCGAACTTGGGGGGCACATAGTCTCTCTCGTGGCTGAAGGAGAAGGCTCCGTACCTGGGAACACAAAGAACAACCTCCTTGGCCAACACTTCTATCTGGCTGTCTCCCATGATACACCATGGCACATACCTACCAAACCTGGCCTCTCATTGGAGACTTAGTCATCAACCTTGATGAGACCTAACCTTTGGTTCACTATCGCCACAGTTTGGCTATTTTTTTACATCTAAAAACTTTATATGGCAAAAGGACCAGAAAACAGGACCAGTACACCAGAAAAAAAGTTACCCCTTAATAATAGCCACTCAATTTTAATTCCTTAAATTGACCTATTTATAAATATTAATTCTGAATATTATAAACACAAGGTAATAAGCCTAAATTCAAATAAATAAATAATGTGTAGTCTTAATGTGGTCTTATTACCTTGTTTTTATAATCTATAATCCAAATTGTGCCTTATCAATTCTGAATATTAAAATGGTCATGAAATTCTGTGAACTCATGGAATTCGCACAATATTTACACAAGGGGATAAGAAACAACAACAACATATGAATTAATGGGGCATTACATACAAAACAAGAACTTCATTTAACAGAACAAGATATTTCTCTGGTAAAGTCATGAGACTCATGCTTTAAACACTGGCCATGCCACAAATGATCCTCAGGGGTTTCACACGGTACACAAGGTAATAGGACCCAATCCAAATAAATAAATAGTGTTTTGAAAATAGAGCAATCAATAAATAAATCTTTAATTAAAAATACATATATTGGATCAAAATATTTATTTTACCAATATTTCAGTTGGCTGAACGTCAACCTTTATCAAGGTGTTATAACATATTTAATGTGTGTAAACATAAATAGTGTGTGACGTTTCTGTAACAACGTTGTTACCATCATAAGACAAAATACTGAAATAAATATCACAGAATGTTCTTAAATAGTACAGTATAACCTTCCTGTAAAGTGTCCTTTAGGCGAGAGGTGTCTTTTTACTGGAGAGTTGCTAAATAGTAAAAATGGTAAATTTGCAAATGTAAACTGTCCTTTATAAAGAGGTGTCCTCTAGCACGAGTGTCCTTTCATGAAAGTTCTACAGTACTGTTATCAATTGTCAGACAAAAGACTGAATGTGAAAAATATCATGTTCTTAAACACAAGGTAATAAGACCAAATCCAAATAAATCAATAGTGTGCGACGTTTCGGTAACAGCGTTGTTACCATCTTCAGACCAAAGTACTGAATGAGAAATTTTACCACAGCATGGTTTAAAATGTGCTATGGTATGCAGCATGTGGTAAAATTTCTCATTCAGTACTTTTGTCTGAAGATGGTAACAACGCTGTTACCGAAACGTCACACACTATTTATTTATTTGGATTTGGTCTTATTACCTTGTGTTTATAATCTATAATCCAAATTGGGCATTATATATGTTCTTAAAAACTTAATAAAAGTGCTAATTATTTAAGAATATGCTGTGATATTTGTCTCACTCAGTCTTTTATCTGATGATGGTAACAACGATGTAACCTCACACCCTATTTATTTATTTGTATCTGATCTTATTACCTTGTGTTTGTGATAAGGTACAATTTGGATTATAGATTATAAACACAAGGTAATAAGACCAAATCCAAATAAATAAATAGTGGGTGACGTTTCGGTAACAGCATTGTTACCATCTTCAGCCTGTTACCGAAACGTCACACACTATTTATTTATTTGGATTTGGTTTTATTACCTTGTGTTATAATCTATAATCCAAATTGTATGAATATGGTAACAACGCTGTTACCGAAACGTCACACATTATTTATTTATTTGGATTTGGCCTTATTACCTTGTGTTTGTAATCTATGATCCCTCAAGGAATTCATGTAATCTTTACAGAAGGGGATAAGAACCAATCTATGACCTGCGCAGTCTGTAGGCATCGGTGGTGTAGAGATAGTACTCCTGCTCCCTCTGTCCGCTGATGTCCAGCAGGATGTCCCCTGTCACCACCTTGTAGGTGGGGGGGTCGGGGGTGAAGCCATAGTTCTGGCACACAAACCCCGTGCCGTCCTCGGAGCAGTGGCAGTACGGGTAGAACCTCTCCTTGACTGGGGTCACTGCACAGACAAACTCTGTCAGCAACCCTGTCATGTGACATTTCATTGGCTCAGTGGGAAGACATCAGAAAAATAATTCCTATTGAATCCACTCAAGACCGGACAGAGAAATATTAACCCTTCAAGTATCAGCAACCCTGTTGCACTGGTTACTGATGTGACATTTTGCCATCAATCTCACATATCATCTATTCCCTGGGTCATGGCTGTCTGAAATCGGTGGTGTTTTACACCACTTGCCCACTGACCGCCCAATAAAGCTAGGCTTATAACGAACCCACGGTGATATATTCCCATATCTGGAACATGGCTAGATATTTGTGGTCTCACAGTGTCTCCTTGCTAGAGTCACTTGTAGTTAAGAACACTCATTTTAATCAAAATCTCCCATGAGTGTGCACAATACCCGTTTAAAAAAATTGGGTAATAACCTAGCTCAAGTTGTACATAACTAAAAGTTAGTTCCTTAAAACAAATATTCCCTTAGAGCAACCAATGTTGGCTGCTTCCACAATAAAGTGTCAACCAACAGCAGCTCTTTCTATAGTGAACATTTGGCAAAATTATTTTCATATATTTCACTTGCCACTGACCGCCCAATAAAGCTAGGCAGTATATACAGTAAAACCCCGCTAATACGAACCCTGGATATAGCGAACCTTCCCTTATAATGAACCCACGGCGATTTCCAATTCCATTCCATTGAAAATACCATCGTTATAACGAACTTTGCGATTTTTAAAATAACGAACTACCCCTATAACAAACCTATTTTCGGTCCCAAAATGATAGGATATATTAAAAACACTAGGCTTATAATGAACTTAAAATTGTGATTTAAAAAATTTTAAAACAACAAAATTTTGAGCATGTTTCAGCTCACGGATCACGATTTCAAAACAAAAAATTACGGCATTGTTTGTTTTCATTTCCATTCTATTTTTGCTGTATGTTGTATAAATTTTTAAACATTATACTTTTATTTAATAGAATATATTTGCATTCGACAATTTTGAAATAGAAGAAAAATACAAATGGCTTCCAAAATAAAGAAAAGAAACAAAGAATTGCGTTCTAAAAAAAAAAACGGTGGCAGCATGCCCTTTTAGAAGCATTCTATATCAAGTTTACCCTAGGCTAAAAATAATTCCAAATAATTTTAAAGACAGAAATGGTTTGAATAACAGGTTAAAAATAAAATTTTATATACGCCTAAGAAGAATATGTGGAAACTGGAATTGGAAGAAGAAGAAGGGGGGAAAAAACAGTTCCCCCAAGTTCCCGTGTCTCATGGGCCACAAACAAATCGACTTTTAAATTATCAAAAACTACAACTACAGTTCTATTTTTAGAATGGAATTCTCATATGACTCATTCAGGGTTCGCGGATATTCCCCCTGGTTGGCCGTTTTACCACAGATTTTGTGTTTGCAAATTGGCGTTTTTTATTCGCAATTTTACCGATCGCGCTATCGTATCAACATGTTTGGGGTCCGATTTTTCTGAATTGGATACTTTTGATTCATCCTCAATTGATTCAGAATACACGGAGCTTTATTCCTTTGATGGAAATAACGATATTTTAAGACAATTCTGATTTTAAAATTTCACTTTTTTACTTTCAAACAACAAGGTATTAGAGGCATTTTTTTCAAATAAATATAGTATTATATTATTTGAGAAAGATGTTCTATAATACTCTTATACCTTTTAAAAATATAAATAATAATGTTTTGCTTAGGGGATTTGGCTTAATTTTTATATAATACATAGGTTTATATATAAACATGTATGCTAATGATAAGAAGAACCTATTATCGAATGACTTACATTAATTCAGCATTACTGTAAAGAAATAGGTCAATTTAGGGAATTAAAATAAAGTGACCATTATTAAGTGGCTGCCTTTTCCTGCTTGTATGGCTATTTTTTAATTATACGGTCTGAAAATTTTAAAAAAGTTTAAAAAAGTTTTTAAAAATGGCCAAACCGTGGCTATAGTGAACCAAAACTCTGTCCCATTGGGGTTCACTATAGAGGAGTTATACTGTATAGGTTTCAGAGATAGACATTCTCAATCTAAGATAGACAAAGTGTCTATTCATGATAAACATTTATAGACAGAGTATGTATAGGTACCAGAAGGGTCAGTAGAGGTGGGAGAGAACTGCGGGGATGCCGTGGGAGGAAGAGGCACAAAGTTCTTGGGAGGCAGTCCGGGCAAGAAGACACTCTCGCAGGAAGGTTCGAAGTACTTGGCCAGCAAGCTGAACTCCCTGACGTTGAAGTTGAGATCTTCCTCAAAGGTGTTGTTGAAGGCATGCTTGAGCACACAGGTGGCCCCCACCCCTGAGGGCATGTGGATGAGGGTGTTCACCAGGCTGGAGGAGTTGGCATCTGTCATCCAGCTGAACCACAGACACTATGTAACTACCACATCTAGGCCTTGGAAGTCTGCCAGAAGCTTTTATTCAACTTACTTCCATGTCTGCTTGTCAACAAATCTTGTAATCAATTTTTAACACAAAGCAATAACGTGCCATCTATGTATACAAAATGAAAGGGTCTAAGCATGAATGTTTCTTTTATACACAATACAAACTTCTACTGTCCTTACTGCGATGAAAAAATATATTGGGAGGGCTTGGCTCATCAGTGGTGAACCCTCCCAGCGGTTTCACCAATTTAATCCACCAGACCACCTCTTAGAGCTCTAATACTGTATTGGACGATTCTGCTTATATATGCTACACTGAAGATTCCACTCTTCAGTGTAGCATATATAAGCAGAATCGTCCAATACAGTATTAGAGCTCTAAGAGGTGGTCTGGTGGATTAAATTGGTGAAACCGCTGGGAGGGTTCACCACTGATGAGCCAAGCCCTCCCAATATATTTTTTCATCGCAGTAAGGACAGTAGAAGTTTGTATTGTGTATAAAAGAAACATTCGTGCTTAGACCCTTTCATTTTGTATAATCAATTTTTAATATACTTCCAGAGTACCAAGAAGTCTGAAATTTGGTACACTTGTTTGAACCTGATGGCATTGCAAGTTGATAAAATTTTGTAAATATGTGTGGCCAGTATGTAACTGATGTCTATATTTGAAAAATATATTTTGCAGTAAATTTTTAAATATAAATACAGTAGAACCTCCCTGTAAAGGACAACACCTAATTACAGAGCCAAAGTGTCCTTTAAGGAGAGGTATCCTCTTACCGGAGAGTTGCTAAATAGTAAAAATGGTAATTTTGTAAATGAAAACTGTCCTTTATAGAGAGGTGTCCTCTAGTGTGAGTGTCCTCTGATGGAGGTTCTACTGTATAAAACATTATGTATTTTCAATAAAAAGAAACTCACCACGTTATATTTTCGTTTTCTCATAAAACATTATATTTATGAATTTATAAATAATGACTAAAATAAGAGTTAATAATAAAATAGATTTTACTTTTTTTGAAATCCACCATAAAATCAAATAACATAATGAATTTAACAGGTGAAGGTATCCCAAATGAAGTTCTAGATCTGCTTTGCAAAGGTTATAAATATGCTTTGGGGGGAAATCTGAAACGAAAATAGATCTTAAAAAAGGCATTTACCAATAAATACTTTAAAAATGAGAAAATAGATATTTCAGCTTCACCATTGAACAATTCAACCTATAAACCATTAAACCTATATAAATCAAAATTTTAAAAAAAGTGACAATCACCATATATTGAATGAAGAGGTAAATCAGTTCCTTGATATGTAATCACATTAAACACAAGGTAATAAGACCAAATAAATAATTAGTGTGTGACGTTTCTGTAACAGCATTGTTACCATCTTCAGACAAAAGTACTGAATGTATTGTCTGAAGATGGTAACAACGCTGTTAGCGAAATGTAACACACTATTTATTTTTTGGATTTGGTCTTATTACCTTGTGTTTATAATCTACTATCGGACGTACCCGGCTTCGCCCTGGTTTTACCCGAGTAAAGGTTTGTCTAACGAATCTCTCGATAAAGTGAACATTTTTTCCCGGTCCCTTAAAAAATACTCGATAAGTTGAATAAAATCAATATTAATTGGTTCCCTCGGTAATTGGAAGTTAAAGGAATAGTATCTTGCCTTGAAATTGTATCATTATTCTTGTCTCAAATAAATTGCCGTGTCATCCTGAATTTTGTCTTTCCTAATTTTCTACATTACAAAATCATCGTATCATCATGATAATATTTAGAGCAGATTGTTGAATTATAACAGATAAATTAGAATATTTATCTTTTGATTATTTTTAGGCGAAAAGTTATTTCAAAAATTTTATTTGCTAGAAACCTTCCCAGTACTATACTAAATAACTTCCCAAAGTTTCATGGCGTTCCAATGAGTGGTTTGGTCAGGCATAAAGGACAGACAGACACACATACATTCATTTATATATATATATAGATAGATAACCCAAATTGTGCCTTATTATAATCACATTAAGTTCAATTTTTTCTGTGTGTGTGTGAATATTCCTTAAGTATCTGATCTAGAAATTGAGAACAGTTGAAAATATTCGAGCTGTAGCAAGAGAATTATTGGTGTTCACCATTGTGAGGTTTCACCACTACTCTAGTGTAATCTACTGGGAGGAGTTTAGTAGGCTGCAACTACAATCTAAGAAACCAATTAAAGTGAGGTATAAGATCTTTTTCAAATATAGTTGAAGAATATGATGTTGTCCCAGGTACTTAGGATCATTCTACTTATGGTACAACCTAGGTAACAAATATCAGTTTGAACTCACAGGTTGTCAGAGAATTGTGTATTTGGAGTCCCTGCTATTGTCTACTTATGGTAAAACCCAGGTCTTATTCTTCTTCTTTCTTATTGTTACTCAATCATATCAGGGTATCAAGCTTGTAGAGCTTGTTGATTGTGTCTACTGGGGATGAGTAGAGCTCATGAATGGATGAGTCAATACAGTCAATGATGTGTTTTGCAGGTTGAAACTTGGTACACAGTGGGAAAACCTTGCAACCATTCTGGAAAGTCACAACACAGGTCACAACTCCGCCTTTGCTAGTCCCAAGCCCGGATGGAGGAGGGAGAGCAGTAACAAGCTCACTAAAAAACCTGGGTTCAGCTGGCCCGGCTGATAGTACCCTGTAAGGGCTCCTAATCCAGGGATACAGGATGAGCAGCATTTGTACTCCATGTATGGAGCGGCTGCACATGGGGTCTGTTTCTCATATCAGAGGCGGCCATTTCTTTTGGAGCTAAGTCGGCCTGCCACTGAGTAGTGCTCCCAGTCTTAATGACAAAGGCAGACGCATTCTACTTCACCCAGTGTCGAGATAAGAAAGAAGAAGAAGAAGACAACCCAGATACAAAATGGCAGTTTGAACTCAAAGGTGGGTTATCAGAGAATATGAGTACCTGGAGTCCCTGCCATTGTTGGCGAAGGGGATGACGTTGCCCTGGGGCTGGGTGAGGTTGAAGTACTGGGAGGGAGACAGCACCAGGGGGGGCAGCTCTTCCAGCTTGGGGGCCGTCAGGGCCACTGACATGGCCACGCTCACAAAGAAGGCCGGCAGAAGGATCTGGGAGAAGAGACCCTTCCAGTTGCGCTTGGTGTACCAGTAGCGTTTGGCCAGGATGGCTCCACACTGCTGGACCAGCAGCAACTTGCCCTCCACCCGGTGTTTCCCTGCCCCGTCCCTCCGCTGGCTCGCTCCTGCTTCACCTGATGGTCCCTCACCTGCAGTCAGGATGGACACAACCTTCTTGTCAGACAACATCTCTAATCTTTCAAACATAAACTCTATTATAATAAAATATTGGGTTGAAGCAAGCAATTGTGGGGCCAATAAATGGGAAACTATATTTAAAAGGGTAAACATTCCACAGTGGAATGCCATTATAGCAGCAAATTTTAACTTTGGTTAATAATATTGTTACGTTTAGAATAAAAAAAAAGCACATTCCTGAATAGAGGGAGAATGTTTTAGAACGTTCTAGAATAATTCAGAAAAATCAGAGAAAAACTGATTTGTCAATTTAAAGTGATTATTCAAGGCTTAGTGCTGGCTGCTTTCTGATTGGCTGAACAACCTTGACCATTCTAGAAAGATCCGCTCCGGGATATATAGGGATGAGGAACTTACGCCAGAGGGTAGAAGAACGAAACTATGTGGCCTTCAAGCAAGCTGCTGTCTCAAGAGGTCGGACTGCTGCTTACTGCTGAAGTACTTTGTGGAAGATTTTAGAAGGTTCTACCAACTTCTGTTCTGTTCCTTCACTGTGCTGCAGTTGGTGAGTTTGTAAAACTGCTGTTTTCTTTGTTGTTGTTATTTTATTTTGTATTCTTCTGTATTTATTTCATTGATTAGTTTTAAATGAAGATCTAAAGATCCTTTGCACGCATGGAAGTTATTCTTTGTCAACCAACAATATCTTGGTCCCAACTGTACAGTGGAGTCGCTCATGAGTGACTCATCCCATGAGGATGTTAGACATGAATTAATTTCCCTTGTGTTGAGCCTACTATAAGAGTCTCCCATGAACAACTGTGTCTGTGAACGGCCAGTACCACTAAAAATCGATTTTCTTTTGTCTCTCTCATCAGAGACTATTAAATAATAAAATTTGATATAATCTAGGTTATAATGAAAAATAAGCCTGAACCTCCCTGTCATGGCCGACATACCATCTCTCTGAGAGCCAATGGGCTCCAGCTTGTAGTAGTTGGCTCGGCCGTCATCAGAGAACCTCTTCTTGTGGCCTGGCTTGGCCGCAGAGGTAGCTGGGCCTGGCTCATCACTGATGTCCACTGGGTGGACGAAGCCATTGGCCTCTCCTTTACTGTGGTCATCTGGGAACACACACAAGTTTTACCATTCAAAGTACTGGCGGCTAGTGACAACTTAGAGATTGTAACCAATCCAATTGAGCAAATCAGATAGAGCATTTCAGCAATAGCATTGCAACCAACACAACACACATTTAAATACAGTTAAACCTGTCTATAGTGTCCTCTCTAAATAGCGCCTTCCTCTTTATAGCGCCCGATTTTAAATACATAGTACGATGGGATTTACATTAAAAGTGACCTGTCTATAGCACCCGGTGAGTCCCAAGAGACAGGTTTAACTGTATAATCATCATTTATATATAAGAAGTGAAAGCATTAAGACACAAATATTTCTTTTACTCACAATAAAAAACAAACTTCTACTGTCCTTACTGCGATGAAAAAATATTGGGAAGGCTTGGTTCATCAGTAGTGAACCCTCCCAGCAGTTTAGCCAATTAAATATACCAGATTGTTTTTTAGAGCTCTATTACTGTATTGGATCATTCTGTTGATATATGCTACACTGAAGGGTGGAAATAATATTCAAGCAAACTATGGAGATACGCTTTTACTATTAAAATATATTTTTGCTTAGAGGGCATAGCCCTTTTAAAGATAAAATAAAAAGCAATGTTTTTCTATTTAGTTTTATTATCATCTTCCTGCAATATGTGTATACAGTAGCATCTCTCATGGAAGACCACCCCTGGTCTCTCAAGGAGGTAGTCCCTCATGGGAGACTACTGTACTGTACTGACTTCATAAAAAAATGCTCCAATGGCCCCCGATTCTTGCAAAAGTTCAACCCCACCAGCGAGTGCAAGTAACCAAACGGGGCTCTGGCACATTTGTAAGTGCAAAGTCGAACTGCTTTTCACATGTGTAGACATGTGGTGCGCTTACATTAAAAGCAGTCGCTATCTACCCACCATGATTATCATGGCCTGTACCACGGGTACTAGGGATAATTTAAAAAAAAAAACAACTGACTTCATGCCTCACCTTGGGTGGCCACTTTGAGGAAGACCTCTTCCAGAGTACAATGCTTGATGCCATAGCTGGTCACACGAAGGGAACCCAGGGAGTGGTCCAGGGCAGCAAACAGCTGGCCGTAGTTGGGGGACTGGCTAAGGGGGAGGATGTAGTGCAGCTCCCGGGGGGTGTCGTCCACCAGGGTGGAGCCGGGGACCAGGCGGCTGAGGAGGGCAGAGATGGGTTCTATGGGGCAGCCTGGCACATCACAGGCTAGCTTTTAGCCTATACTAGTCACAGTACATTTTTTCCTTGGCAGAGCATCCTCAGGTGGCAGATAGGGGACCAACCTTCAGATATGAAGGCCAGCAGCGAAACAAGCAGAATAACTCTGATGAATAAGCAGTCGCGGACCAATAGCAGTATTGTTAGAAGAGGAGTAGACCTCTTTAAAAATCCTAAGTTCAACTGACCCGGTTGATAGACCTCAGCAAGGGTCCCACTCCAGGGATACGGAGGAGCTGCGTCTCTACTCATGTTAGAGTCGGCAACAAAGGCTTCCATGTTAGGAACAGCCTCAAATTACAGGCAAAGTCAGACTTTCACCAAAGTGTGCCTGGATCATGTGATCAATGAAAGCTGCACCCCTACACACCATTCCATGAGATCATGGAATTCGTGTAATCTTTACACAAGGGGATAAGAAACAACAACAACACAGTAGATTTACAGACACTTCTCCGCAAAGAACAGTTTTCACAGCTAAAATTACCATTTTACTAATTACAGTACTGCAAACCACATCGGTCCCACAACGCTAACATCCAGACTGTCAAAGAGTTTATGGTCTGTTCTTCCCAACCCACACCTGGTGGATAGGAAAATAACAGGTTTTTATTGTGAAACCTGTAGTGACAAACCAGCTCGTCATTTGGGGGATTGTTTCCAGAAATACCATACTTTATTGAAATATAAATTGAAATTAATATTATTTTTTAATACTTTTTTATTATATACATGTGATAATCTCTATATAGAATTACGTAACCCCACCACATCTATGTATAATGTATTGTCTAATGGTTTAATAAACTTTAGGCCTTGCGAGATGGGAAAGAACAAAGTACAGGATTGCATCATCCAGGAAGTAAAGGTCACTGCCCTGGACCCATAAAACTTAAGTTCAAAGGCCTTCTTCTTCCTGGAGGATTGCAATCATGGCGACAATGGAGGTTCTGAGCCAATCACCTTTAAGCATGACAAATTAATAGCGAATCACCAGAGAGCACGTGTAAGGATCTCGACCAATGAGAGGTCCGAGGGGTCAATGACGATTATCTCGGACACGAAAAAGATAGGAAGGTAGGTGACCATGCTACGAGCTAGGTGTGCTCAACATAGGCTCCAACCAAGGTAGTGTATGCTCCACCATGTGAAAGGCCAGCCACCTTTGCCGAACTTTCATTCTCCCTCCCTATCGCAGGTCCTATTCTACCCCATCCAGTTGTGTCGTTCTTCCCCTGTGGAACCCTTATCATCCGACCAAGACTGCACCAACCACCAATCCAACCCCATATCCACCCAACCACACATTCTACAGAGAGTCGACAGCTTTCGACAGTGATTCAACAGCTTTCGACAGTGAGATTTGATAAGATTCGACATATATATTATTCTTTTATACTTTTTTATTATTATATACACTAATAAATAAATTTCCACTTTTAAAAACTGATGATTTCCATTATATACAGTGTGGCAAATAATTTTTAAGAATGGGTTTGTAAAATAAAAAAGAAACAAGCTAATTCAATTTCTACTATTTTTTTATTCGAAATAATCCCCTCCGGATTCAATACATATGTTACAACGATTTAATAAGGAATTAAATGCCTCTTGCAGGCCACTTTGAGGAATTGCCTCCAAAGTGCTCGTCGCAGCTGTCTGGATGGTCGAGATATCATAAAAAAAGCAACCTTTTAACTTCAATTTTATTTTTGGGAATAAATAAAAGTCACATTGTGCTAAATCAGGCGAGTACGGAGGATGATTCAACACACAGACGTTATTTTTGGCCAAAAAGCGACGAACAGTGAGTGATGAGTGACTCGGTGCATTATCATGCAGCAAACACCAACTGTCTTCATCGCGATATTCTGCACGAATGCGACGATTTCTAGCAATCAAACGTTTCAAAACGTTTAAATAATACTCTCCAGTAATGGTTTGTCCAGCGGGAACAAATTCTTTGTGGATAATACCTCTACTATCGAAAAAGGTAATCAGCATTGTTTTGATTTTTGATGGCACCTTTCGCGTTTTTTTGGCTTGTGGAGAGTTTTTTGACTTCTATTCGGCACTTTGGCGCTTTGTCTTTGGGTCATACTGAAAACACCATGTTTCATCACCCGTAACAATTGATTTCAGGAAGTTTGAATTATTTTCATAGGCAGAAATGATGTCCCTGCAATGTGCAATTCACACTGATTTCTGCTCGCCCGTTAAAGTGTGTGGAACAAATTTAGTACAGACTTTAGTTTTACCTAAATCTTCATGCAGAATGGTTCGAATCGTTTCTTTGTTGATGTGTAAAACCTCTGCCATCATTGTTTTCAACAAATTCTCGCACTTTTTCTATACTTTCTGGCGTCTTTGAAGAACTTGGTCGTCCAGTATGCTTATCATCTTCTAGCGTATTTCTTCCATCCGAAAAACGTTTGTGCCAAATGAAAACATTTGATTTACTCAAACATAACGTACCATAAACTTGCTTCATCAAAATATATGTTTCCGATGCACTTCTACCAAGTTTTGCATTAAATTTAATGACCGCTCTCTGTTCCATCTCAGAATTCCGACGAACAAAAATTTTTACTTTTCAAAAATCGCCTGTATGTTTTTAAAGAGTTAACCAAAATGGCTGAAACAAAGCCACGCGCTAGATAAGGCTTCGAATATATATACGCATGCGCAATTTCATAACTGGCTCTGCTATTGGCCTTTATCTAGCGCGAGTCTTAAAAATTATTTGCCGCACTGTATATTTGATAAAAAGGGGATTTAGGGGAAGATGTGTGAGTGGATCATATTACATGCACAGTAGACGGCAGCCTCTTCACTCAGGTAAACAAAGTTGCACGCGGCCGGAAAGGGCTAAATAAGAAGCAAATGTAACAATTTATAAAACATGTGGCAAACATGGATGTAAACAAACACTGCCGTCAAATTTATTACTTTGAAATCGCGAAGCTGAAAATTTCTCAAAAATAGATAAGTTATAATTTTAAGTTTGTTATAAGTCTAGTATTTTAAATAGAATTTATTAATTTGAGGCTCGAAATTTGGTTTGTTATAGAGGTAGCTATAGAAGTGCCCACCAGGATCTGACTTGACCAGCACCAGGTGATAGCCCTCCCCCAGGTTGTTCTTGAGGAAGAGAGGACTTCCGCAGCACTGGAGTCTCCCATTGGAGATGATGGCGATGCGGTCGCCCAGGATATCTGCCTCATCCATGTGGTGGGTGGACAGCAGGATGGTGCGGTCTGGACAGCCAGGACATTGGTACAGTACTTCATTGGTGGGTGTACTGTACACCTGATACAGGGAGTAGAGGGAAACATTGATCCTTGTTGATGCAGTACTCTATTGGTGTGTGTATTCTGTATGTACACTTTATTTTTTGCTTATCCCTAGTACACCTGGTACAGGCCATGGTAATCATGGTGGGGTAGAAGTAGGTGACTGCTTTTACTGTAAGTGCACCACATGTCTACACGTGAAAATGTGAACATGTATGTACACCTGATACAGGGAGTAGAGGGAAACATTGATCCTTGTTAGTGCAGCACTCTATTGGTGTGTGTACTGTACACCTGATACAGGGAGTATAGGGTATCTAGGCACCACAAGGTAATAATATCCAAATCCAAATAAATAGTGTGCGACGTTTCAGTAACAGCATTGCTACCATCATCAAGATTCAACACTTCTGTCTGAAGATGGTAACAACACTGTTACCGAAATGTCACACACTATTTATTTATTTAGATTTGGTCTTATTACCTTGTGTTTCAGTAATAGTATTGTTACCGTCATCAGACAAAAGTACTGTAAGAGTACCCTTCTTTTACTGACTCAGTACTTTTGTTTGATAATGGTAACAACACTGTCAATGAAATATCACACCCTATTTATTTGGATTTGGTTTTGTTACCTTGTGATCTATAATCCAAATTGTACCTTATCATCAATACAACAGTTAGCGGCTTTTCTCACCGTGACATAACAGGCTGTTTCATTTGGTTTGCATGCCATGGGAAAGATCCTGAAAGTAGGAAATGGTTGCCCTATGAATTGAGTGAAAAAAATAAGTAAAATCAAAGAACGATATCTGAAATCCTGCTATAAAGGTTTCAAAGAAAGTATTTTCTTCCTTGTATTGTGACTAGGGATGGAAAATGGGTGATTTTTACAATACAAAGTACAAGAAATCCTGGGTAAGCCCAGGACAGTCGACAACTCCGACCGCCAAACCCAATATCCACGGCAAGAAGGTTCTTCTATGCATCTGGTGGAATCAGCACGACATACCTTACTGAGGACTTTTGCAACCAGGTGAGACAGTCACTTCTCATGGCTAACAACAACAATTAACGCTGCTACACCTAGAAATCACAGTGAAACGACCAGAATGGGCGCATCGACATGGCAAGTTGATACTGCGTCATGACAACCCAAGGCCACATGTTGAACAATCGGTAAAAGACACCCTTAAAGACTTCAAATGGAAAGTCACCCTCCATATTCTCCAGACATTGCTCCATCGGATTATCATATTTTTCTGTGGATGGCACATGGGCTGGCTGACTAACACTTCCAAAATCGTGAAGAAGTTGAGAATTGGCTTGATGAACGGATTGCCTCAAAACCAAAACATTTTTTTTTTATGATGGCACCCATAAACTACCCAAATTATGGGAAAATGTTGTATCTAACAATGGAAATTATTTTTATTTAATGTCAGGTAAAATTTTGTTTCAATTTCATTCAAGTTTCTAACCAGGAAAAAATGCTGAGTCATACTTGTGACCCAATATATATATATATACAATAGAACCTCCCTGTAAAGTACACCTAGTTGCAGAACGGTGAGAAAGATGTCCTCTTACCAGAGAGTTGATATATAGTGAAAATGGTCATTTTGGCCCTAGACTCTGTCCTTTGTAGTGAGGTGTGCTCTAGCGCGAGTATCCTCTCATGGAGGTTCTACTATATATTCTTACTGTATGAAAATATGAAACTATTTTAGATGCGTATGATTCTTTTTGAAATTAAACAATTTCTACTGCCCTTATTGCAATGGAAAAATTAATGGGAGGGCCTGGCTCATCAGTAGTGAACCCTCCCAGCGGTTTCGCCAGTTTAATCTACCACTAGGGTTCACCACTGATGAGTCAGGCCCTCCCAATAATTTTTTCTATTGCAGTAAGGGCAGTATAAATTGTTTAATTCAAAAAGAATCATACACGTCTAAAATAGTTTCAAATTTTCATAACAGATGGCACGCTAATGCATCATAATATATTTAATTGTTTTGAAAATAGAGCGATCCATAATTAAATCTTTAATAAAAAGACATATATTGGATCAAAATATCATTTATTTTACCAATATTTTAGTTGGCTGAACGCCAACTTTTATCAAGGTGTTAAAACATTTTAAAGTGTGTCAACAACAAACTCAGCGCTACATAACGTCAACAGCATTAAGTTTTAAAAATATTTTGTAATATTCAATTGTCCATAATATAAATATATATATCAAATTTTTTCTCCCCATTGAATATAACAAAATATTTTAAAAACTTAATGCTGTTGACGTTATGTGATGCTGAGTTTGTTGTTGACACACTTTAAAATGTTATAACACCTTGATAAAGGTTGGCGTTCAGCCAACTGAAATATTGGTAAAAAAATGATATTTTGATCCAATATATGTCTTTTTAATTAAATGTACTTACTGTGTGTTACCCAACCATGTACAGAGAAGTGATATATCTATCTACCTTTCTTATACTTGAGGATGAGGTCCCAGATGGCCCTGCGAGAGTAGGGATCCACTCCAGCTGTGGGCTCATCCAGGATCACCACCCGGGATCCACCAACAAAGGCAATGGCCACGGAAAGCTTCCTCTTCATCCCTCCTGATAGATAGTCAACTTTCTTCATCGGCAGGTTGAGGTCTGCCATCATCCTGAGACAAAACTCTCTGTGGTTGGTTCACTTAGTTGGTACAATATTGAGGTCAGGAATAATGTTGAATATCCCAGGACTGCTCATCATTCCGTGTTAGTTGACAGATCAGTGTCACCTCACTGTGTCAATTGTATCAAGATGAGGCCAAGAGATACCAAAGAATTGACCAATCCGCCGCGAGCAGACTTCCATCTATTTAAGGCCTAATCCCCCAGTGAACATTTGATTCTAAGTTTGGTAAATTCATGAATAAAAACTAACTAATTAATTAAGAGATAAAAATACATTTTTAAAAAGGCTTTTATTTGAATGCACTAAAAAGGAAAAAATAAAATACACCTATCCCCCGATTTACACGGTAGATATGTTCCTGAGAAAAATGTGTAAATCGAAGGATAGGTGTATATTAAACTGTCAAATCTGAATAGGTGTTCGCCCCCTCATGAATCAGAGCCTCCCAATATTCTTTTCAACATAGGTAGTATAGAGTAGAATATCGCATTTCAGTATAGTGCGATAAAAACAAAAAAAAAAAACTTATTTGGAAAACCGTGTAAAAGCGAAAACGTGTAAAACAAGTACCGTGTAAATCGGGGGATAGGTGTATTGTATCTATCTTCTGTCATTGAGCAATTAGATGTATCTGAGTGAAAATGAAAGCGGCGGGGGATGATCATATTTAGAGAAGAGGTAAAAATATAGCAAACACATAAAATTCGCTAACCAGCTGTTACATATTAAATCACATTAGGTTTGAAATTCATGATGATCGTCCCCCGCCACTTTTATTTTCACTCAGATACATCTAATATCTCAATGACAGAAGATAAAATATTTTATATTTTCCCTTTTAGTGCATTTAAATAAAATCTTTTTTTTAAATGTTTTTTTTTTTCTTATCCCTAGTACACATGGTACAGGCCATGATAATCATGGTGGGTAGAGGTTGACGACTGCTTTTACTGTAAGTACACCACATGTCTACACATGTGAAAAGCAGTTCGACTTTGCACTTACAAATATGCTTTAAAAATGTATTTTTATCTATTAATTTCTTTAAAATATTTATAAATATGGCAGTGTGCTGTAACAACAAGAGTAGATGTAGGACTTACTTCTCCAGCTCCATGTCGATGTCTTTGGAAGGATTGTTCTTGAGTCTGGAGTAGAACCAGAGGTGTTCCTCCACTGTCAGTCTGACCACACACACAGCACTATACAGTGAGGGCTGACATTTCTTGGTAAGGAATTATTTATGATGCACTAGCGCGCCATCTGTTATCAAAATTCAAAACTATTTTAAAGGCGTAAGATTCTTTTTGATATTAAACAATTTCTACAGCCCTTACGGCAATGGAAAAATTAATGAGAGGGCCTGGCTCATCAGTGGTGAACCCTCTCAGCGGGTTCGCCAGTTTAATCTACCATACCGCTGTTATATTGCATTTTTGGAACTTCCTTTTATAGTGATACTGTTGATAGACTTTTTGAATGGGTATTTTAGAAGAACTATGGACATAAGCTTTGAGGACAGTAGAATTACATACATTTATAAATATATAATATGCTTCGAGCAAACGCTCTTCCGCAAATATCAAATTGTTTCTTTTATTAGAACATTTATAATATGATGCACTAGGGCGCCATCTGTTATCAAAATTCAAAACTATTTTAAAGGCGTAAGATTTATTCTATTATAAAGGACTGATCTACCATTATTTTGTTCCTGAAGGAAAAAACCAATATATCTCAGCAATGTTTGGCCATGAGTGTCTTCAGGAGAAAATGACTTGAAAATTGTGCTTCTTAGAAGTGGGTTCTTCACCATGACAATCCCAGATCTCACACAGCTGTTGCAGTTTGGGCCAAGAACCAAGTTGGTATACTTTCTCAGGCCCCAAACTCACCAGTTCTTACCCCAACTTTCTTCTATGCAGTAAAGTGAAAATATATTTTAGAGGGCTGCAATTTAAGTCACTAGAAGTCTTAATAGATAGATTGGCTGAAATTCTTCAAAGGTTTCAAAGAAGGTGATCATGGAAAATGGTATATAAATTGGGAAGCGAGAAGGCAAAGTGTTTAGAAGGAGATTATTTTTAAATTACAGTAAAACCTCGCTGAAACAAACTGGGGATAGAGTGAACCTTGCAATGAATCTGAAATAATCCTCAAACTAATTTCATAATGCAGTTAACTATGGCTATAAAGAACCATGGCCAAGGTATCATGATGAACGAAAGCTGCACTGTCTCACCCCATTCCATGAGATCACTCATGGAATTCATGTAATCTTTGCACAAGGGGATAAGAAACAACAAGAACCATTTTTTTTGACGTGACAACGCCTTAAATTAGGTTGCGGCTGGGAGTCACTTATGAAAAAGTGTAACGCCCGGTAACGTTACGATGAGTCATCGAACGAGAGTGCTGCGCGCGCAGCGCTAGAGAATTAGGCGCATTGAATCGGCGCATGCTTGTCTCTGTCTTTGTCTTTCTCGAACGTTCTTGGCGTTGGAAAAACAAGAAAGCGTCATAATACAAGTTCACACGTGTGGTTAAAGTATCGTCAGCTGTGTCTGTAGTGAAAATGTGGAGTGCTTAGATTCGTCATTTACAACAACTACAACAATAAAGGTAAATAATTGTACACTGATATTTCATTATCGTAAACTATGATTGATTGATTAATTGTTAGATTGACACAAAAGTTGAGAAACTGAGTTTATAGGTTATGTCATACTATTGATAAATGTTGATAGTGTTAAGTAAATTATTAGTTTAAAATTAATTAATTAATTAATTATTATTTTACAAATTTTAAATAGTTTCAAATTTATTTAGCAAAAATTTGAACCTTCGATCTGAATAAATGTTTTGATTTTCGAATTGATTCTTTAAAATTACAAATATTAAGAAAAAGTGGCAGATATAAGAAAACCTTATTTAAACTGTGTTGAGCAAGAATTTTAACATCTAATTTAAGTAAATGTTTTAATTTTCAACTTCATCATTTACAATTACAAATTTTATTTAATTTCAAATTTATTTAGCAAAAATTTGAACCTTCGATCTGAATAAGTGTTTTGATTTTCAAATACCAACGCGGCTGGTGGAGTGGCGATCTATCGTAAATTATCATCGACATCTACGGCGGAAGTGTTCCAAGTTGCGATTACAGACGTAACTCGTGTCATTAAAACCAAGGGTGACATGTGCATGACTGAAGTTACTTGCTTCGCCGCTAATACTAGCTTCAAGTTTATACTCGGTGCTGTATATATTCATCCAGGAGCTAGTATGCAGGATATTGGAATGTTACTATGGCAAGGACTCGGTCCGTACATTCACAACAGCCAGTACGTGCCACCGTTCGTGCAAGTTGATTCTAGTATACCGATTCTTCTGTGTGGTGATTTTAACAAAAACGTAAAGCCTGACAACTCGTTTCTTAAATTCATGAAAAATACGTATAATCTTGATTGCGTATCAAACGTTTCTAAGTCAACTACGTTAAAAGGAACAACTATCGACTTGACTTTCGCAAGACACATTACAGCAGAAACACTTCCTTTCATTTCATATTTCTCCTATCATCGTCCTATCCTCAACAAAATCACTCAAATAGGAATTAGTTAAGTTTAAGTTTACATGTACAATGTTTTAGTAAACAAAATATATTTCTATAGTTAAAATTTGTGCAATTCTTATTTTCATTCAATTCCTTGTTCCTATTGTGCAATTTAATTATATTCATATCAATAAATATTCTACCGTTGTCACGTAAAATCTTCGCCCATAAAACCGACTTTACAGGCAACCATTGTTTTTTTTTTGCTTATCCCTAGTACAGGTGGTACAGGCCACGATAATTATGGTGGGTAGTTAGCGACTGCTTTTATTGTAAGCGCATCACATGTCTACACATGTGAAAAGCTGTTCGACTTTGCACTTACAAATGTGCCAGAGCCCCGTTTGGTTACTTGCACTCGCTGGTGGGGTTGGACTTTTGCAAGAATCGGGGGCCATTGGAGCATTTTTTTTTTTTTACACAGAAAAAAGTGTCCAATGCGGGAATCGAACCCGGGTCGTAGTGGTCGAAAACCAAACAGTTTAACCAGCCTTCCACCGACCCCCACCATGGCTATAGTGAACCACAGGTTCAGTCCCGTTGGGGTTTGCTACTTTACAAGCTTGATACCTTAGTATGATTGAGTGGAGATAAGAAGAAAAGGGGTTTGCTATAAAGAGGTTTTACTTATTAAATAAAATTTTATTTTGATTCTTTTATTAATTTCTGATTATGTGAGAAATTTGATGAAAGTAGCTTGAATATTTACTCTCAAAGGTAAACGACAGCCAACTTACCTCAGTGAAAAGTATTGTAACCAGCGCCATATCAGGTCGAATGGTTGCTCTGTCCATGTATAACTTTTACAAAAGCTTGAATGTTAATCAACATAAACAAAGGAATATTTCTACTGACGGTGTGTAGTCAGACTGAAATAACTTTTATAAACACAAGGTAATAAGACCAAATCCAAATAAATAAATAGTGTGTGATGTTTTGGTAACAGCGTTGTTACCATCTTCAGATAAAAGTACTGAATGAGAAATTTTACCACAGCAAATTTTTTTTGTCTGAAGATGGTAACAACGCTGTTACCGAAACGTCACACACTATTTATTTATTTGGATTTGGTCTTATTACCTTGTGTTTATAATTTATAATCCAAATTGTGCCTTATCAGAGTAAGTATTACACTGATGCTAGACTCTTGGAATGGGTATTTTAAATGAACTATGGACATAAGCTTGAAGGACAGTAGAAATACATCTAATAATATTGTCAAATAGCTCTGCAACCCCGGCCACAGAAAGCTCCATAGGACACCTGTCAATGGATTCCGGGGGGACAGGTGTGAGGGGTTCTCGGAATCTTATCGGCAAATAAGGAAAACGGTGGCTGACCACTCTCATTACCTTGGAATAAGTTGTTCTCCCTATAAATATCTCTTGTATATAATTTTATTGGAGAACAAAAAGGTAAATACCCAACTTTATCTTCTTCTTTCTTATCTCCACTCAATCATATTAGGATGTCAATCTTGTAAAGCTTGAGACTTTTGATGGTGTCTGTTGACAACCATCATGATTGGGTTAAGTAGAATGCGTCTGCCTTTGTCATTAAGACTGGGAGCACTACTCAGTTTCAGGCAGACTTAGCTCCAAAAGAAATGGCCGCCTCTGACATGAGGAACAGAAGCCATGTGCAGCCGCTCCTAACATGGAGTACAAACGCTGCTCATCCTGTATCCCTGGATTAGGACCCCTTACAGTGTACTATCAGCCGGGCCAGCTTAGCCCAGGTTTTTTACTGAGCTTGTTACTGCTCTCCCTCCTCCTTTTTCATCCGGGCTTGGGACCGGCAAAGGCGGAGTTCCCCACCTTTATAATAAATTAATAATTTCCAAATTTGCCCTTACTTTATCTCCGCGACAATATATATCATATAAAACTGTGTAAATGGTGGACTCACTCATCAAAGAGGACATTGTGCTGGGGACACATGCCCATGCTCTGCCGGATGAGGTCCATCTCAGTCCGGATGTCATGGCCGTAGATGACAGCCCGGCCGTGGGTCGGGGGGAAGAGTCCGGTGAGCAGGGAGCTGGGAACACATCCCTCCTCTAGCACTTCCCCCACAGCTGAATATAGTAAATTAAGAAGAAGGCATCTCACAAGGTAATAAGACCAAATAAATAAATAGTGTGTGACGTTTCGGTAACAGCGTTGTTACCATCTTCAGACAAAAGTACTGCATGAGAAATTTTACCACAGCATGGTTTAAATATAGCACATGCTGTGGAAAAATTTCTCATTCAGTACTTTTGTCTGAAGATGGTAACAACGCTGTTACCAAAACGTCACACACTATTTATTTATTTGGTCTTATTACCTTGTGTTTATAATCTATAATCCAAATTGTGCCTTATCAAGAAGGCTTCTCCTTATCGTGCAACTGAAAGTTGCTGATGGCTTGCACCATCTATCGGAATAAATATCAACTATTTGTTGATTTTTATTTATTCCAGAATTGGCCAAATACCCTTTCTTGATTAATCAAGAAAAGGTAACCATGGAAGTTGATTTAATGAAGTTATCTCTAATAATTAGTATCGTGGAGAGAGAAAGTTGATCAAGTTGAGCTATTTACAATGAGTTATGTTCTAAAGTAACTTATTAATTATTTACATTGATGTAAATCAAGTCGCATAGTAGTGTAGTTCCTCAAGCTGTATGAAGCTGTCTATTTATAATAAAAAGTCTGCAGAACCTATTAAATTTCGTATATCTTTCCCTAACATAAACTATTTGACCCAGATAGGTTCTTTCCATCTTGCGCTCTGCTGTCTTGACACCAGTGGGCATGAGTTCAGAATGTGTTCGGGGGTTTCTTCTTACGCTCCACAAGAGCATCTGGGCGAATCTATTTTTCTAATTCTAAAGAGATATGATTTGAAGTTACCATGACTCGTAAAGAATTGAACATTGTAGAAGTTTGGTTTGACAAATTTTGGTATTTTTGAGGAGGTGAAAAAATGTTTGGAATTATTGTCGGATTCTTCATAGTATTCCTGTAATTTTCTTTAATTATAGTTAGAAATTTCTTTTCTGTTTGATAAATTAAATCTATATATATATATTGTAGCCTATTTCATTTTTCAATATATTGGATTCTATGTAATCTGGGAGTTTTAGTATTTGTGTTAGTATATGTGCACAGTTTGACGATGTTGTGGTATAGGCCTGTATGCAGTGTTTTAGAATATTATACTGCAGGGAATTTAGTTTGTCTTTGGCTTTCTTGCTTAAAAATGGAAACCATATTGTTTGACCATATGTTATTGTACTTCGAAATATTGACTTGCATAAAGTTAATTTTCGCCTGCATTCTAGACCCCATGCTTTCTTTATTAAACTAAGTAGGTAACCACTAGCTCTAGTAGTTTTGTCGACGATTTCATTAATGTGTGGCATAAAGTCCAGCTTGTTTCTGCTTCGATGATTTTTCAAGGTCAATCCCAAGATCTTAAGGGTTCGGTATAATTGCAATTTTCGTTCTACAATCATAAGCTGCAATATATTGTAATATAAAAAACTGTCCTTTGTGGAGAAGTGTCCTCTCATGGAGGTTCTACTGTATATATAGCAATAAGTGAAATACATAGAGTCATTTTCATGAGAGCTTATACAGGGCTTCCATATATCACACCTTATACCTAGACACTAGGCAAATGTACAACCTCTCACAGGAGAGGGTTTATCAACACCTATATTTTTTAAGGATAAGGCATCTACTTATCGTGCAACTGAAAGTTGCTGATGGCTTGGGCCATCTATCGGAATAAATATCAACTATTCTCGTTGATTTTTGATTATTCCAAAATTGGCCAATTATGGAATAATCAAAAATCAACGAGAATAGTTGATATTTATTCTGATAGATGGCGCAAGCCATCAGCAACTTTCAGTTGCACGATAAGTAGATGCCTTATCCTTAATTTATGCACCTTATCCCAGTACAATATTACATTTGTACTATTTTTTCACCTATATTTTTGTTACCTAAATTTATAGGAATTTAATTATTGGTTTTATTATAATACCTTGCTAGTATAATTACCTTATGTTTATAATCTATAATCCAAATTGTGCCTTATCATTGCTATTATAATGTTCAATACACCAATACAATTTCAAAATTGAAAGTATAAAATATGAAAGTTGACACCCCCATTTCAGAGAAGTGACATTCTAACAGCCAGTTAGAGATAGGGTAAATCTGGCACAAGTCAAATTACACCATCTGTAACAACTGCTTATAATACTTGGCCTGGTAGATTTACCTAACAAGAGCAAATATATCAGGATTGTTTGCTGAACTCTTTTCAGCAGTTTTTTTAATTATAATTATCCCATTGTATAATTATACAAGGTCATGGAGACTATATTCATAGATCAGATTCACAATCTTGGTAGGGTTGGAATATATGTCCTGTCTTGAGGCTCCCATACATTCCAAGAGGGGCCTTTTTTTTTTTTTTTGCATATCTCTAGTACACGTGGTACAGGCCATGATAATCATGGTGGGTAGAAGGCGACTGCTCTTACTGTAAGTACACCACATGTCTACACATGTGAAAAGCAGTTCGACTTTGCACTTACAAATGTGCCAGAGCCCCGTTTGGTTACTTGCACTCGCTGGTGGGGCTGGAGTTTTGCAAGAATCAGGGGCCATTGGAGCATTTAATCAGAAAAAAGTGCCCAATGCGGGAATCGAACCCGGGTCGTAGCGGTTGTAATCCAACAGTTTAGACCATCCTTCCACCGACCCCCAAGAGGTGGTCTGGTGAGGCTATGTAAAGTAAGTAAATGGCTGTTGCTACTTTCAGAGTATTTCTCCCTGGGCCAATCCAACTTACATGGTGGTTGTCTTGCCGGCTCCATTATGTCCGAGAAAGGATGTGATCTGGCCTTCATAGAGGTTGAGGCTGAGTCTGTTCACCGCCATCTTGTTCCCGCTCTTGTAATGCTGCACCAGAGACAAATGCATGATTCCAGGAGAGGACAATGCAAGGTTGGTTGGACCTACCTTCATGAGGTTGTCTATGCACACTGCCAACTTCTGATTCTGGGGATCTGCCTCGAAGTACTTGCTGTCCACTGCAAATTTTCATTGGTGGTTAGAAAAACACAAAGTTGCAACAAAATTCGATGAAAACCTCTTTTTTGGAGAACACATCCCTGTTTGGCCTATGTTGCACAATCGACTTAACCTTATATAATACAACCTCCAAAGAGAGACTACCTCCCAGAGAAGTTGGGAATAACTTAGAGGAGACAGAAGACCTTTTAAAGAAACTACTTTTGAATAAATAGAGACAGTAGACAAAACAAAAATAAACAAGAAGTGGAGGATCCCACCTAAGCACAGCTAGTACAGTGGAGTGAACCCAGGAGAAGCTCTGAACCTCAGACAGCATTAAACAACACTAACAAGATTTACAACAGGCCATCTCAAGCCATTGAGGATAGAAAATAACAACAAAATCTATCCCTCTTGCCCAAAATGTAGCCTGGCACCTGCAGCTCCAGAACACATTTTGACTTGCATTAGATGTACTAAACAGGACCTTTGGGAGAGACCACTGCTTATCATAAAACATCTCGAGGAGCATGGACTCATGGAATTCTTGTAATATTTACACAAGGGGATAAGAAACAACAACAAGATCTTTGGGAGAGGCCGCTGCTTATCATAAAACAGCTCGAGGAGCATGAACTCATGGAATTGGTGTAATCTTTACCTAAGGGGATAAGAAACAACAACAGGACCTTTGGGAGAGGTCGCTGCTTATCATAAAACAGCTCGTGGAGCATGAACTCATGTAATTTGTGTAATATTCAACAAGGGGATAAGAAACACCACCAGAGGAGACCTACAGTTGTGGGAGAGGAGACAGGCCTGGTCATCATCCAGCACAGCCAGGTGGGAGCCAGGACACCACTGCCAACACTGGGGCCGTTGCTGATGTGGAACATGGGACCCCAGCCAGTAGCTCCTGGTGAAGGGAAAATACCAGGGCTTAGGGAGCCCGTAGGACCCTGGATAAACCAGCTTACATGTAACCCTTCTATTTAAGTAAAATTTTATTTAAAATAATTAGTATTTCGAAAATAGGGCAATCCATATTCTCCAACAGTGTATGTAACTTCTTTATCTGTCTTCAGTGGAATAGAACCAAGTAAAGTTAGAGAGATGGATTCAATAGATTGGGTTTCACCTCTTTCATTGGTGTGTGGAAATTTTATTATATTTTTTATTTTTTGCTTATCCCTAGTACACGTGGTACAGGCCATGATAATCATGGTGGGTAGAAGTAGGCGACTGCTTTTACTGTAAGTGCACCACATGTCTACACATGTGAAAAGCAGTTTGACTTTGCACTTACAAATGTGCCAGAGCCTGTTTAGTTACTTGCACTCACTGGTGGGGTTGGACTTTTGCAAGAATCGGGGGCCATTGGAGCATTTTTTTTTTTAAATCAGAAAAAAAGTGCCCAATGCGGGAATTGAACTTGGGTTGTAGGCGGTCAAAACCCAACAGTTTAAACCATCCTTCCACAGACCTCCATGAGTGTATATAAATACTTTATCAGCCTTCAATGTGAGAGAACCAAGTAAAGTTAGAGTTGGATTCAATAGATTGGATTCATCTCTTTCATTGGTGTGCGAAACTCCGCCTTTGCCGGTCCCAAGCCTGGATGAAAAAGGAGGAGGGGGAGCAGTAACAAGCTCACTAAAAAACCTGGGCTCAGCTGGCCCGGCTGATAGTACCCTGTTAGGGCTCATAATCCATGGATACAGGATGAGCAGTGTTTGTACTCCATGTTAGGAGCAGCTGTACATGGCGTCTATTCCTCATGTCAGAGGCGGCCATTTCTTTTGGAGCTAAGTCGGCCTGCCACTGAGTAGTGTTACCAGTCTTAATGACAAAGGCAGACGCATTCTACTTCACCCAGTATGGAGATAAGAAAGAAGAAGAAGAAGATTGTTGTGCGGAGAATCAAAGTGAGGGAGGGCTGAGTGTAAAGTAAAGTAGGTCACCCACCTGGATGAGCATTCTCGATGTACCACACCAGCAGGGTGTAGGTCACCCACCTGGATGAGCATTCTCGATGTACCACACCAGCAGGGAGTAGTTCACCCACCTGGATGAGCATTCTCGATGTACCACACCAGCAGGGTGTAGGTCACCCACCTGGATGAGCATTCTCGATGTACCACACCAGCAGGGTGTAGGTCACCCACCTGGATGAGCATTCTCGATGTACCACACCAGCAGGGAGTAGGTCACCCACCTGGATGAGCATTCTCGATGTACCACACCAGCAGGGTGTAGGTCACCCACCTGGATGAGCATTCTCGATGTACCACACCAGCAGGGTGTAGGTCACCCACCTGGATGAGCATTCTCGATGTACCACACCAGCAGGGTGTAGGTCACCCACCTGGATGAGCATTCTCGATGTACCACACCAGCAGGGTGTAGGTCACCCACCTGGATGAGCATTCTCGATGTACCACACCAGCAGGGTGTAGGTCACCCACCTGGATGAGCATTCTCGATGTACCACACCAGCAGGGTGTAGGTCACCCACCTGGATGAGCATTCTCGATGTACCACACCAGCAGGGTGTAGGTCACCCACCTGGATGAGCATTCTCGATGTACCACACCAGCAGGGTGTAGGTCACCCACCTGGATGAGCATTCTCGATGTACCACACCAGCAGGGTGTAGGTCACCCACCTGGATGAGCATTCTCGATGTACCACACCAGCAGGGTGTAGGTCACCCACCTGGATGAGCATTCTCGATGTACCACACCAGCAGGGTGTAGGTCACCCACCTGGATGAGCATTCTCGATGTACCACACCAGCAGGGTGTAGGTCACCCACCTGGATGAGCATTCTCGATGTACCACACCAGCAGGGTGTAGGTCACCCACCTGGATGAGCATTCTCGATGTACCACATCAGCAGGGTGTAGGTCACCCACCTGGATGAGCATTCTCGATGTACCACACCAGCAGGGTGTAGGTCACCCACCTGGATGAGCATTCTCGATGTACCACACCAGCAGGGAGTAGATGAGGGAGTCCACCAGCATCATCACGGCCACGTTCCTCAGTGTGAACTGGTCGTCTTCCACGGGAGAAGTCCCCAGGTTGGACCACTGGACCCCCACCCCTATCTCCTCGTAGAAGGCAAAGTACTTGGCCCCCAGTCCGAAGGCTGTGGTTGACAGCAGGCACTGCCAAGTATGGTGTTAGCTAGCTACACTACTTTACATGGGATCTATAATTTACAGGAGAGTGTACTAAATATTTAGAGAAGTACAAAAGTAGATTAAAGATTTTCTTTAAAATTTCACAAAATAAAAACTATCCCCTTGTTCCATCTTTTTTAGAGATCAAACACTTCTGAATCCTCTTTTTTCAAGCTTCTAAAAGCTTGAATATTTACTTAATTCAGTTATTGCATCACAAATCAACATCTTTTCATGATTTTTATAATTTAGGTCATTGGAGACACACACACACACTAGCTGTGTGTTACTTTTGGTAGAGTACCAACGACAAATCATTGGATAGTGCCATAAGTCAGATGAAAGAAGCAGTGCTGCTACATAAAGGAGTTATGTTCAAGACTTAGTTATGTTGAAGAAAGATCTGGCAGAAACTCCAGAGAAGAGGAAGTGTCCCTCACAGCCAAGTTCTTGACCCAGGCAGGAATGTGGTCATGGGCAGCCTCCTCCCTCACAGCTATGTACATGTAGGGCACGTAGGTGAGGAAGTAGATGATCCCAGCACAGGCCGCCGCCAGCTTGGCCTTGGAGTACACCACACTCACTAGGAACCTGGACCAACCACATTCCGTTGCTCTATATAGCATTATTTACATGAATAAAACTCAAGGAGATAAGAAAGAAGAAGAAAGAAGACAAAACTCAAGGAACTTGTAGCATGTATATCGTGACAATAACTCTGAAAGATATTACAGTGACCTTTATTGAACCCACACAAGATAACTAAGTGTGAACAAAATTGCCTCTCAAAAAAAAAAAAAAAAAAAGAAAAAAAAAAATTCTTTTCGTTTATTTTGATTTATATTAAAAACGATATATAATCTCTCTTTGTTTGTACAATATAATTAGCTGAAGAAGGGCTTGCCAGAAAGCTTCCTTAACCGCTATAATAATAAAAAGAGTTGCGGCGATATATGATTCCTTCTTTCTAAAATTGCCTCCGTCTCCAAAATTTAGATGACTGGCGACATCAAAAACTAAAACTGGTAAAATTTGCTCACATTGTTCAAACAAGGATGGAGGAATACCAATTCTGGGATTAGGTACGGACACAAGGTAATAGAACAAATCCTAATAAATTGATAATGTATGATGTTTCTGTAACAGCATTGTTACTAAAACGTGCACACTATTTATTTATTAGGTGTGATGACCTTGTGTTTCTGGGATTACTCTTCTTCTTCCTTATCTCCACTCAATCATATTAGGATATCAAGTTGTAACCCTTGATGGTATCTGTTTGATAACCATCATGACTGGATGAATTAGAATGCGTCTACCTTTGTCATTAAGACTGGAAGCACTACTCAGTGGCAGGCCGACTTAGCTCCAAAAGAAATGGCCGCATCTGACATGAGGAACAGAGGCCATGTGCAGCTGCTCCTAACATGGAGTACAAACGCTGCTCATCCTGTATCTCTGGATTAGGAGCCCTTACAGGGTACTAACAGCCAGGCCAGCTGAGCCCAGGTTTTTTAGCAAGCTTGTTACTGCTCCCCCTCCTCCTTTTTCATCCGGACTTGGGACCGGCAAAGGCGGCGTTAACTGGGATTACTTTAAAAGGCAGTATGGAGGAAGTGGACAGTGTTATCACACTGTGTGTAAGCAACATTTATTCCATCATACAGTTACTTTGGTGAACCCCACTGAATGTTTGTAGTCCACTATAGCCGTGGAGTGGTAGCACTGATATTGGGGAATACTGTGTTATAAGAGAAGGTTCCCTATATCCCCAGTTTATCTTATTTCAAGCTTCTTTGAATGAAACAAGATTTATTTCTACACCCACGTCTTTTATATATTGCCGCGTGGATTAAAACTAGGAAAAACAAACTTCAGGATAATACAGCAATTTTTTTAAAGCAAGAACAAACTATGAATCAGCTCAAGGAGCATGAACTCATGGAATTTGTGTAATCTTTACACAAGTGGATAAGAAACAACAAGAACAAACTATGAATGATAAACAAAAGATAAGCAATGAGGGAAGTTTATAGAGTAGTAAAATATAAATATAAAAAATGATACTCTGTTAATAAAATAATAAATACTTTGCTACAATATGTAACAATTTGATGGCAAAGTGGGGTGAATCCTGCCAAAATAATGTAAGAAATAAGCAACCACAACTTTGTCAAGCAGGCCCTAGCACTAGGATGGTAGGTTTGAAGAAAGCCACTCACGAGAAGCTGATGTTGGCAATCACAAAGATCTCCAACATGAGGAAGATGAGAAGGGGATTGCTGTACGTCAACACTCGGCCGTACTTTAGGATTACAGTCAAGATGGCGGCTGTGGTGGACATCTGCAGGAAGCTGGTGATGAACCATGCAAGCCAATGGACAGCACTGTTCAGTCCCATGGTCTTCATTACCTGCCCCATAGGATGACAAGTTAGAGGATGAAAGGCAAGCAGACCGTGGGGTGTCTACCTCCTTGAGTCTCTGTTCCTTCTCGTAGACAATGTTCTGGACGAGCATGGCCACCGAGTAGACCCAGGAGATGGCCAGACAGAGGGGCATCACGTGTTCTATCATGAACAGAAACCTGCAAACACATTCTACACTTGAGTCTTTCTAAATGTTCTCCTAGTATTGTAGTATGTTATGATACATCAGCACACCATCTGATATGAAAATTTGAAACTATTATAGATGCGGATGATTCTTTTAAAAATTAAGCAATTTCTACTGCCCTTACTGCAATGGAAAAATTAATGGGAGGGCCTGGCTCATAAGTGGTGAACCCTCCCAACGGTTTTTCCAGTTTAATCCCAGTGCAAAATAATTCTATTGCAGTAAGGGCAGTAGAAATTGCTTAATTTTAAAAGAATCATACATGTCTATAATAGTTTTGAATTTTCATAGTAGAATATAGGAACCTCTTTGATCGAACATTGCAGTCCATTTTAAAAATTGCAAAAAGTGACTTGTTCTTATTTTTTTTAAACTTGGTTATCATATTAGAATTATATATGTAATTGGAATTTTTTATTTCTTTTTTTAATTATCCATAGTACACGTGGTACAGGCCATGATAATCATGGTGGGTAGTTAGCGACTGCTTTTACTGTAAGCGCACCACATGTCTACACATGTAAAAAGCAGTTCGACTTGCACTTACAAATATGCCAGAGCCCCGTTTGGTTACTTGCATTCGCTGGTGGGGTTGGACTTTTGCAAGAATCGGGGGCCATTGGAGCATTTTTTTTTTTAATCAGAAAAAGTGTCCAATACGGGAATCGAACCCGGGTCGTAGTGGTCGAAAACCAAACGGTTTAACCAGCCTTCCACCGACCCACCTATTGGAAAATCTAGGTCTTAAATGTGACTTGTTCTTATTTCCAATTGGTTATCACACAGGACACCCAGTAGGACTGACTGAATGTATATTCCAGTCCTAGGAGAGAATGGTGACACTGAACTGCTGAACCAACAGAAGAGAAAATGTCAGATGGGTGTGAGTACAGGCCATTATATCCAACAATAATATTCCGCCTTTGCTGGTCCCAAGCCCGGATGAAAAAGGAGGAGGGGGAGCAGTAACAAGCTCACTAAAAAACCTGGGCTCAGCTGGCCTGGCTGATAGTACCCTGTAAGGGCTCCAGGGATACAGATGAGTCTGTACTCCATGTTAGGAGCGGCTGCACATGGCGTCTGTTCCTCATGTCAGAGGCGGCCATTTATTTTGGAGCTAAGTCAGTGGCCTGCTACTGAGTAGTGCTCCCAGTCTTAATGACAAAGGCATTCTACTTCACCCAGTGTGGAGATAAGAAAGAAGAACAATTATATAAGCTTTCACTACTGGAATAGAGAGGAGATATTTATAACCCAGGTTCCTGGAGTCAACTACCTGATTATACCATCAAAAAGAAATATATAGATAAAATTTGTAACAAATAAGTTTACTGGCAATGTGTTTCTTTTCAATGATATCGTCAAATATTATCTCTACAGACCTTACTGCAAAAAAAAACAAAGAGTCGGTGGACCAGTAGGTAACACCCTCGATTCCCGACAGCCATGAACCGGGATTGAATCCCGTGTTAACATTTTGTTTAATATATGAATGACCTTCACTTATTATTCTTGTTTCAATTATCATAAACTAGGTTGTTCTTTTTTTAGTAGTACTTAATAAAGTGATTTGGAACAAGAAGACCTTACTGCAATGATATGAGTTTTTGAATGAGAGCGACCTAGAGATTAATTTGGTGAAACCGCTTAGAGGGTTCACTACTGATGAGCCAAGCCCTTTCATTCAATAACTCATATCATTGCAGTAAGGTCTGTAGAGATAATATTTGATGATATTGAAAATAAATACATTGCCAGTAAATTTATTTGTTACAAATTTTATCGATAAATGGCAATTAAATTTATAAATTCAAGAGATTAATCAAATATATAAAGCTATGAGGATAAGTTGGGGGGTCGGTGGAAGGCTGGTTAAACCGTTTGGTTTTCGCTCACTACGACCCGGGTTCGATTCCCGCATTGGGCACTTTTTTCTGTTTAAAGAAAAAAATGCCTCAATGGCCCCCGATTCTTGCAAAAGTCCAACCCCACCAGCGAGTGCAAGTAACCAAACGGGGTTCTGGCACATTTGTATGAGCAAAGTCGAACTGCTTTTCATATGTGTAGACATGTGATGCATTTACAGTAAAAGCAGTCGCCTACTTCTACCCGCCATGATTATCATGGCCTGTACCACGTGTACTAGGGATAAGCAATAAATAAATAAATTCAAGAGAGATATAGATAACCCAGAAGAGAGCACCAGGTGTGATATTAGAGTTGTTACAACACTCACTGGTCCTGCATGTAGCAGGGGTAGGGGAACTGGTGGATATAGCTGCCTGGCTCCACCACGTCTTTCTTGGTGTACTGGTTGACCATGGCCCTCTCCAGGATGTCCTGCATCATGGGCAAGTAAAACCTCTATACATATATCATCTATAGCTCTCCCTTGAAATTTCTTTCTAGAATTTCATACAGTCATTAACAAAGAAGTGAAAACCCACACAAAACTTTGTTGTTGTTTCTTATCCCCTTGTGTAAAGATTACACGAATTCCATGAGTTCATGCTCCTCGAGCTGTTTTATGATAAGCAGCAGCCTCTCCCAAAGGTCCCGTTTAGTGCATCTAATACAAGCCAAAATGTGTTCTGGAGCTGCAGGTGACAAGCTACATTTTGGACAAGTGGGGTAGATTTTGTTTTCTATCTTCAATGGCTTGAGATGGCCTGTTCTTGTTAGTGTTACACTTGGTTCCTATTAGTGTTTCCACCTACCTGGATCCAGACAAATCCAAAGTGGTAATAGTTGTTGTAGCCCCAGTTGCGAGGGCCGGGGAACCAGAAGCGGTTGCGAGCCAGGTTGGTGGTGGGGGTGAAGGAAGCGTTCTGTCGGATGGTGTAGGTCAGGTGCTTGGGCAGCGAGCCGTTCTTCTCCAGGTTGAAGATCACACCTAGTGGCACACATCCCTCGACTTGTATTTGGCCTAGTTGGACAGTGGTCAGTATATTACCAAAGGTACAAAATTGTGAAGTGTTACAGTAAAACCTCTATGAGGGCACACCTCTCTCTTTTTTTTTTTTGCTTATCCCTAGTACATGTGGTACAGGCCATGATAATCATGGTGGGTAGAAGGCGACTGCTTTTACTGTAAGTACACCACATGTCTACACATGTGAAAAGCAGTTCGACTTTACAATTACAAATGTGCCAGAGCCCCGTTTGGTTACTTGCACTCGCTGGTGAGGTTGGACTTTTGCAAGAATCAGGGGCCAATGAAGCATCTTTTTTTTTTTAATCAGAAAAAAGTGCCCAATGAGGGAATCGAACTCGGGTCGTAGTAAAATAGTAAAAATGATAATTTTGCGAATTAAAACTGCACACCTCTCTACAAAGGACAGTTTTCATTCCCAAAATGATCATTTTTACTATTTAGCAACTCTCCAGTAAGAGGACACCTCTCTCTAAAGGACTCTTTGGCCCTGCAATTAGGTGTTGTCCTTTACAGGGAGGTTCTACTGAACAAGGAATTCCTCACAATTTTGTACTTTTTATAATACAGTTAAACCTGTCTATAGCGCCCCTTCTAAATAGCACCTTCCTCTCTATAGCACCCGATTTTAAACATTAAAATATAAACATTTTACATTAAAAGTGACCTGTCTATAGCACCCTATTTTGGTGAGTCCCAAGAAGGGGCGCTATAGACAGGTTTAACTGTTTATTGTATTTAGGGTCTTCCCATTCTGTACTCCAGTCTGGTCAGGTTGGATCAGAAGAGAGGTAACATGTGGATCATATCAATTGTTTCCACTTTCAAGGAAAAACCATTCCCATAATGTATAGTTGTTAACAAGGGGGTCAGTGGTTTAAACTGTTGGTTTTCAACCTCTATGACTCCGATTCCAATCCCGCATTGGTCACTTTTTCTAATTTAAAAATAAAATGCTCCAATGGTGGGTAGAAGCAGGTGACTGCTTTTACTGTAAGTGCATCACATGTCTACACATGTGAAAAGCAGTTCGACTTTGCACTTACAAATGTGCCAGGGCCCCGTTTGGTTACTTGAACTCGCTGGTGGGGTTGGACTTTTGCGAGAATTGGGGGCCATTGGAGCATTTTTTTTTTTATTAGAAAAAAGTGCCCAATGCAGGATTCGATCCTGGTTCGTAGATGTCAAAAACCAACAGTTTAGACCACTGACCCCCCATAGTAAGATGTAGAAATAGGGACCTAGGTATCACCTCACAACTGTCACTACAGGAACTCACTCAACAAGGAGGAGGGGGAGCAGTAACAAGTTTGCTAAAAAACCTGGGCTCAGCTGGCCCGGCTGATAGTACCCTGTAAGGGCTCCTAATCCAGGGATACAGGATAAGCAGCGTTTGTACTCCATTGTTAGAAGCGGCTGCACGTGGCATCTGTTCCTCATGTCAGAGGCGGCCATTTCTTTTGGAGCTAAGTCGGCCTGCTACTGAGTAGTGCTCCCAGTCTTAATGACAAAGGCAGATGCATTTTACTCCACCCATTCTACACCATCAAAAAGCTTTACAAGCTTGATACCTTAATATAATTGAGTGGAGATAAGAAAGAAGAAGAAGAAGAGACTCAATATCTTGTGTTTTACTCCATTTAGATAAATGTGAACTCACAGAAAGTACCACCACCACCAATAAAGTGACATAAGTAGGACAAAGAGATCTCACTAGCGAGGACAGTGACGTTGTCGTGGTACGCCTGGTTCTGGAAGTACTTCAGCAGGTCGGCCTGGGAGTCAAAGCCGCGGAAGATGTTGAGGCTGAGGCCGGACATCAGGTGGATCCAGCCGCAGGCCGCGTTGTCGATGACCGCCAGCTCTGCCAGGAAGTTTTCCTTGTCCACAATGAGGGAACCTCGGGAGAACATGTCGAGGGAGGAGCTGTGGAACATCTTCAGCATGTGGGGGTATCTCCGCAGGTTCTCCCGGATCTACAACCCTCTTACTTAGCACAACTCCTTACAAGGGCACAATTTGGATTATAGATTATAAACACAAGGTAATAACACCAAATCCAAATAAATAAATAGCGTGTGACATTTCAGTAACAGCCTTGTTACCATCTTCAGACAAAAGTGTTGAATGAGAAAAAAATAGAATATGGTTTTACCTGCTACTAACCAAAGTGTAAAAAGTGAGAAAAAATATCACAGCATGTTTTAAATAGTTACTGTTATCAAGTGTGTAAACAAGATAACAGATAAGATGAAGATAGTTTTCTGATAAACCAAAAATATTATTTTAATAAAGGTATAGGTAGGTATATTTACCTTGTGTTTGTAATAAGACTAAATCCAAATAAATTAATAGTGACGTTTCGGTAACGTCATTGTTACCATCATCAGATAAAAGAATAATTAAACCTTGTAGTTGTAATCCAAATTGTACCATTTCATCCTAAGAACAAATATAATAGAACAGTCAACATGTAGCTGGGAGATATTTCAACTGATATACAAGTACTTGTATCTCCATCCACAGTGGATTACTTCGCATGTAGGCAATGCTGATGAACTGAGGAGCATCACTCCAGACATAGAGTCTTCTTCTTTCTTATCTCCACTCAATCATATTTGGGTATCAAGTCTGTAGAGCTCCATCTGTAAAGGACGACACCTAATTACAGAGCCAAAGTGTTCTTTAGGGAGAGGTGTCCTCTTACCAGAGAGATGTCAATTAGTAAAAAATGGTAATTTTGTAAATTCTCTCCCGTGGAAGGACTGACAGGTCCGAAAGCTAGAGAATAAAATTTGAACAAGAAACTTAGCCCTGGATACTTTATTTTCTTCATAATAATTTTGATGAGGCATAATTTGGATTATAGATTATAAACACAAGGTAATAAGACCAAATCCAAATAAATAAATAGTGTGTGACATTTCGGTAACAACGCTGTTACCGAAACGTTACACACTATTTATCTATTTGGATTTGGTCTTATTACCTTGTGTTTATAATAATTTTGTAAATGAAAACTGTCCTTTGTAGAGAGGTGTCTGCTAGGGGGGTGTCCACTAAAGGGAGGTTCTACTGTATCTATAATAAACAAATTGAACCTGCTGATGTTTTGTTTTACAGTAACTCAGGGACAACAAGGAAGGTAGAACAAGAATTGTGTTACCTTCTTGAGGACCTCCAGAGAATGGTCTGTGGAGTTCTGAGCTAGGAATATCCGAATCTCCTCCGAGATGTTGAGCATCTTCTGTGAGTACTGAGTGATGGTGTCGAGGAGCTCGAAGGTTTCATTGGCCTGGAACCCCAGTCACCAATGTCAATCTCCATTACAAGGTTTGAGAAGTAACCACAGGTGTTTAGTATATCTCTCTAAAAATCCAGAGTTCAACTGACCCGGTACTCCAGGGATACGGAGGAGCTACGTCTGTACTCATATTAGAGTCGGCAGCAAAGGCTTCCATGTTAGAAACGACCTCAAATTACAGGCAAAGTCAGACTTTCACCAAAGTGGGCCTGGATCATGATGCCATGATCAACGAAAGCTGCACTCCTATAGCCCATTCCATGAGATCATGAACTCATGGAATTCTTGTGTAATCTTTGTGTAATCTTTACACAAGGGGATAAGAAACAACAACAACAACAGGTTTGAGAAGTAACCACAAGTCATTGTGTTTAGTATATTCAACTGCAGGCTATTTGTGGAACTTGAAGTTAAATAATTAATTGACATTACGAGGGGTTTTATAAACTTAATTTATAAACACAAGGTAATAACACCAAATCCAAATAAATATATGTCATAATTTGTACATAACTGGATGTAACCCCACCACAATATGTATGCAATGTATGTTTTAAAAGATTTTAATAAAAACAAGGCTTAGAAATCTGGGAGAAAGATTTAGAGAAAGGCCATCAAAGAGGAAGCAATCATTACAAGGTTTTATTATCCCGGAACTCATAAAACTCGGTTCAAGAACCTAGTATTTCCTGGATCAGGTCAGAACAAGTCCAGAAACAAAAGGATAGCAAAGGCCCAATCAGAGAATAGGAAAATTAGCAAGGAACCAATAGAAAGCTTACACGTCTAAACCACCAGCCAATCAGAACCCTGAATAGTTTTCTTGTTAAATCGCGTACCGAGTTTAGTCAGTTGGGACCTGGACAGTATCGAGTTAACACCTGGACCGACCAAGGAACAAGTGACGAGCCACCCCCCATCTTCTCAACCCCTCAGATAAGTCAATCCTCAATCATGTGAACAGTTATAGTCAATAGCCAACTCAAACCAATAGCTTCAACTCCTTTTCTCCCTAGATTGCTAGCCTTTTCCAACCCAAATCTTGTGTTTTTTCGTTATTTTCCCCTGTTTGAATACCTTACAATCTCAGCCAACTTCAAAAGGTAATTCGTCCCAACCCCACATATATATTTATTATATTTATTTATTTGAATTTGGATTTATTACCTTGTGATTTTAATCTATAATCCAAATTGTGCATTATCATAAACTTGAGTTTGTTCTATGATAAAGCACTATTTGGATTATAGATTATAGCTACATGGAAATAAGACCAAATCCAAATAAATTAATAGTGTGTGACATTTCAGTAATAACAGTTACCGAAACGTCACACATTATCAATTTATTTGGATTAGGTCTTATTTCCATGTAGTTAGTTTGTTTTATTTCTTTACTATACATCAATGTGCTATTTTGTAACAAACAACATTTGTTAAGATAAAGGCATCTCCTTATCGTGCAACTAAAAGTTGCTGATGGCTTGCGCCATCTATTGGAATAAATATCAACTATTCTCGTTGATTTTTAATTATTCCAGAATTGACCCAATACCATCAGCAACTTTCAGTTGCACGATAAAGAGATGCCTTTTTCATAATTTATGCACCTTATCCCGGTACAATATCACATTTGTACTATTTCATAACAAACAACATTTGGTAGAAAGGGAATGTTCTATTAGATAGTTTGGAATGCTGACATGTCACCAAGGCAGAGAGGAACTGTTCAGTACACAACTTGCCACCTCAGAAAGTGTAGAGTTGTTGGACAACTGACCTTTTTAATGATTTCATCAGCGGCTGTGTTGTTGGGGGCAAAGAGAACCTTGGGGTTGGTGTAGAGGACGTGGACCAGGATTCCCAGTTTCTCCATCTGGTACTTGGACATCCCCAGCTCCTCTGTTGTCACACACCTCAGCTATCTGCAGAGATGTCAAGTGGAGAGTACAGCTCTCGCAGGATGTTATGAAATCAAGGCTGTCCCTGTACTGGTGAGGGCCAAAGCCATGGTATACAGGTTGGGTTTTGTCTGAATTTGCCTAAACTGATGTTGTGCTACTGCTCTACAACTAGGTGTCCTTTACAAGAAGGTTCTACTGTATATACTGTATATAACCTTTTATAAGTATAGATTACATAAAGTACCTTCCTAAAATTAAATGATAATAAAGCCTAATAAATATATAAAAGAGAGTTAAGTAGATTTAGCTTATCCTGAATGAGGTTGTATGTAATTTCTGCTTTTTAAATTTGGCATATGGTACTGTTTGAAACTACTAGAGTGCTGAAATATCAATTAGGAGTTGAACCTTGGGTATGAGTGCATGAGGGATTAGCTGTCTCAAAGGACATTGGTGATTGAAAGCTAAATGTCGTTTCCAGATACAGGAGAACCTCCCTTTAGTTGATACCTCGCTAGCGGACACCTCTCCATAAAGGACAGTTTTCATTTGCAAAATTACCATTTTTACTATTTAGCAACTCTCCAGTAAGAGGACACCTCTCCCTAAAGGACACTTTGGCTCTGTAATTAGGTGTCCTTTACAGGGAGGTTCTACTGTAATTGAAGATAAGCACAGTTTTTAAGTTTTCTTATTTTTTTAAAGCTTCATTGCCACAGAAAAAAAAGCAAGCTAAAAAATTCTTAAATATTGACCAACCCATATGAAATATTCAAACAGTTTATTTTGGATCAAAATAAAGTTAAATATTTTTGAATAACATTTGTTGACTGGAAGTTGGTTTGGAGAAAAAATATAGCTACATCAACAATGATTTTTTTTAATTCTCAACGTTTTTAATTTAAAAACCCAATATCTACTATGCTGTATGCCTATCTTTGTCCAAGTCTCTATTTAAACAAATTTTGGATTTACCATGTGACACCTAGGTACTTTGCACTGAGAAATCCAGGTATTCTATAGAATTGTAAAACGACACTTGAAGTTACACCGCATGAGTTTCTTTTCAATGAAAAATCAAAATTTATTTCAAGGTGAAATATTGACTATTTCTAATAAAGACTAGTCAATATTTCACCTTGAAATAAATTTTGATTTTTCATTGAAAAGAAACTCATGTGGTGTAACTTCAAGTGTCGTTTTACAATCACAAGCTGCAGTGTATTATATAGACAGGTTTAACTGTACATAGAAATTGACCATTCCCTGATTACCATTTTCTTTTAAAAAGTTGAAAAATTGTGTATTTAGAGAGAACGTACCCAAGTTGATCTCCCCGTCATCTGAGGAGGACAAGGGCTGGGTGTGTTCCTTGCCACAGATGGTCTTCTGCATGCCCAGCCAGATCTTGAGGAGTCCGTACTGCGAGGTCTTGGCCTGCAACAGCATTTCTCACAAAGTTGGCTACGGCTCTACTCAACATCACTGCCACCCAGAACATATGGCTTTGAAGAATAAAATCTTTATCCAGACATTTTAACACTAATTACATGGAGTATAAATTAAGCATAGAAACTCCACCTCTGCCGGTCCTCAGCCCGGATGAAAAAGGAGGGGGGGGGGAGCAGTAACAAGCTCGCTAAAAACCCAAGGATCATCTGGCCCAGCTGATAGTACCCTGTAAGGGCTCCTTACAGGTTACTATCAGCTGCTGCACATGGCGTCTGTTCTTCATGTCAAAGGCGGCCATTTCATATTGGAGCTAAGTCAGCCTGTTACTGAGTAGTGTTCCCAGTCTTAATGACAAAGGCATTCTATTTCACCCAATCATTAGGATGTTAAATCTCCTTTGATGAGGTCAATTAAGGATTAGCAGACACCAGTTCTCTTGGGAGGACAGAACCGGTGCTTGTCTCTCCTGCTCTGTACCAGTCATGTGCAGCATTAGATTTTCATTCCTGTAGGCATTGACTCTTGATGGTACAGAAGATGTCTCTTTCATCTAGTTGGTCGGCTTTAGTCTCGAATGGGAGTGAGGTGTAGTTTTATCTACTGAGGAGCAGTATTGTGTAGTTCAGCTCCAAAGTTTGGCAAATATACAGTCTCACATCTAGTAACATTCAGAAATAATTTCTCCGAGGAGGTCCTAAGATTTCCAACTTGACTGCAATCAACAAACCTTTTTCCTGGGAGGGGGAGGTTCAGAGGATGTGTCATTGTAGATGTTGTCCTCGGCAGTGCTGTTCAGGCTGTAGCAGGCATCCTGGGGCAGGGCCTGCGCCAAGTAGCTCAGCTCCTTCAGGGTCATCTCAAACTTCATGAACCGCGTGAGCTGAACAGACAGAACCTGGTTAACTGGGTTCAAAATTCTGAACATCATTTGTTGGTTGGAAGTAGAGAAAAACACATCAACCTATAAACACAAAGTAATAAGACCAAATCCAAATAAATAAATAGTTTATGACATTTCAGTAACAGAATTGTTACAATCTTCAGACCACCATCATTCAGCACTTTTGTCTGATCTGCATGAGTGGGAGATATGTCCAGGGGTGGTGTCGTAAAACTCACTAGCAACTTGTGGAAGTTCTCTGGGAAGAAATGATGAAATTTTGATGAAACTGGACCTTGCCCTGACATGGGTGTGGCTTACATGATATCATCAAGCTGGCATGTTGAAGTATATCAACATTTTGGGTCTGTTACATTATTTATAATTATAGTACATATATAGTGTATATTGACACATATTGCTATTTATATTTAAGAAATTTAATTTGAAATTGAATTAAAAGTTCATTATAGTGATGAGGGTTACAATGTGCTTTATAAACCATAAATTACACACACTCCACTACTTGTTTGAAGTCCACAGCACTTACATCAGAGATCAGTTTTTTGACCCTGTTCCTGGCCACAATGATGCTCCATTCCTCCAGGTTCAGCTGGGCACACACACCAGATGTAACATCACTAGATTGTTTAGAAGAGACTGAAGGGGAATGCAATGAGTTTCTTTATCAAAGAGGTACAAGCTTGGCAAGCTTACGGACAATAACTTCCTTCAACAGGCTGTAGTAATGTGAATGCAAGAAACTAGAGGAGAAAGAAATGATATTGATGAGACAAAGGCGGGAATGTAAGGCTCAGTTGGTGCGATGCTGGGCTCGTGGTCCGGTCCAGGAAGGTTGTAAAGTTTGAGGTCTCACTGGGCCGGTTGTAGGAGGGTTTGGAGCTGTTTAACCTAGGTTAAAAAGTTACAAATAAACAGTCCCATGATTCAACCAAAGATTATTTTTATACCATGAACTAAGTATTTTTGTGAAGCCAGCAATGGTTTGCATTCAAATTTTTTAAAAAAGTGTTTTTTCAAGCAACCATGTATTAGAGATTTTCATAGTAAACTTTGTATTATAGACAGAGTATAATAAATGAAAGAGCATTATAGCATGGCTGTTGTTTTTACACATAAAAAAAACTTCTACTGTCCTTACTCTATGAAAAATATTGGGAGGGCTTGTCTCATCAGTGGTGAATCTTCCCAGCGGTTTCACCAATTTTTAATCCACCAGACCGCTTCTTTATAGCTCTAATACTGTATTGGATCATGTTATAGTTTCTTATCCCCTTGTGTAAAGATTACACAAATTCCATGAGTTCATGCTCCTCGAGCTGTTTTATGATAAGCAGCAGCCTCTACCAAAGGTCCTGTTTAGTGCATGGATTGGATCATTCTGCTTATATACATAGCACTGAAGGGTGGAATCTTAGAAATGATCTTCAAGTAAACTATGAACATAAGCTTTTAGGACAGTAGAATTACAAATAAATATTTACATCGAGTAATGCTTTTCAGCAAACAATATTGACCAAGCCAGTTAGGTATAAATTATTAATTTTTTTGCTTATCGCTAGTACACGTGGTACAGGCCATGATAATCATGGTGGGGGGTTAGCGACTGCTTTTACTGTAAGCGCACCACATGTCTACACATTTGAAAAGCAGTTCGACTTTGCACTTACAAATGTGCCAGAGCCCCGTTTGGTTACTTGCACTCGCTGGTGGGGTTGGACTTTTGAAAGAATCGGGGGCCATTGACGCATTTTTTTTTTTTTTTTAAACAGAAAAAAAGTGTCCAACGCGGGAATTGTACCCGAGTCATAGTGGTGGAAAAACAAGCAGTTTAACCAGCCTTCCACCGACCCCCCGGTATAAATTAATATAAAGCTATACATAGGAAATGAAAGCATCAAGGTTTGGATATTTGTATTATGTGTTATGCTACATGGATTAGAGAGGAGGGTTGAGTAAATATGTGAGCAACTCACCATCTTGACCAACAGCCCGATGTCCAGCTGATACTTGAGCCTCTGAGATAACAGATCTAGTTGATCTTTGTTCAGCACGCAGAATCTTCCTTGCAACTCCACCTGGACTCACAGACATGTGGTCTGAATATTATGGTCATACTATTTGTATGTATGGAAACAAGGTAATAAGACCAAATCCAAATAAATAAATAGTGTGTGACGTTTCAGCGTTGTTACCATCTTCAGACAAAAGTACTGAATGAGAAATTTTACCACAGCATGTTTAGCATTCTCATTCAGTACTTTTGTCTGAAGATGGTAACAACGCTGTTACCGAAACGTCACACACTATTTATTTATTTGGAGTCTTATTACCTCGTTTTATAATCTATAATCCAAATTGTGGTCATACAATTTGTATGGAAAACACAAATAGAAAACAAAGTTTTAAAAAAGGAGAAAATAAGACTGGTAAAATATAGATGGTAAAATATATCACCATTCAGAAATTTGAAGTTGAACCTACCCAGATTATTTAGTAGAGCTACTTCTCTGTAAAGGACACCTAATTGCAGAGCTAAACTGTCCTTTAGGGAGAGGTGTCCTCTTACCGGAGAGTTGTTAAATAGTAAAAATGGTAATTTTGAGAATGAAAACTGTCCTTTGTGGAGAGGTGTCCTCTAGCATGAGTGTCCTTTCATGGAGGTTCAAGACAAACAGTAATTGAATTTGAGCAAACACTATGGTTTCTAACTAGGAGCATGATGATGACTAGCGTATCCAAATACAGTAGAACCTCCCTTCAGCAGACACCTCTCTACAAAGAACAGTTTTCATTTGCAAAATTACCATTTTTACTATTTCGAAACTCTCCGATAAGAAGACACCTCTCCCTAAAGCAAACTTTGGATCTGCAATTAGGTGTCCTTTACAGGGAGGTAGTTCTACTGTATATTCTTTTAAAACACTAATCCAAATTGGACCATTCAAGGATTGTGGGAGTAAATTACCAGGTCATTCTGTGAGGTGGCTGGGTCTTGGTTCAGCACGTAGGGCAGACCCTCTCCATTGCAGAAGAGCACATGCAGGCTGTCTGGGGAGAGGAACAGATCCTGTGAACATACTCTAGTTGAATACAGATGGATAAATAGTGTGTGACGTTTTGGTAATAGCATTGTTACCAGAAACATCACACACTATTTATTTATTGGGAATTGAGGTCTTGTTACCTATGTTTCTAATCTATAATCCAAATTATCATTTGTGCTGTAATTAATGTGATCCAAACCTCTCAATCATCCACCAGCCTCATAACTAAGTGTGCCCTATAACAATGGCGTAGTTATGAAGTATGCAAATGTACAAAGAGTGCCCTGGTCAAAAGGAAACCATATTTTATAATGGAGTTATCAGTGATCTATTTATTCCGTTATTTCTAACTCCTCCATGCCTCAATATTATTGGTTCAACCCTACATGAGAGGGGGAGAAGTCCGACCACACCAGTGGAATATTCGACCTGATTCTGGTCCAAGGTGACTAACGTGGCAACGGCATCCATTTTCCAATGAAGAGCAGATAGTGGACATTACGACTGCTGTGATAGAGATGCAAGGGGACATCTGAGGCTCTTTATTGGACACTATAACAACAACTCTACATGAGCATTCATGATGCACAATTAAAAGCAAAACTTCTTTAAAAATCTATTTAAAGATCAAAAAAGTGGTTGGTGTATAGGGGCCTCCATTGAGAGGAGATGTGGTTGACTTGTAGGGGTGTAACAGTTCATTGTTGAAGTTGGGAGAGACCATTGGAACTATTCTCCATCTGGAATGTGTCATCTACATATTCCAATGGGATCTCTAGTCCAATAAAAGACATTTTACCAAGAGGAGCATATAACTAGCCGTCTACTACCAACTACAGCATTCAGTTTATTAAATTTTTTAAAAATGCTCCAATGGCCCCCGATTCTTGCAAAAGTTCAACCCCACCAACGAGTGCAAGTAACCAAACGGGGCTCTGGCACATTTGTAAGTTCAAAAGTTGAACTGCTTTTCACATGTATAGACATGTGGTGCACTTACGGTAAAAGCAGTCGCCTTCTTCTACCTATCATGATCATCATGGCCTGTACCACGTGTACTAGGGATAAGCATAAAAAAAGGTTTATTAAATTCTAGCACATTGATCACACTTTAGGAGAGATTAGTCTTGGGCCCTCTGCAGAGCTGATTGCTAAAGGGATTGTCCCCAGGTGGTGGATAGGGGAACAACCTTAAGATATGAAGGCCTGCTGCGAAACAAATAGAATAATTCTGATGAATAAGCAGTCGCGGACCAAAAGCAGTATTGTTAGAAGAGTAGAAAGACCTCTTTAAAAATCCTGAGTTTGGCTCAACCGTTTGATAGACCTCTGCAAGGGTTCCTCTCCAGGATATGGAGGAGCTGTGTCTGTACTCATGTTAGAATCAGCAGCAAAGGCTTCCATGTTAGGAACAGCCTCAAATTACAGGCAAAGTCAGACTTAAACCAAGGTGTACCTGGATCATGGTACCATGATCAATGAAAGCTGCACCCCTACACCCCATTCTATGAGATTGTTCGAGGAGCATGACTCGTGGAATTTGTGTAATCTTTGCACAGAGAGATAAGACGCCACAGTAGTCTTGGAAGTCTTGTTTACACTCCATCTAACAGAACCAACTTGCCATAAGCTCTGCCACTGTCTCATTCATGTTGAGCTTGGGTGGAGGCCGAGTGGTCTCCGAGTCAAAGATCCAGGTGATGGCACGGTAGAGCAAGCCAATCTGCTGCCGATGCCGGTTGAGGCGTTCAAAGAGCGCGTCCAGGTGACCCAGAGACAGGAGTCTACTGCCAATACTGCGGGTCCGGCGGACCAGAGGCTGGTCTAGGCCAAAGATCAGGTCATAGAGCTGCACAGATCAGCAGCAGATGTTCCAATGCAATAAGAACATGGCGGGGGGTGGCACCACTACCTTGGTATTGTTGAGGGAAGAGTTGAAGAGAGCCTGCAGGCCTTGGGAAGGCAAGGACATATTATGGACCAGGAAGTCCTCAAATTCAGTCCTGTTCCTAAGTAAGGTCCCAATGGGTTGTTCTGGCCACAAACAACATCATTTTGGTTGGAGCAACAGGAGCAATTTTCTAATCAAAATTTGAAATTTTTATAAAAAGTGGATAATTAGACAAACGAAGTTGATTACTCTAGAGGTAACAGCATTATTACCATCATCAGTCTAGATTGTTATGTTATTCCATATACAGTGGTACCTCGACATACGAGCGCCCCAACATACGAGTTTTTCGAGATACGAGCCGACGAGCAAGTGATTTTTTGCTTTTAGTTACGAGCGAAATTCGAGATACGAGTTCGGTTCGGTAGTAACACGCAGTCGCGCCATCACGCGCACACTCAGGAACTGACGACTGAGGAGATACAAGAGTTACAGTCACAGCAGCATACTGAGGTTATGCAAGTAATTGGTTTTGAGGAGTCAGAGGAGGAGGTTATTTCTACAAGTGAGATAAAGGAGATCTTAGGAATGTGGGAGAGAGTTTCACAGTTCGTGGAAAAAAAAAATCCAGAAAAAGTTGCAACAGGTCGTGCATCTGACCTTTTTAATGACACTTGCCTAACTCATTTCCGTAACATTCTGAGAGGGAGGAAGAAACAAACCTCCTTGAACATGTTTTTTTCTAAACGGCCTACAGGTGAAAGCGAGAAAAATGTAGCGAAAAAGGCAAAGACCAGTGAGGATATCTAATTTATTTCTTTACATTCTCTTTTTTGTTTTTGTGCAATAAATATTTGATATTTATAAATACGTTTTATTATTTAAAACCACGTAACAAAATATAACTGGGGTGACATTTTGGAGGTTGGAACGGATTAATGGTAGTTCAATTGTTTTGTATGGGGGAATTTGCTTCGAGATACGAGTAATTCAAGATACGAGCAAGGTTGCGGAACGAATTAAACTCGAATGTCGAGGTACCATTGTACTGAGATAATTTGGATTTGGTGAGGTACACAGTGATGGCTGGTAAGGTACGCATTAGAGGAAATATATATAGTGCTGATTGTCAGGAAGGTCATGCCAGGGGAGAGGGACAGTGGAGGGACATACAGCACTGATGTCAGGAAGGTCATGCCAGGGGAGAGGGACATACAGCTCTGATGTCAGGAAGGTCATGCCAGGGGAGAGGGACATACAGCGCTGATGTCAGGAAGGTCATGCCAGGGGAGAGGGACAGTGGAGGGACATACAGCGCTGATGTCAGGAAGGTCATGCCAGGGGAAAGGGACATACAGCACTGATGTCAGGAAGGTCATGCCAGGGGAGAGGGACATACAGCACTGATGTCAGGAAGGTCATGCCAGGGGAGAGGGACATACAGCGCTGATGTCAGGAAGGTCATGCCAGGAGAGAGGGACAGTGGAGGGACATACAGCACTGATGTCAGGAAGGTCATGCCAGGGGAGAGGGACATACAGTGCTGATGTCAGGAAGGTCATGCCAGGGGAGAGGGACATACAGCGCTGATGTCAGGAAGGTCATGCCAGGGGAGAGGGACATACAGCGCTGATGTCAGGAAGGTCATGCCAGGGGAGAGGGACATACAGCGCTGATGTCAGGAAGGTCATGCCAGGGGAGAGGAACATACAGCGCTGATGTCAGGAAGGTCATGCCAGGGGAGAGGGACATACAGCGCTGATGTCAGGAAGGTCATGCCAGGGGAGAGGGACATACAGCGCTGATGTCAGGAAGGTCATGCCAGGGGAGAGGAACAGTGGAGGGACATACAGCGCTGATGTCAGGAAGGTCATGCCAGGGGAGAGGAACAGTGGAGGGACATACAGCGCTGATGTCAGGAAGGTCATGCCAGGGGAGAGGGACATACAGCACTGATGTCAGGAAGGTCATGCCAGGGGAGAGGAACAGTGGAGGGACATACAGCGCTGATGTCAGGAAGGTCATGCCAGGGTAGAGGGACATACAGCACTGATGTCAGGAAGGTCATGCCAGGGGAGAGGGACATACAGCACTGATGTCAGGAAGGTCATGCCAGGGGAGAGGGGTGTGGAGGGACATACAGCACGGATGTCAGGAAGGTCATGCCAGGGGAGAGGGGTGTGGAGGGACATACAGCACTGATGTCAGGAAGGTCATGCCAGGGGAGAGGGACATACAGCACTGATGTCAGGAAGGTCATGCCAGGGGAGAGGGACATACAGCGCTGATGTCAGGAAGGTCATGGAAATACATACAGGTTAGCTAGTGAAGGATGCTATGGAAGAAACCTACGGGAAGCATTGGTGAAGCAGTCGTGGACAGCCACGGGATCCTCCAGCAAGGACCTGTAGATGTCTGGGATCTCATCCATCTCACTGGGAGTGAACCCCGGCTGGAAGAAGTTGGTGTTGTGGGAGACATTGTTGAGCTTCTCCAAGAACAGGGTGACCCTGCAGCATGTACCTCATGTCATCAAACTCAAAAGAGAGAGACCAGAAACAGCTAAAATTTGAGGATCTATCATGGAAGAATACATAGATATGGGAAACTCAAGAATGGGGATTGTACAGATAAAATTAACTCAGTTGTGGGGATTAAACAATAAAATTAACTCAGGTGAGGGGATTATTTTTTAAAAATCTTAGCCTTTAATCTTAATTTTATATTTTAAAATTTTTTGGTTTCAATTTTTAAAAAGTTTTAACGACCAATGGTTTAATTTAACCCTTGATAGCATATCACTGTGATTTACTCTTCAAAAATACAGCCCTCTATGAACAAAAATGGATTTTGGATTGTATAAGTGAGGCAAATAGTGCATTGCTCTCAGACTGTACAGAGCAAAGCTTATCTCTGTATGCATCATTAGGCTCTGAGAGTAAAACTTTATCTAGCTCTACAAGCTGGAGACGAAGAAGGTTTTAAAACTATGATTGAATCATTGAATTCCACACTAGTTAATTGAGGTTAGGGTTCATCCCTCAAATTTTTACCATCCTTAACACAATCAAGGGAAAATTCAAGGAAGACTTTGTCATTTTCTCATTGCTAAAGAAGCAGTGAAATAGTGAGACTAAAATTTTCAATTATTCATTACAATACAAAGGCAATTAATCTTATTCTTCCTTCTTATCTCCACTCAACAATCATATTAGGGTATTAGGTCTGTGGAGCTTAATATGGTGTCTGCAGAGGATGAGTATAGCTGGGTGAAGTAGAATGCCTTTGGGAGATGCTGCTGTTTTCATAAAACAGCTCAAGGAAAATGAACTCATGGAATTTGTGTAATCTTTACACAAGGGATAAAAAATAACAACAGAATGCCTTTGTCATTAAGACTAGGAGCACTACTCAGTATCAGGCTGACTTAGCTCCAATATAAAATGGCCGCCTCTGAGATGTGGAACAGACACCATGTGCAGCTGCTCCTAACATGAAATACAGACATTCCTCACTCTGTATCCCTGGATTGGGAGCCTTTAGAGGCTACTAACAGCCGGGCCAGCTGAGCCCAGGTATTTAGTAAGCTTGTTACTGCTACCCCTCCTCTATCTGGGCTTGGGACCAGCAAAGCAATTAATGAAACCAAATACTGAAACCTCCCCTGGTGTAAAGTGACTTCTCAAACAGGAGAATTTCTAAAGCCAACACGTACGAGCTGTTTTGGAAGTCCATGAAGCCATCTTCATCACGGACTCCATTATCACAAAAAGCTTGCATGACTGCGATGACCCCGGCTGAAGGCAGGGGGTAGGCTGGGAATTCAGCTGCAACACACACCATCAGTCAGTATTGTCTACATTATTTTAAAGAGAAACTCTATCAACTGCCTGATAAATAAACACAGTTGTTGGAGCCTGTTATTGAAAGATTTCTATATACAGTTAAACCTGTCTATAGCTCTTGGGACTCATCAAAATAGGGTGCTATAGAGAGGGGGTGCTATAGACAAGTCACTTTTAATGTAAATATCTCATTGTACTACGTATTTAAAATCGGGCACTATAGTGAGGGAGGCGCTATTTAGAGGGGGCGCTATAGACAGGTTTAACTGTTTATACAAAATAATGCTAAAAATCTCTAAATTCAATTATTGTATTAATAAATTCAATATTTACACAAGGTAATAAGACCAAATCCAAATAAATAAATAGTGTGTCGTTTCAGTAACAATGCTGTTACCAGAATGACACACTATTTAATTATTAGGATTTGGGCTTATTACCTTGTGTTTATAATCTATAATTTAAATTGTGTCTTATTAAATTAAATATTTCTGTGAAAGAGTGAGGCTAGCTGTGAGGCTAGCGGTATAAACTCTCGGTTTCTGATAACCATGAACTGGGATCGAATCTCGCATTGTGCACTTTGTTCTGTGAAGAACCTGCTCATATTATCTATTATAAATTACATAAGCTAGGTTGTTCTTTTTGAGCAGTACCTGATAAAGTTATTTTGGCACAGGTTCTGTGAAAATATATTTCTATTAGCAATAATCAGAATTTATCATTTTACATGTCAATTCTATTACGATGCACTAGCGCGCCATCTGTTATCAAATTACAAAACTATTTTAGACGCGTAATATTCTTTTTGAAATAAAACAATTTCTACTGCCCTTACTGCAATGGAAAAATTAAAGGGAGGGCCTGGCTCATCAGTGGTGAACCCTCCCAGCGGTTTCGCCAGTTTAATCTACCATACCGCTGTTATATTGCATTTTTGGAACTTCCTTTTATAGTGATATTGTTGCTTGACTCTTCGAATGGGTATTTTAGATTAACTATGGATATAAGCTTTAGGACAGCAGAATTACATATAATTATAAATATATAATATGCTTCGAGCAATCGCTCTTCCGCAAATATCGATTTGTGTCCTTTATTTGAACAATTATGTCAATTCAATGTATATACAGTAAAACCCCGCTAATACAAACCCTGGATATAACAAACCTTCCCTTATAATGAACCCACGGCGATTCCCAATTCCATTCCTTTGAAAATACCATCGTTTTAACAAACTTTGCGATTTTTAAGAATAACGAACTACCCCTATAACGAACCTATTTACAGTCCCAAAATAATAAAATCTATTTAAAATACTATGCTTATAACGAATTTAGAATTGTAATTAAAAAATAATAATAAAACAACAAAATTTTGAGCATGTTTCAGCTCGCGGATCGCGATTTCAAAACAATAATTCATTGTAAATAACTCTACAAAAACCTGAATCAAGAACCTGTTTTGGTTTCAATATAAAACTCTTAATAAAAAATATACAGTAGAACCTCCATGAGAGGACAATCACACTAGAGGACTCCTCTCTACAAAGGATAGTTTTAATTTGCTAAATTACCGTTTTTACTATTTAGTAACTCTCAGGTAAGAGGACACCTCTCCCTAAAGGACGGTTTGTCTCTGCAATTAGGTGTTGTCCTTTACAGGGAGGTAGTTCTACTGTATTACCATTTTTACAATTTAGCAACTCTCCAGTAAGAGGACACCTCTCCCTAAAGGACACTTTGGCTCTGCAATTAGGTGTTGTCCTTTACAGGGAGGTAGTTCTACTGTAATTCAAACAAATCAATTCAAGTGGCCAATTGCTTCTTTATATCATTTATAGGGGGTCGATAGAAGGCTGGTTAAACCGTTTGGTTTTCGACCATTACGACCCGGGTTCGATTCCTGCATTGGACACTTTTTTCTGTTTTAAAAATAAATTTAAAAATGCTCCAATGGCCCCTGATTCTTGCAAAAGTCCAACCCCACCAGCGAGTGCAAGTAACCAAATGGGGCTCTGGCACATTTGTAAGGGCAAAGTCGAACTGCTTTTCACATGTGTAGACATGTGGTGCACTTACAGTAAAAGCAGTCGTCAACTTCTACCCACCATGATTATCATGGCCTGTACCACGTGTACTAGGGATAAGCAAAAAATAAAAAATATCATTTATTAAATAATAGAGCCACAACAACCAGCTTTACTTTAGAGAATTTTCCTTTGTTGCATACACTGGACATTGTTAGAACAATTTAGGAGAGGATATAGGTTAGGAGAAATCTTCACCCAAGTATAAAAATCTAGGTCACAGAGTGATTATTTTAGGAAACAATAAAGTGATTTTGTGGGCACACATTCTAAGAGGCTTTGTAAGAACTATTAGATTGAGCATCATTTCAAAAGGAAAAGTTTGAGAGCAATATTATTTTCTTTTTTCATTTTGCTTATCCCTAGTAAATGTGGTACAGGCCATGATAATCATGGTGGGTAGAAGTAGGCGACTGCTTTTACTGTAAGCGCACCACATGTCTACACATGTGAAAAGCAGTTCGACTTTGCACTTACAAATGTGCTAGAGCCCCGTTTGGTTACTTGCACTCACTGGTGGGATTGGACTTTTGCAAGAATCGGGGGCCATTGGAGCAATTTTTTTTTTTTTTAATAATGAAAAAGTGATATTATTTTCTGTCGTCTTTATTTAACCAAAAATATTTTGGTGTGATAAAATTATTGAAATTAAGGATCCTCTTAAAATACTCCCATCAAAAAGAGAATCTGTTCATTTCTTCTGCTTTTAATCATAAACAAAACAGAACCTTTGTTTCATTTCCCTTATTCTAAATTGAAGATCTTAATAGGAAACCTTTTCTCTATGATGTTTTACTGACTCAAATATACATCGAGTAGAGCCTTCATTAGAGGACACTCGCAGTAGAGGTTACCTCTCTACAAAGGAGACCATGAAGATTTCAAGAAGACCTTGTCTGGAGGAGAACTCTCTCAAGGTAGGGAAGTCTTCCTTGCTGAAGACATTTGTACACATACACAACTATATATATTCCCCTACACTTTATATGCCTTTTTACTCTTTTATTTTTTCACCTTTGTAAAATTTGATAAAAAGAATCAATAAAATTGTTTAAATTGTCAATTGTCTATAAAGGACAGTTTTCATTGTCAAAATGTGACCATTTTTACTATTTACCAATTCTCCGGTAAGAGGACACCTCTCCTTAAAGGACACTTTGGCCTTACAATTAGGTGTTGTCCTTTACAGGGAGGTTCTAATGTATGACAATGTAAAATCATTCTTATTTTGATTTCTTTGGTTAATAAATGTAGCCACGTACTAGTCTACCTGGTTTGTCCTTCAGACTTGAGTCTTTTGTATTTTATTTGCAAGGCACAGGTCCAATTCATGAGGTGACGGCAAGCAGATTCATTTCTTGGAATGATAAAGCACAATTTGGATTATAGATTATAGCTACAAGAATTGGAATTAACACAAAGCAAAAACTCGCCATTTATACACAAAAAATAAAAGGATTTAAGCTCGAATGTTTCTTTTATATACAATCAAACTTCTACTGTCTTTACTACGGTGAAAAATATATTCGGAGGGCTTGACTCATCAGTGGTGAACCTTCCCAGCCGTTTCACCAATTTAATCTGCCAGACCATTTCTTAGAGCTCTAATACTGTATTGGACGATTCTGCTTATATACGCAGCACTGAAGGGTGGAATCTCAGAAATGGATTTCAAGAAAACTATGGACATAAGCTTATAGGACAGTAGAATTACATATAAAGAATTGGAATATCGGATTGGGTATTATTTCCTTGTATCTTGGAATATTCTATTGGAAGGCTGGGAAAAAACGCTATACAATGCCCATTTCATTAAGCTTCCCTGTGGAGTAGCACAATTCTGCATGTTGATTGTTTACTACAGGAAGGGTTTCCTACCCCACATTTGTTATCAGTAAATAACTGAAAGGATGACTTAAGCGACAGCAGGTCTTATCAAAGGCCACCATGAAGTATCTGGCACACCTGCTGATAACACATGGGATATATCCCTGGTCAACACTGCCACTCCATGAGAGCAGACACTGAGACGGAATATACATAACAATACACTGTCTCTATTTTATTTATTTTTATTATCCCTAGTACACGTGGTACAGGCCATAATAATCATGGTGGCTAGTTAGCGACTGCTTTTACTGTAAGAGCACCACATGTCTACACACGTGAAAAGCAGTTCGATTTTTGCACTTACAAATGTGCCAGAGCCCCATTTGGTTACTTGCACTCGCTGGTGGAGTTGGACTTTTGCAAGAATCGGGGGTCATTGAAGCATTTTTTTTTAATTAGGAAAAAGTGCCCAATGCGGGATTCTTTCCCGGGTCATTGCTGTCGAAAACCAATGGTTTAGACCATCCTTACACCGACCTTTGTCTTTATTTTATAAACATAGGATTGGCTGATATATCCCACTAAGTCAGAGATTTTTTCAACTCCTGCTGAACCCTTGATACACTAAATTATTAATTTAATAAAATGGATGATTTAAAATGAATCCAGGGTTAGAAATCTAAGAAAAATACAATGAATGAACATTTCCTTGAAAAATATTTACTGGTTAACGCATTCTTAACAAACAAAAAAAATCTATAAAACATGGGGTGGTTGAACTACATTGGGTGACATGGGGGATTGTGCTGCCTTGAGTGACAAAGTCCCAACAGTCTCAGAGTTGACATTGTGCAACACACATAAGATATATAGTAGAACCTCCATGAGAGGACACTCTCACTAGAGGACACCTCTCCACAAAGGACAGTTTTCATTTACAAAATAACCATTTTTACTATTTAGCAACTCTCCAGTAAGAGGACACCTCCCCCTAAAGGACACTTTGGCTCTGAAATTAAGTGTCCTTTACAGGGAAAAAAATGAAGGAAATATAGAAATTTGTTCATTCCCGGATATCCAGAATTTTGAAGATTTGTACATATGCATTGTTAGTTGAACTGAGCGAATACTCAAAATTGCAGACTTTTATATTGTTTGGAAGCATATTAAAATTAAATTACAAATTTCAAAGGCAATTTGTAATTTATTCAATTCCTGACCACCCTGAAAACCCAGAAGTCTGAAAATTTGTCAACTTGTCATCAGGTTTGGACAAGGGTACAAAACTTCAAACTTCTACATACTCTGGAAGTATATTGAAAATTAAACACAAGGTAATAAGACCAAATCCAAATAAATAAATAGTGTGCGACATTTCAGTAACAGCGTTGTTACCATCTTCAGACATTATTATTTGGATTTAGTCTTATTACCTTGTGTTTATCAGGTATCTTATTTACACACTGGATAACTATTTAAAACATGCTGTGGTATAATTTCTCATTCAGTACTTTTGTCTGAAGATGGTAACAATGCTGTTACCAAAACGTCACACACTATTTATTTATTTGGATTAGGTCTTATTACCTTGTGTTTATTATCTATAATCCAAATTGTACCTTATCATTATATTGAAATTTGATATTTGTGGACAGATAGATATGGTAGCAGGTTAAATAAAATCTTTGAAATTGTGATATAAGCTACAATTTGGATTATAGATTAGAAAAGAAAGGTAATAAGACCAAATCTCAAATTTGTGTGAAATTTCAGTAAGACCATCCCCGAAATGTCACACACTATTTATTTTTTTGGTCTTTTATTATCTTTCAGCCTTTAAATTAAATAAAAAATAAGGCTTTTCAAATATGAATAAAAAATATTTTTTCTCAATACTATATAAATTATTTATAAGGTGATAACGTGCCATCTAAATATAAGAAATGGAAGCACAAATATTTCTTTTAAATAGCGCGCGTGAAAACCATTTCTAAGATTCCACCCTTCAGTGCAGCATATAAAAGCAGAATGATCCAATACAGTATTGGAGCTCTAAGAAGCGGCCTGGTAGATTAAATTGGAGAAACTGCTGGGAGGTTTAATGAACCAAGCCCTCCCAATATTTTTCATCACAGTAAGGACAATAGAAGTTTGTATTATTTAAAAAAAAAAAACATTCATTCTTTGATGCTTCCTTTTCTGATAAAGCACAATTAGGATTATAGATACAAGGAAATAAGACATAATCCAAATAAATAAATAGTATGTGACGTTTCGGCAACAGCATTGTTACCATCTTCAGACAAAAGAATAAATTATAAATAAAAGACAATTAGCTGAGGGAAAAGTTTCTGTATAACGACAATACAATATTTCTGGTGTAACATCCCTTTGATAGGTATAACTACGGTACTATAAATCTTTTAATCTTCAAGTGACGGCTTAGCATCAACATTGATATTCACTTTGGAATTCATTTTCTTCAGCTCATAGGAATTAATTATTTTTTTGTCTGATGATGGTAACAATGCTGTTGACGAAACGTCACACACTATTAAAGTATTTGGATTAGGTCTTATTACCTTGTATGCTTCCATTTCTCATATATAAATTAATTCATCAATTAGAAAGGGGAGTGAGTGTGGGTTGCCATGGTAGAGAGATTGAAGGAAGCCAGGCTGCCATGGTCAATGTTCTTTACATGGATTATATGACCTACAGCAGTGGAACTTACAGGAGTTGACGGTGTAGGCTGGCTGCTTCTTCCTGATACCCAGCAGGATGAAGAACAGCACCAGGGGAATGAAGAGCTCAAATATCAGCACAATCTGGAACCACCACCATGTGAGTGTTAGAGACACCATGCTAATTCTCTCTACAGGGTAGTCCATAACTACTGAAAACTTTTATTTTCTTATTAAAAATTAAAAGTCAAACTAGAATAAAAAAACTATAACTACAGTAGAACCTCCCTTTAGCAGACACCCGGCTAGCGGACACCTCTCCACAAAGGTCAGTTTTCATTTGTAAAATTACCATTTTTACTATTTAGCAACTCTCCGGTAAGAGGAAACCCCTCCCAAAAGGACACTTTGACTCGGCAATTAGGTGTCCTTTACAAGGAGGTTCTATTGTATTTTATTCTAGTTTGCCTTTTAATTTATAATAAAAAATAAAAGGTTTCAAGACTTATGGGCCACCCTGTATAGTTTCGCAATAACCTATCACATTTTACATATTGTGATATGTAGATATGGAGTATGCAAATGTTGGCTATTATAAAAGAATAGGCAAATTAGCAACATTGTTCAATTGTGAAGGAGTTATTTTTGTATTTTCTTCAGAGATACATTAAAGCTCTCTGAGACTAGGAGTTACAGTAGAACTTGCTGGGAAAGTCAAAGCTACATCCCAATTATCACAGGAGATCCACACAATCATTCTGTTCCCCCAAGGGAATGGCAGTCCATGACTTCCAGACTTAAGTCTGCTCATCTATGGACAATGATTTTCCAGAATGGTTTCAAGGTTTTCCCACTATGTTTTAAGTGCAAATCTCAACCTGCAACCCCAAACCACATCATTGACTGTTGACTCATCCATTGATATGCTCTACTCATCCACAATAGACACTATCAACAACTCGATACCCTGAAATGGTTGTTGAGTGGAGATAAGAAAGAAGACATCCAGCTATCAGCAGTACCAAGTAGAGTCCTGTAGCAACATTACTGGAGGCCAAAGGGAAGCAGGATAGGTCTTCTATTGTGATTTAAAGACAGATAAAATGAACACCATAATGTACAATAGAGATGGCTACAAATAAAAACACTACAATTAAAAACTAAAAATTTTGGAACTGCAATGGTAACTTAGTGATCATTGAAAGAAAGGTAAATCAAACCTTATATTGAAGCAATCAATTAACTCCCAACTATATTGTGAGTGGAATTTGCGGAAACAGATGCTCACTCAGTTTTTTTTCTTTTTTTAATTATCCCTAGTACACGTGGTACAGGCCATGATAATCATGGTGGGTAGTTAGTGACTGTTTTTACTGTAAGAGCACCACATGTCTACTACACATGTGAAAAGCAGTTCGACTTTGCACTTACAAATATGCCAGAGCCCCGTTTGGTTACTTGCACTCGCTGGTGGGGTTGGACTTTTGCAAGAATCGGGGGCCATTGGAGCATTTTGTGAGCAAAAGTGTCCAATGCGGGAATCGAACCTGGGTCGTAGTGGTCGAAAACCAAACAGTTTAACCAGCCTTCCACCTACCCCCTGCTCGCTCAGTGATAATTGACAATTTAATATAAAGGTCAAGTAAGATAAATAAGGTTATTAAGTTATAAATAAATTCAAATGAGATCAAATATGGCGATAGAGAGGAAGAAAAAGGTCTATTCAACGCTAGAAAACAGAAACATCCGAACGCCACTGCACGAGGCGCATGCACAAGCCATCAGCCGCCAGAGTGCTCCAAAATTTACAAAGTTGTATAACTTCCTAGGCCTTACATCACAATTGTACACTTAATAGGAAGTTGGACCTAGCAGGTGTTGCAACATAATAAATACAGCTGGCTTCCCCTCGCCCTGATTCTGTGTTTTGTTTGATGATATTTGATGACACAATTGTCTGACATCCTCTGAGGAACTGGGAGGCTGAAGTGGGGTTTACAAACTTCACATAGTGTCATAACTCTGCCTGTGCTGGTCCCAATCCTGGATGGAGGAGGAGGAGCAGTAACAAGCTCACTAAAAAACCTGGACTCAGCTGGCCCGGCTGATAGTACCCTGTAAGACCTCCTGATCCAGGGATACAGGATGAGTCTGTACTCCATGCTAGGTTTGGCTACACATGGCATCTGTTCCTCATGTCAAAAGTGACCATTTCATATTGAAGCTAAGTCGGTCTGCTACTAAGTAGCGCTCCCAGCCTTAATGACAAAGGCATTCTACTTCACCCAGACAAGATGGGTGTCAAATCCCCCTGCTATACTGCATTGGCCCCGTTGTACACACCATCAAAAGTCTCAAGCTCAACAAGCTTGATACCCTGATAGGATTGAGTGGAGATAAGAAAGAAGAAGATATAGTGCCATTAAACGGATAGTAGACGTCGTCAGCTATACTTGGAACCACTTGCCACCAGATGTAAAACTAAACAACTAGTGAGAATTGGGCCAAAAATGATTTGACACGTCATTATTTTTGCATGTCCTGACCTACATCCTAATCAAAAACCAATGTTTCAATTTGGCCAGTGATAATTCAACACCAACAACAATTTGACCAATAAAAGAAAATAAGACCTAATCCAAATAATTTATTAGTGTGTGACGTTTCGGCAACAACATTGTCACCATCATCAGACAAAAGAATAAATGTTGTTGCCAAAACGTCACACACTTATAAATTATTTGGATTAGGTCTTATTTTATTTTATTATAATCTATAATCCAAATTGTGCTTTATCAACAATTTGACCATTTCTAAAATCAAATTTGAACCACAATCCTTAAATGGATTGATGTTTAAAACGCACAACTTCAACCTGATATTAATACAGTTAAACCTGTCTATAGAGCCCCCTCTAAATAGCACCTCCCTCTCTATAGCACCCGATTTTAAATACGTAGTATGATGCGATTTACATTAAAAGTGACCTGTCTATAACGCCCCCTCTCTATAGCACCCTATGAGTCCCAAGAGACGGGTTTAACTGTATAATGCATTAGTGTTCCATCTGTTGTAAGAAATTGAAACTATCTTTGACACATTCTCTTTTTTAAAATAACCACTGATGAGCCAGGCCCTCCCATTATTTTATCATTACAGTAAGGGGGGGCAGTAGAATATTATTTATTTAAAAAAAAGAATGTTAAGAAAAGAGCATCTCCTTATCGTACAATTGAAAGTTGCTGATGGCTTGCGTCAACTAACGGAATAAATATAAACTATTCTCGTTGATTTCTAATTATTCCAGAATTGGCCAAATACCCATTCTTGATAAATCAAGAAAAGCTAACTACGGATGTGTTTCAGGCTGTTGGCCCTCATCAGCGTGGTGCAAGCTGTACCTCAACGACTAACAAACTGGCTATCAGCAACTTTCATGATAAGGCACAATTTGGATTATAGATTATAAACACAGGGTAATAAGACCAAATCCAAATAAATAAATAGTGTGTGATGTTTCGGTAACAACGCTGTTACCTGAAACGTCACACATTATTTATTTATTTGGATTTGGTCTTATTATCCTGTGTTTAAAATGTTAATAAAATATTTATTCTTTTGTCTGATGATGGTAACAATGCTGTTACCGAAACGTCACATACCATTAAATTATTTAAATTAGGTCTTATTACCTTGTAAATAGGTGTCAAAAATAGTGTCAACTTCTTACAACTTTAACCACCTAAAAATGAATTTCTGCTGTAGAAATGTCACTGTAGTCAGAACACATTCACTGTGACTTTCAAAAAATAGGGGCTGCCTGAATTGGCGTATGCATAATGGTGGTTTGAATACGGCAATGCTGTGGCACAAACATCGGCACCATTCGCTCAGACATCATGCATGGTTTTTGTTTTCTTGTGTATGATTTAGGCATCATTGGTATGAACACCAAACCTGGATGAATCTTGTGATCAATTGATAATCAAGTTAACTGATGTATTCAACACCAACTTCTACTGAAAGCTCAGATCCCTTAGGATGTTAAACACAAGGTAATATGACCAAATCCAAATAAATAGTGTGTGACGTTTCGGTAACAGCATTGTTACCATCTTCAGACAAAAGTACTGAATTCATTCAAAGTCATTCAGTACTTTTGTCTGAAGATGGTAACAACGCTGTTACCGAAACATCACACACTATTCATTTATTTGGATTTGGTCTTATTACCTTGTGTTTATAATCTATAATCCAAATTGTGCCTTATCACCCTTAGGATGTTGAATTAAAGAAGTTTGCGCACGACTGTTAATGAAATTAAAAAGTCCAATACAGTAGAACCTTCCTGTAAAGGACAACACCTAATTGCAAAGCCAAAGTGTCCTTTAGGGAGAGGTGTCCTCTTACTGGAGAGTTGCTAAATAGTAAAAATGGTAATTTTGCAAATGAAAACTGTCCTTTATAGAGAGGTGTCCTCTAGCATGAGTGTACTCTGATGGAGGTTCTATTGTAAATGGCATCAATTGATATTATTAATTAACATTGCACAAGTATTTTCTAAAAATGTTGTTGATGGGTTAGATAAGATTGTGATCCATCTATCCTGGAGATAAGCTAATCATCTAGCCACTTTAATTCAGCTGAAATCCCTTGGGGTGAAGTTGAAGAAGAGGAGGAAGGTTTGTGCAATGTCATCTAAAGACATGGAGAGATGGCATATTTTATGTAAGCTACCCAAAATTATGAAATTTATTCTTTTTTTTAATGATGAGGTACAATTTGTATGAAGATGGTAACAAAACTGATAGAGCACAATTTGGATTATAGATTCTAAAAAAAGGTAATCACGCTGTTATCGAAACACATCACACACTATTAATTTATTTAGATTAGGTCTTATTTTCCAAGTGTAGTTCACTGGGAAGCAGTCAGTCTAAGAAATACTGTCAACTGCAGGCTGAGATGTCGGCCAAGAAGAGCTACATCCTGCTGGTCACACACTATTTATTTATTTGGATTTGGTCTTATTTTGGTCTTACTTTCATTATTTGAAAATGTTTTCTTATTACCTTATATATATATGTTGTAATATATTCCAATATATCTATGTCTCCATGTATTGTATATGTAATTGCCAAAGTGACAAATAAAATCGAGTGAGTTACAGTCGGCGCCGGAAAGCTGGAAAAGGGTCCGAAAAACAAGTCGGGTATGCCCCTTTCTTACGCAAACAGATTAGTCCGCTTTGAGACACGATTGACAGTTCTCCCCTGACTGGCGTCGGCTACACTGGCTCTCGCCATTTCTATGGTGCCATCCAACATGCCTCGTCCTTTTGTGTAATCCCAATCACGCCTGAATCCACTCTAAACATTGTGGCCACCACGACTGCAACCAACATGCCACACTACAGCCATCCAACAGGATACAACAACTACATTACTACATATATATATATTGTAAAATTAATTTAATGTCTTGCAACTAAAACCTGAAACAAGTTACTTCACCTCATACAGTTGACAATTTGAATATGTTTATTGACTTCTAATAAATTAAAAAAAAAAGGCATTTCCTGATTATGCAACTTCTAGCTACACAATCAGGAAATGCCTTTTTTCTTAATTTATCCACCTGATCCAAGTGCAAATTCACTTTTGTAACATTTTTCACATTCTAATCAATTTTTACAGAAAAAAAGATTATGATACAATAAAGGTGGAATTTATAATAATGGGGCAAATAAAATGTAATATACATGATAGGTACAATTTGGATTGGATTAGAAACATGAGGTAATAAGACCAAATCTATATAAATAAATAGTGTGTGACAGTAACAATGCTGTTACCAAAACATCACACACTATTTATTTATTTGAATTTGGTCTTATTACCTGGTGGAAAAATATATACAGTTGTATATAATATAAAATGAAAACACCAAAACGCGAATGTTTCTTTTCACAAATAAATCAAACAACAGATGTATATGTATAGATGGCGCGTTATTGCTTTGTGTTAATTTATTCCTAACTGGCCTTGTCTTTATTGTTTGCGGAAGAGCATTGCTCGATGCAAATATTTGAATGTAATTCTACTGTCCTATAAGCTTATGTCCATAGTTTTCTTGAAATCCATTTCTGAGATTCCACCCTTCAGTGCTGCGTATATAAGCAGAATCGTCCAATACAGTATTAGAGCTCTGAGAAGCGGTCTGGTGGATTAAATTGGCGAAACCGCTGGGAGGGTTCACCACTGATGAGCCAAGCCCTCCCAATATATTTTTTTCATCGCAGTAAGGACAGTAGAAGTTTGTATTATGTATAAAAGAAATATTCGTGCTTTTAAATCCTTTCATTTTATATGTGTAGTTATGTATATGTGTAGATGTAAATGTACAAATTTATTCAGCAAGGAAGGTTTCTCCACACATGTCGATCAATGTGGATAATTTACTTCCAGACAAATACATTAATAGGTGGAAGCTATAAAGTTATTTTAACAAAACCAATAAGGAATCTAGGGCTTGGTTTCTTTTTACAATTATTTTGTCTCTCAAGCTTCCAGGCCAACATGCCCTTCAACATGTTAGCCCGCAAGCTCGAGACAATAAAAAATTGTACAAGAAACTTAGCCCTGGAATCCTTATTGATTTTGTCAAAAGTGTAGAAGCAGGGAAGAATCTTTATGATGAAGTTATTTTATTATAAAATATAAATAAAGGTTCCAGGGTCAAGTTTCTTGTTCAAAATTTTATTATCAAGCTTTCGGACTTGTCAGTCCTTCAACAGGAGTATCACGATAATAAATTGATGATAAATATACTATTTTTATATACAAATTAATTTTTATATACACCTATCCCCCGATTTACACGGTAGATACGTTCCTGAGAAAAACGTGTAAATCGAGGGATAGGTGTATATTAAACTGTCAAATCTGAATAGGTGTTCGCCCCTCATGAATCAGAGCCTCCCAATATTCTTTTCAACATAGGTAGTATAGAGTAGAATATTGCATTTTAGTATAGTGCGATAAAAACAAAAAGAAAAACTTATTTGGAAAACCGTGTAAAAGCGAAAACGTGTAAAACAAGTACCGTGTAAATCGGGGGATAGGTGTATTTAAATATTAATGATATTGAAAGGGGGAGAAAATATATATTACCTTCTTTGTGTGTTATTTTAGTTTTAAAAACATTGAATTGTGAACATCTCTTCCTAGCCTTGTTCCTCTGTCACCAAGTGACCTTGGCACAATATGGTGAAACACTGAGCTAGGAAGTTGGACCAGAAATGAGATGTCAACACCGGCAGAATGACACAGGTGACAACCTCGTTGGAGGCTGACGGCCACCAAACCTGCACCTTGCTATGATGGAATGAGAAAACGTGACTTTGTAAACAAGTAATGTTTAATATGACATGACACAATTTGTATTATAGATTAGAACTACAAGGTAATAAGACCTAATAAAATTACTTGAAAACTTTCTCCATAGATTGTATAAACGATAAGGAAGAGTAAGGAGAAAAGATTTTTATTCAATTAAACTTGTGACAAGCTTTCGGGCAGTCACGCCCTTCAACAGGTAATAAAAAGAACAATTGACTATTAAAATAGGAAACAAACTGAGCTTTAAACAAAAATGATACAACTACAGCCTGGCCGCGAGAAAACGTGAATTCGGGAAAGTAATGAGGTTGGCATTTTATCTGTTCTTAACTCCTTTCACCCTGACATTTCTTTCAGTTATGAATCAGAAGTTAATGGTGTTTTACCTTTTCTCGACATACTCATTATTCGTACCCCATCACACTACCACACAACAGTATATCATAAAATCAATAACCCAACTTTCTATACCAATTTCAATTCTTCCTGTCCCTTATCCCATAAAATTAATACAGTCAGAACACTTACCAAAAGATTGGTCACACATTGCTCCCTGCCCATATTTAGGTCAATAGAATTCTCCAACATCAAAAAACAGCTTGCCCTCTCACAATACCCTCTCCATTTTATACACAAATACCAATACAACTCTGCTAAGTTGAAACCCCTTACAGCCCATAGAAATACCTGTATTTTGCCTTTTTCATCACAATCCGCTACCATATCCCGCATGCTTAAATCCCACGGTATCAATACTTATTTTAAAAATAATAGAAGTCTGACCACCATTCTTAGACATCCCATTACCCGCATACAGAGACCTACCACTGTTCGATCGTCTGGTGGCTCGGTCTATTCGGTCTCATGTAACGATTGTAGTGCAACCTACATAGGTGAGACAGGTAGGTCCGTGGCCATCAGGATGATCGAACATGGTAGGTGCATCAATAATAAAGACGGCAGATCCCTCATATACAACCACACCCATAATACTGGCCATTCTTTCAATTTAGATTCTCCCACCACCTTGTACAATAACATTCCCAGTAAACACCAGAGATTAATCATAGAGGCCATTTTATCCATTTCTAATGACAGTATTAATCGACATATAGATTTACCTAAACAATATCATGATATATGTATTAACTTAAAAACCGGATAAACCCCCTCCCCCCCCCCCACCTCACATTACTTTCCCGAATTCACGTTTTCTCGCGGCCAGGCTGCAGTTGTATCATTTTTGTTTAAAGCTCAGTTTGTTTCCTATTTTAATAGTCAATTGTTCTTTTTATTACCTGTTGAAGGGCGTGACTGCCCGAAAGCTTGTCACAAGTTTAATTGAATAAAAATCTTTTCTCCTTACTCTTCCTTATCGTTTAATAAGACCTAATCTAACTAAATTAATAGTGTGTGATGTTTCACTAACAGTGTTGCTACAGTAAAAGAAAATAAGACCTAATTCAAATAATTTATTAGTTTGTCTGATGATGGTGGCAATGTTGTTGCCGTCACACACTAATAAATTATTTGGATTAGGTCTTATATTCTTGTATTATAATTTATAATCCAAATTGTGCTTTATCAGTGTTGTTACAGAAACATCACACAATTTTATTTGGATTTGATCTTATTACCTTGTAGAGTATCAAATATGTTTGTGAAAATGATCAAAAAGTTTTTAAATAACAATGATAAGGCACCCAGTTTGGATTATAGATTATAAACACAAGGTAATAAGAACAAATGCAAATAAATAAATAGTGTGTGACGTTTCGGTAACAGCATTGTTACTATCTTCAGACAAAAGTATTGAATGAGAAATTTTACCACAGCATGTTTAAAATAGTTACTGTTATCAGGTGTGAAACCAGATAGCAGATAAGAAGAAGATAGTTTTCTAAGAATAATATTTTAGGGTTCTTAAAAAACTATCTTCTTATCTGCTATATTTTTTTTACAAACCTGATAACAAAAACAAGGTAATAAGACCAAATCCAAATAAATAAATAGTGTGTGCCATTTCAGTTACAGCGTTGTTACCATCTTCAGACAAAAGTACTGAATCATCAATTCAATTACTACAATTCAGTACTTTTGTCTGAATATGGTAACAACGCTGTTACTGAAACATCACACACTATTTATTTATTTGGTCTCAATACCTTGTGTTTATAATCTATAATCCAAATTGTGCCGTATCATTTACCCCAAGTGTGTGTTGTCAGTGTTGAATTAAAGTCTGTTAAACATGACTAGCTTATCTAACTCATTCAAATAATGAGGGTTGGTGGTCTAAACTGTTGGTTTTCCACCACTACGACCCAGGTTCGAATTCCACATTGTGCACTCTTTTCTAATTAAAAAAAAAAAATGCTCCAATGGCTTCCGATTCTTGCAAAAGTCCAACCCCACCAGTGAGTGCAAATAACCAAACAGGGCTCTGGCATTTTTGTAAGTGCAAAAGTCTAACTGCTTTTCACATGTGTAGACATGTGGTACACTTACAGTAAAAGCCGTCGCCTACTTCTACCTACCATGATTATCATGGCCTGTACCATGTGTACTCTCTATGGATATTAAAAATATTAATAACTTTAGAAAAATAAATCAGACAACGGACTAATGGTGAAGATCTGTGTGAATTTGTAAATAATAGAGAGAATTGATAAGTCCCAATTTGGTTTATAGATTATAAACACAAGGTAATAAGACCAAATAAATAAATAGTGTGTGACGTTTCAGTAACAGCGTTGTTACCATCTTCATAATTCAGTACTTTTGTCTGAAGATGGTAACAACGCTGTTACCGAAATGTCACACACTATTTATTTATTTGGATTTGGTCTTATTACCTTGTGTTTTACAGAGAGAATTTTCTGAGATTTGATCACTTTTGTAAAATTATATTTATGTCTATTGTCTGACTTGAAAGGTTCAAGTTCCATTGTTTCTTCCTTTCTTGTAGAGTGTTCTATACATAGCTGTTTAACAATTGTGTAAATTGAGACAATTATCCCTGGAGAGAGGGATATTGTGTTGTTGAAATAACATTAAAAATGAAAAAGCACAATTTGAATTATAGATTATAGATACAAGAAAATAAGACCTAATCCAAATAATTTAATAGTGTGTGATAGTTCGGCAACAGCATTGTTACCATCATCAGACAAAAGAATAAGACAAAATTTAAAAACACGCTGCGATATTTGTTCTCATTTATTCTTTTGTCTGATGATGGTAACAATCCTGTTGCCGAAATGTGACAGACTATTAAAATATTTGTATTAGGTCTTATTTTCTCGAAATAATATTAAGTAAATAATATGATTTGATATTAATGGAGCATTTTTTATTTCACTTACATGAAAAAACCACAATTTGGATTATAGCCAAAAGAAAATAAGACCTAATCCAAATAAATTAATAATGTGTGACATTTCGGTAACAGTGATGTTACCATCATCAGACCAAAGAATAAATGAGAATTTTGATAATTAGATTTTTTTTTTTGTCTGAAGATGGTATCAACGCTGTTACCGAAATGTCTCACACTATTTATTTATTTGGATTTGGTCTTATTACCTTGTGGCTAATTCATTTACAGTGTAACTTCTTTAATTAAACACCCCCAGAGGGAACAGAGCTCTCGGATGAATTAAAGTTATCGTGAACTAATTGTTAAACCAATTATACATCAATTCATCACAACAATGGCTGACATTTTTCTAGGACATCCAAGTATTAAATCACTAAAATAATTATTTTATAAAATACTCTTGTAGTACAGTAGAACTACCTCCCTGTAAAGAACAACACCTAATTGCAGAGCCAAAGTGTCCTTTAGAGAGAGGTGTCTTCTTCCCGAAGAGTTGTTATATACGTAGTAAAAATGGTGATTTTACAAATGAAAACTTTCCTTTATAGAGAGGTGTCCTCTAGCATGAGTGTCGTCTCATAGAGGTTTAACTGTATTTTAATTAATATTATGAATTATAATACCATTGGGCTTTTTTAAATTTCATTTATGTAGAATGTTTCATGAGATGAACTTTTAGTGAAATAAAAAATGAGTTTAATAAACACACACATTTTTAAACATGAAAAATTACAAATACAGTTAAACCTGTCTATAGCTCCCCCTCTTGGGACTCACCAAAATAGGGAGCTATAGAGAGAGGGTGATATAGACAGGTCACTTTTAATGTAAATCGCAAAGTACTACAGCAATCCCTCGTTAAGGCGAACTCAACGGGAGAACGAAATACCCTTTTCGTCTTAAAAGAATATATACCGAATTCGTATAAACCGAATTCGTATTAGACGAATTGAATTCGTGGTATCCAGGGGTTGTACTTATGTACTACTGATGAGTAAGAAAACTACATTTCTGAGGAATAACGAATAAATTTATTTGAAAACAATATTAATGAAAATATTTTATAATTTTAAGGAACAACAATTATGTATATGTATGTACATAAAGTATTTTATTTTAAAAGACAATATGGATAATATAATCACAATGTAAGGCAATAACATGAGAATATAAGTTTATTTTAAAACACAAATAAAAAAGAACAACAAAAGAAACAACTTACATAATATACTTGGTACATACAATGTTTATGTGTATGCAGCATATGCAGTATGCATAGAGTATCCTATATCTGGGTTTTCTCTGCAGGCTTCAGAAAGTCTGTTATAGTTTTTTGGTGGTATTTGATTGGGCACTGTTTCAGACACTCCCTTCTTATTTTATTCAGGTCATCTTCAAAATGAACATCAATATCCGCAGAGGTTTTGGACAGCTTCTGGAGGGTTTCGAGGGCCGCGATTACTTCCCCTCTAGTAGGCATCATTATCTCTTCTTTCACCTCATCGTATTCTGTTTCTTCTTCTTCTTTTCTTCTAATTCGGGTGAACCGCAAATTTCCAACCCTTCATCCAGGGCAACATACTCCAGGAAAGTCAAAGTCTCAGCTGGGTTTGTAGCTGAAAGGAGTTTGGTCCATTCTTCAGGCTCATCAAGCATTGTTTCTGGAAGTGAAAACGAATCAGCTGTTTTTTCCACACCCAATGAGACACTTATTTCTTTAGCCTTTTCTTTGACAAGTGCGCCGGATACAGGAATATTATTTTGTCTACTTTTTTAAAACCATTTAAAAGCTCATCTTCCACGTCTTGATGGGATGCTTTTCGAAGTCGTTTTGAAGAGCTCGAAGACCCTGAGGCAACGGCCGCATCTATTTTTTCTTTGTTTTTTAGAATGGTTGATAATGTGGATTTCGCAATTTGAAAATTTTCGGCAATTTGCGACTTAGATAACACTCTACGTGCAACTTCGTCCAAAATTTTCCTTTTTAAGGCAAGATCAATGGCGCTTTTTTTTCGTGGTTTTAATAGTTTATTGTTTTACTTATAACTCGCCTTTAAAAACATATTAGAATTCATTTTAACTGATTGATTAGTTCTGCTGGGGGCTAAATTTAATTCGTATTTCGTCATAACCGAATATTTCGTCTTAACCGGCAAAATCTCTTTGGAAAGCATTGAAATTTAACGGGGGGAAAGAAACGGTTCGCGCAAATTGAGAGTTCGTATAATCCGAGTTCGTGATAACGAGGGATTACTGTACGTATTTAAAATTGGGTGCTATAGAGAGGTAGGTGCTATTTAGAGGGGGCGCTATAGAGAGGTTTAACTGTACTATTATAAGTCAATAAGTGCAGTGGGAAGAAAGTTTAAAAAGTTGGGAGATGGAGAAAAATATTTTATTCGAAAGATCGAATCCTCTGAAATATAAATTGTAACAACACATTGCCTCCGAGGATAAGTTTATTGTTTTATTTGAACAATCTTTCAAGCTTTCAGGTAACACAAACCTTTCTACAGTAGAATACAACGGAATGATAATCTCAATCTTTAACTACTGTTTATATCCACAAGGTAATAAGACCAAATCCAAATAAATAAATGTTGTGTGATGTTTCTGTAACAGCGTAATTATCATCCAGTACTTTTGTCTGAAGATGGTAACAATGCTGTTACCAAAACGCCACACACTATTTATTGATTTGGATTTGGTCTTTTTACCTTGTGTTTATAATCTATAACACAAATTGTGCCTTTACTGTTTGTATCGTGTATGTTACACCCATACCTCGCTTTGCGTCGGGGTTAAGTTCCAAAAAAAACACGACGCAAAGTGAAAATAAAATTTCTATGGCATGGCGTAATCAAAAACAAAGGTGTTGCCATATTTTAAGGAAAAAAAAATTTAAAAAAAAAAAATTAAAGACTCGAATCCAAAACAAATGCAACTTTGAAAATCTAACGACGCACAGTGAAAATCAGTAAAAATTAAGCAGCAACGCAAATAAAAAAAAATGCAAAACGAAACGATGCAAAGCAAGGTATTGGTGTATATACATATTATATTTAAAGAAGATAAGATTTATTTTTGTTTTTGATCATGTTGAGGATTATGGTAATGGAAATGCAGTCGTGGTTGAATCTTGAAAGTATGATTACTAAAAATAGTTTTGATAAGAGATTGTTTTAATTGAGCATTAGGAGAAACATAATTTGGTAAAAGCACTGCCTGGCTTAAGGCGAGTAAACAAAGAAAACAAAAGATTATTTACATAATGTACAAAGATTTGAGCCGACCAAGGGGAAACAACAACAATGATTATTTATAAAGAAAGCGTGACCTCTGGCGGTCGATTTAAACAGAGTATTTGAATCGATGAAATATAATTTTAAAATAATAACACCCTAATAACATAATTCTAAATAAAATATTTTAATATAACATTTTAAACAATACCTTTATATAACATACATATCAATGTACAAGATATAAACAGTAGTTAAGGATTCATTCCGCTGTACACCCCTGTAGAAAGGTTTGTGATACCTGAAAGCTTGAGAGATCCTTTAAACAAAGCAAAAAACTTATCCTCTGTGGCAGTGAGCTGTTACAAAATATATATTTTTTTAAATTATGATACTGTGAATACCTCAATTCCTCTTTGGTCATTTGCTTTTAGGACAAATTCAGTGTGAATTCTTGACACTCATCTTCACAGTCTCTGCAACTTTTATTCCAAATAGCAGAACATTACACCTCTTTCACTTCTTCTTTCTTATCTCCACACTGGGTGAAGTAGAATGCCTTTGTCATTAAGACTGGGAGCACTACTCAGTGGCAGGCCGACATAGCTCCAAAAGAAATGGCCGCCTCTGACATGAGGAACAGACGCCATGTGCAGCCGCTCCTAACATGGAGTTACAGTAAAAGCAGTCGCTAACTACCCACCATGATTATCATGGCCTGTACCACGTGTACTAGGGATAAGCAAAAAAAAAAAAAAGTACAAACGCTGCTCATCCTGTATCCCTGGATTAGGAGCCCTTACAGGGTACTATAAGCCGGGCCAGCTGAGCCCAGGTTTTTTACTGAGCTTGTTACTGCTCCCCCTCCTCCATCCGGGCTTGGGACCGGCAAAGGCGGAGTTTTACACCTCTTTAATAAAGCACAATTTGAATTGTTGATTATAGATACAAGAAATAAGACCTAATCCAAATATTGTAACAAAGTATTTATTGATTTAATTATTTTTATTAACACACAGAGTGATCATTTTTATGTTTATATTTTGCTACTCTGTAAAATTCCCTCGTGGCTTATCTTTTGTTTACCATTCATAGTTTGTCCTTGCCTGAAATAAATTGTTGTCTCATCCTGAAGTTTTTGTCTTCCCTAATTTTCCACGTGTCAATATTTTAATAGAATGTGTGACGTTTCAGTAACAGATTTGTTACCATCAATAAAACAATTTGGATTGTAGATTATAGATACAAGAAAATAAGACCTAATCCAAATATTTTAATAGTGTGTGAAATTTCGGTATCAGCATTGGTGCTGTTGGTACCAATGGTGTTACCGAAACATCACACACTATTAAAATATTTGGATTAGGTCTTATTTTCTTGTATCTATAATCTACAATCCAAATTGTGCCTTATCAATTTTATTCCTGTCTGATGATGGTAACAATGCTGTTACTGAAACGTCATTATTTGGATTAGGTCTTATTTTCTTGTATCAATTACACTCACCTGGGTACATGCGGCCTACAGTGGTGGCTTAAGTAGAGTTAATGAACCAATGGCCCCTAAATCCACCATGATGAAACTGACTTATGGAGAATGTTGACAGCCACATTGCAACATCTTTAAGTACAGTGTGCAGATGCTAAATATGGCCATATTGCTTCACGTTACAGAGTATTGCATTTTTACCAATAATATTCTAAACACAAGGTAATAAGACCAAATCCAACTATATAAATAGTGTGTTAAACACAGGGTAAAAGGACCAAATCCAAATAAATAAATAGTGTGTGACGTTTCGGTAACAGCGTTGTTACCATCTTCAGACAAAAGTACTGAATGAGAAATTTTACCATATTGTACCAAATTTTACCTTTTGTCTGAAGATGGTAACAACGCTATTACCGAAATGTCACACACTATTTATTTATTTGGATTTGGTCTTATTACCTTGTTTTATAAATAGTGTGTGATATTTAGGTAACAGCGTTGTTACCATCTTCAGACAAAAACACAAAACAAACACACAAAAAATGTCTCATTCAGTACTTTTGTCTGAAGATGGTAACAACGCTGTTACTGAAACATCACACACTATTTATTTATTTGGATTTGGTCTTATTATCTTGTGTTTATGATCTATAATCCAAATTGTGTCTTATCATTAGCATTGGTTGAATTAATGAGGTTAGACTCTGGATGTTGAAAAGAAAGAATTGTTTAAATAAAATAACTTTTTAGGGAGTCGGTGGAAGGGTGGTCCAAACTGTTGGTTTTTGAACGCTTCGAACCAGTATCGAATTCTATATTAGGCACTTTTTCTAATATAAAAAAATGCTCCAATGGCCCCCGATTCTTGCAAAAGTCCAACCCCACCAGCGAGTGCAAGTATCCAAACGGGGCTCTGGCACACTTGTAAATGCAAAAGTCGAACTGCTTTTCACCTGTGTAGACATGTGGTGCACTTACAGTAAAAGCAGCTTGATAAAGCACAATTTGGATTATAGCTACAAGAAAATAAGACCTAATCCAATTTTTATAGACTACAATGAACCTAAGAACTTATTCTTCCTATGAGATGAAGAAAAAGAATCCCAAAGTGAATATCAATGTTGATGATAAGTCATCTCTTGAAGATTATTATTTTTATATTTTTTGCTACTCTGTGAAATTCCTTCATTGCCTCTCTGGTATTTTATAAATGTTGATTTTCACGTTTGACAAAATACAAATTGCTGTGTCAGCCTGAAGTTTGTTTTTCTCCTCATTTCTATAAATGTTTGGTATCATAGAATTGTCCCTCCTGGAGACTGACCATCTGTCCACTACCAAGTGTACCATTTAAATCCCATTGAAGAGTCCTAATATAGGTAGTGATGGCACAATTATAGATTATAAACACAAGGTAATAAGACCAAATGGTCAATGGCCACAAATTGCTCCAATGGCCCCCGATTCTTGCAAAAGTCCAACCCCACCAGCGAGTGTAAGTAACCAAAATGGGGCTCTGTCATATTTGTAATTGCAAAGTCGAACTGCTTTTCACATGTGTAGACATGTGGTGCACTTACAGTAAAAGCAGTCGCCAACTTCTACTCACCATGATTATCATGGCCTGTACCATATGTACTAGGGATAAGCAAAAAAAAGACCAAATCCAAATAAATAGTGTGTGACGTTTTGGTAACAGTGTTGTTTCCAAAACGTCACACACTATTTATTTATTTGGATTCGGTCCTATTACCATGTGTTTATAGGTAGTGATGTTTGCATATTTCCCTACCTTGCTGTCATACCTGGATCACACCAGGATGGTGTCAAGACACAATACACCATCTGCAGGACCAAAGAGGCCTCACCAGACCACCTCTTGTGATTTATGGAAGCCTCAAGACAAGACCTGTATTCCAACCCTACCAAGATTGTAAATTTAATCCATGAATTCAGTCTCCATGACTTTGTATAATTATACAATAGGATACAGAAAATATGACCGAATCCAAATAAATTAATAGTGTGTGACGTTTCAGTAACAGTGTTGTTACCATCATCAGACAAAATGGACACATGTTACACACTATTAATTTATTTGGATTAGGTGTTATTCTCTTGTAGCTATAATCTATAATCCAAATTGTGCTTTACCAAATTGAACCTATGGTGTAAAGGAATTTGTGACCCAACCTTTTGAAAAAATATGAAAATCTTGTAAAGAAATGGAGTTTGCAAACTTGTGAATACAGTGATGTAGCTAGAAACATCCTTTATTGTTAAATAAAATTTTATTCTTTTGTATGATGATGGTAACAACGCTGTTACCGAAATGTCACACACTTAATTTATTTAGATTAGGTCTTATTTTTTAACTCCGCCTTTGCCAGTCCCAAGCCCAGATGAAAAAGGAGGAGGGGAAGCAGTAACAAGCTCACTAAAAAACCTGGGCTCAGCTGGCCCGGCTGATAGTACCCTGTAAGGTCTCCTGATCCAGGGATATAGGATGAGCAGCGTTTGTACTCCATTTTAGGAGCAGCTGAACATGGCATCAGTTCCTCGTGTCAGAGGCGGCCATTTCATATTGGAGCTAAGTCGGCCTGCTACTGAGTAGTGCTCCCAGTCTTAATGACAAAGGCAGACGCATTCTACTTCACCCAGTCATGATGGTTGTCAAACAGACACCATCAAGGGTCACAACTTGATACCCTAATATGATTGAGTGGAGATAAGAAAGAAGAAGAGGTCTTATTTCCTTGTAGGTACAATTTGGATTATAGATTAGTAACACAGGGTAATAAGACCTAAATAACGGGTGACAGTAACAGCGTTGTTGACAACATTGTAGTCCATTGATCCTGACAGATATACCATTTGAATTCAAACCTTTGCAGTTTCAAATGGTAATTTCCTTTACAATGGTCATCAAGTGTGTGGGGCAGATTTAGAGAATCTGTGCTTCTCACAAGGACATCTGTATGTGGCCAGCTTACATGTCAGAAAACCTTCTGATTCATGTACACACCACACGGAGAACAAAAAATATTGTCCATTGTCCACTGGTCCTTGAATAAATATTGTGAATTGATTTCAATTTCCTTTTTTCATCGATTGCACCAACCTGCGACAGGTCAGCTATCTCTTCTTCTTCTTTCTTATCTCCACTCAATCATATCAAGCTTGTAGAGCTGGGTGAAGTAGAATGCCTTTGTCATTAAGACTGGGAGCACTACTCAGTGGCAGGCCGACTTAGCTCCAAAAGAAATGGCTGCCTCTGACATGAGGAACAGACGCCATGTGCAGCGGCTCCTAACATGGAGTACAAACGCTGCTCATCCTGTATCTCTGGATTAGGAGCCCTTACAGAGTACTATCAGCCAGGCCAGCTGAGCCCAGGTTTTTTAGTGAGCTTGTTATTGATCCCCCTCCTCCTTTTTCATCCGGGCTTGGGACCGGCAAAGGCGGAGTTGGTCAGCTATATTTATAGACAACTTGTGATAATTCAACACTTATGACAATTAGACCATTCTCTAAAAATATATATATATATTTTTATATATATTTGGTTATGGTAGAGAAAGATGTCCACTAATTCTTGTGTATATTTCAAATATCTTTCTTTTATTTCTATGTTTAGTTTATCTTTAAAGTGTAAGTGTCCCTAGGGGGACATATAGCGCTCTAAATTGAAATAAAATTTTAAAAAATAAGATGCCACTAGTAATTGTAATGGAATGTCTTAATCACTTTAATTCAATAATGACTTTAATTTCACTGATATCTCTTGGGGTAAAGTTGAATTGAAGAGGTTAGAGGACTGTTGCGGAGGCAATAGCTTGCGATTCTATTGGACAATCAATGCAATTACAGCATGGAATAAATTTATTTAAAGAGTTTTCAACTATCAATAATCTTTAAAAAAAAAAAAGAATTCATTAAAATTATATTAATATTCTTCCTTGTTTAAAAAGTTTTGCTCGCTCATACATGAAAAAAAAAAATTCGCACATATATTTTAAAAATTTTGATTCAAATGTTTTCAAGTTGCATATGGCATAAAATGAAATATCTATATACTCAAGTGCATATAGTAAACTGAAATTTTTTCTATAAAAATAGGTAGTTTTCCTAAAAAATTTCGTTTCCGCGCGAATTATATTTAAATTTTTATTTTCAGTTTCTGTTTTCGTGTTGAGTTTTAACCTTCATTACTTTAAAATAAATTTATATTATTTTGCTTTGTTTTAATAATATATATTATTTTATTAAATATTTTTAAGAGTGGTATATTTTTCTAAAATTATTTTTTCTTTTTCGCTAAAATAAATGGCGCTTAACTACAATGATTGGTAACTTACGGGTTTTCTCTTTTTGAGAGTAAAATTCTTCCAAAGAAGTAATTTTAGTTGTAGGCAAAATCCCATGGTGAAGGCTGCTAATTATATGTTGAATAATTAATTTTATAGCTTTTAAAATATATAGCCCATTATTTATCTCTTCGGAAGGTAGTCCTTAAGTTTTATTTACAAACAATGCAAGTTTAGCAATCATCTGTCATAAACCTAGTGTTTATAGTGTGAAATAATATATCTCTGGCAACATTGTGAATGCTATTTATGGTTTCACTGATTATTCTATGATAATATTATAAAGGTTATGCACTTATGACATTTACATTTTACATTACAACATTAAACATCTAAATGGCTACATTTAACATTTTGAAAACTGATATATAGCTAGCAATAAATATGTATATATATATATATATGTTTCTATGAAAATGTTAATCTGCAAGACGCAGGTTATCATCATCCCTTTTTGATTTGTTTTTGTCACTTTTTTGGCGCCCCGAAAATAAACAATAAAAGGCTGTATCAGACTTTACTAAGACAATAAAGATTTGCTTAAAATAAATGTGTACGAAGATGTTGCATTTGGCGACGAGGATATAAGAGTAAGTACCCTCGAATTTTGAAGTAAATATTTTTAGAAAATATCTTTGATTTTGCATATAATTGATAGTAATTTTAAAAGTCACAAATTGCAAAGTTTTAGGATGCAAATTTAAGAAAGAGTGAAAAAAAAAAATGGCTAGTTACCAATTTAAGGAATATAATGAGGAAACTGAAACTTTTGAAACGTTTTATGAACGATTGGAACAGTTTCTCATATTGGAGGAGGCAGGGGATGAGAAGAAAAAGGCTTATCTCCTAACCCTCATGGGAAGTAAAACATATGGTGTTTTGAAGAATTTGTGCAGTCCTATTCTACCTAAAGATAAAACTTTTGATAACCTAATAGATATCTTGAAAAGGCACTTCTCTCCAAAGCGCTCAATTGTAGTAGAGAGGTTCATTTTTTTTAAAAGAATGCAATTAAAGGAAGAAAGCATCTCGGATTACTTGGTGGAAATTAAGCGTTTGGCTTCCTCATGCAACTTTGGAAATTTTCTGGAGGATTCTTTACGTGATAAAATGGTTTGTGGATTATATAATGCCAAAATACAAAATAGAATTTTGTCGGAGGGCGACATTTCTTTAGCTAAAGTAATTGAGATAGCATTATCTATGGAAGCGGCCGAGAAAAATACAAAATTATTTCACTTGGAGCAGGGTGAAGATTGTGTAGATAAGTTGAGGATGGAACGCAAGGTTGAATCAAATTTCCAGAATGGCAAATGTAAACATTGTGGTAAACAGCATAAAGAACTATGTAGATTTAAGGAGGCGATATGCTTTAAGTGTAATAAAAAAGGACACATTGCCTCAATATGTTGGAGCAGTAGAAGAAATCTAAGGCAACATCAGAATCAGCCGGGAAATATACATCAGATAGGAGACCAAGAAGAGGAGGAAGAGTATGTCCAGAAAATTATAAGTGTGACGATACCTGAGTATAAGATTAATTTTACCTCAAGTGACCCTCCCTATCTGATGGAGTTAAAAGTAGAAGGAAACTTTATTAAATTTGAAATGGATACAGGTAGTGGTCTAACACTGATATCAGAAAAGGATTTTAAAAATAGTCTTCAACACTTGAAATTGGAAAAAGCGAGTATTATTGTAAGAACTTATGATGGTACCGTGGTACCCATTCTGGGTAAAATCAATGTCAAAGTGAAGTGTCAAGATATTACTTACAAACTTAGAGCGTTGGTGGTGAAAGGAGAAAAGAGGGCTTTGATGGGAAGAGAATGGATAAATAGATTGAAATTGGGCTGTTTCGCGGTAAAACATATGCCTGTGGAAAATACCATTGAGGAAATTTTGAAGGAAAATCAAGCCCTATTTGTGGAGACAACCGAACCAATAAAAGGTTTCACATTTTCAGTAAACATGTGTGATGTGAATCCAATTTTCCATAAGGCTCGTCCGGTGCCTTTCGCCATTAGGCCAGCAGTTACTGAAGCATTAGACAAAATGGTGGCTAAGGGTTATCTATGTGAGGTGGCGAGCAGTAAATGGGCCACTCCTGTGGTTGTAGTGCCGAAGAAAAATAAAGAGATCAGAATTTGCTGCGACTTCAAGGTAACTCTAAATAAATATTTGGACACTGCGGCCTATCCCCTTCCCACACAGCAAGATTTATTCTCCACATTGGCCAAGGGAAAATACTTTTCTAAATTGGACTTGAGGAACGCTTATCTGCAATTAGAGGTGGACCCAGGCACCCGACCGTTACTAACGATAAATACTCATAAAGGGCTTTTCAGGTTTAAGAGAATGCCATTTGGATTGGCAAATGCGCCCAGTTATTTTCAATCTGTAATGGATAGGGTTTTGTCAGGTATAGGAGGCGTAATTTGTTATATTGATGATGTCCTTATAGCCACAGCATCGATTGAAGAACATCTGGCGTTGTTGAAGACTATATTTGCTCGCTTGGCGAAGTATAATATCAAACTAAAGAAAGAAAAATGCCTATTTTTGCAAAAAGAAATTGAATATTTAGGACATCTTGTCACGGAAGAGGGCATCAGACCTTTAGATCATAAGGTACAAGCAATACAGAAGGCCAAAACGCCTACGAATATCTCTGAATTAAGGTCATTTCTTGGTTTGGTAAACTTTTATGGGAAGTTCATACCCAATTTGCCAGAGCTTTTGAAGCCTCTTCATGAGCTTCTTCACAAAAAACGTCCTTGGGTTTGGACAAAGGAATGTGGAGAGGCCATTGACAAGTGCAAGAATAGCATTACCTCTGAGAGGGTGCTAGTCCCGTATGATGCGACTTTGCCATTGTGTTTGGCCACTGATGCATCGCAGATTGGAGTGGGCGCTGTGTTGTCACATATTATAGAAGGCCAGGAGAGACCGATTATGTTTGCCTCACGGACTTTATCGGTAGCAGAACAAAATTATTCTCAGATTGAGAAGGAGGCTCTAGCCATTATTTATGGAGTTACCAAGTTTCATCAATTTATTTATGGAAGAAAATTTATTCTTATTACAGACCATAAGCCATTGGTGACCATTTTGGGCTCAAGATCAGGAATCCCCACCTTATCTACTTCAAGATTGCAGCGTTGGGCGCTTATTTTGTCAGCTTATACTTACGATATTAAATTTCGAAGAACTCAAGACCATGGGAATGCAGATCTTCTGTCACGTTTTCCTGTGGGCTGTGAAGAAATTCCAAGATTAAATAATGTCTATGCTTTATCCTATGTGGAGGAATTGCCGATCACAGCAGAGGAAATTGCCACGGAAACTGAAAAAGACGAAGTGCTCTCATTGGCCAAATTTTATACTCAGCAAGGCTGGCCTGAAAAGGTGGCTGATCACCTCAGACCTTATTTTCAAAGGAAACTTGAGCTAACTGTAGATGGGGAGTGTTTGGTTTGGGGATTGAGAGTTGTCATTCCACCATCTCTCAGAATAAAAATGTTGAACTGTCTTCATGAGACTCATTCCGGTATGAACAAAATGAAGGCTGTAGCAAGATCACATTTTTGGTGGCCAAATCTAGATACCCAAATCGAGTTTTTGGTAAATAAGTGCAGAAGCTGTCAGCAATCCCAGGATGGGCCAAATAAAGGAAAATGGCAACCCTGGAGATGGTCAACCAGACCTTGGCAAAGAATTCACATTGATTTTGCAAATAAGGAAAACATTAATTTATTAATAGTAGTAGATAGTCATTCGAAGTGGATCGAAGCCATCCCAATGAGAGAGACCACCACACGCAAAACCATTGAGCAACTACGGCGACTTTTTTCTTCCTATGGTCTACCGGAGGAACTTGTATCTGATAATGGACCTCAGTTTACTGGTAGTGAAATGAAAGGTTTTCTGGAAGGAAATGGAATTAAACAAACATTGATCCCGGCGTACCACCCGCAAAGTAATGGCTTGGCTGAAAGAGCGGTTAGAACAATTAAGACTGCCCTGGATAAAAATAAAAGGAAAATTGGGGATACCATTCAAGACACCTTATCAAAAGTTCTTCTGGCATATCGAAGCACCCCGCATGTGACAACGGGAAAGACTCCATCAGAGCTCTTTATTGGGCGTGCGCTTCGAACCAGAGTATCGTTGATACATCCCAGCTTGGCATCTAGAGTTAGGGACCAGCAAGCCAGGCAAATGAAGTATGATCGGCGAACCCATTTGGAAGAATTCCAGATAGATGATTTAGTGTGGTGTAAAAACTTTAGAGGTGGTGATAAATGGATCCCAGGAAAAATTGTGGGCAAGAAGGGAACTAGAGTCTACACCATTTTGATCCACGGACAGGTAAAGGCCTATCACAGGGATCAAATTAGAAAAAGGTGGAGGAATGGTGAGGAAGATGAGAGTGGAGATGGAGAGGTTCAACCCGAGCACTCAAGAGGAGCAGGTCCCAGTGCCATAATCTCGGAGGTTGTACGAGACAGAGGTTATATGGAGTCGCTGTCGCCAGGACTAACTAGCCAGCGGTCGGATCAAGATTCAGAGGTTCAGAGTGATACAGACGATGGAAAGTCATTGGAGCCTCTTCGCTCGCTGGACCCCGAGGCCTTGAAAGAGGAGGGTCCTGTCCTAAGGCGGAACCCACCTCGAGCGAGGAGACCGCCTGTGAGATTTCGTGTTTGAAGAGAGAAGATGGTGATATATAGCTAGCAATAAATATGTATATATATATATGTTTCTATGAAAATGTTAATCTGCAAGACGCAGGTTATCATCATCCCTTTTTGATTTGTTTTTGTCACTTTTTTGGCGCCCCGAAAATAAACAATAAAAGGCTGTATCAGACTTTACTAAGACAATAAAGATTTGCTTAAAATAAATGTGTACGAAGATGTTGCAAAAACAACATTCCCAATTTCAATAACATTTTTATAATAAAAACAACTTTTACACTAGAAAAACACTGTTCAGATTTTTAACCGCTTTTTCGATTTAAATATATATTTTAACAAATCATATTATATATTGTTACGAAATTGGTATATTTTATGTTCTTAAAATAATGATAAATTAAAAACGATTGTTTAGCTAATAAGTATATTAGGAAGAGACTTTCTTTTTCTTTCTCCCAAGGTTATTGAATAGAACTGTTTTTGGATAGTTTATACACTATTACTAATTAAGATAATGTTCTTTTATTATCTTTTATAGATGGCAAACATATTTATATTTATTAGAGAATATCACACAAGTTGGAATAAATATATACTTAAGGGTTACACATTTATCTTTTATTTACAATTATGTTGAAAAATATTATTCCCTTTTAACACTCCCTCTCTCAATTGGTATTTACATAAATATCAATTACAAAATTCCATCCATCATCTTTGGCCAATAAATCCTTTTGTAGTGAGTTTTGTGTTAAATTTTTGCTTCTTTTGAATTTTCAAAAGTTTTGGCCATGCAAATAGCCCCCCTTTTATTTTGTCCACTAGCTAAGTTGTATCCTAAAATGTTGGAAAGTCCTTATTCATTTCAGATGAATTAGAAGTCTTGTATAGAAGCAATAGTTGCTACATATTCTGTTTTTGTCTTCGAAAGAAAACGTCCTTTTTTTTTTAGAAAACAAATTCATTGCATTTGATCCATGAAGTACTTTTTTTTCGACCTTCCTCTATGGGGTCTCTGCTTGGGGCAGTCGCGCTTCCTCTCGAGAAGGCATCCTCAGCTCCAAGTCTACAGTACCTCTTCGCGCGTCGCACGTTACGAGGTGGCCTTTGCACTCCCACTATCTCAGCCATTTCTCTAACTGGTAGCCCTCCGCTTGATATCATAATCAAAGGGCGAATGGCTTATCACAAGGCGGCTAAAGAGGGCCAGTTCGAGTTTCGGCCTGGTCCATCTGTTCTGCCATAGCCCCCCCCCCCTCCGACGCACAATTACTTTCAGCCTAGAATATGACAAAGTCACTTCCCTTGTTATTCGTACTGATGGACCGAAATCTGAGGCAGGAGTTGGTGCTGCAATTATCCCTTCCTCGCAAGACCAACTAATACTCCTCAGACTACATCGATAGCTCTGCTTTCCAAGCCGAACTGCTTGCCATTTTTTGGGCAACTCGCCTCGCGGAAAGTATGCCAGCCAACCCAGGAGTCACTATAGTAATTTCTGAGAAATTCTAGCGCTCGATCAAGCACCCCAGGTCAGCCTTTGTTGAATAAAGGGCCACAGTGGAGTTGCAGGCAATGAACTGGCTGACCAGGCAGCAAATACTGCAGCAATCTCTAACCAGGAATAATCCTACTCTAACCTTCCCCAAAGCCTTGCCCGCAGCCGTGCTCACTCATCTGCTATGGAAGCTTAAACCTTAGTCTACACCCAAGATTACCATAACAGAAAACTAAAAATATTTGCAACCTCTCTAATACGCCTTAGGTCATTCCTGTCCAAAATACAACCTGGAATGGTCACCATTACCATCCTTACTGGTCACGGCCACGTTCTGGCAGATATAGCGCTCTGGCATAGAAATCTAGATCCAACATGTCCTCACTGCCGTGAAGAGTCACAGACTGTGGACCACCTCCTCTTCTCCTGTCCAGCTTTTATGCCACACATACTACAGACAGCCCTACTGCTTGGAGTACAATACTTCAGCCCGACATCCCTGCCCCTACTTCCTAACTCACTGCCAGCCTGGAATTACCTGGTTACCTGGTCCCTCCCCCCCAGCAATCTGCCCCCCCCCCCCCATGACTAGACTTATAGACTGTAGCTGTACAGCCCAGGTAGTTTGGGATTTATGCTCCAGGAGCCCTGATTACTTCTATTTTCTCTACTTGTACTCTCTCTATCAATTTTATTTCTGGCACAGTCAGAGCCTGAATATGAAATCAAATTGTTGGATATTGTATTGTTGTATGATATTGTATATATTGTAATGTAGAAAATCAGGAAAGACAAATTTCAGGATGACACAGCAATTTATTTATGGCACAAACACAAATCAACCTTTATAAGATAAGCAATGAGGGAAGTTTCCAGAGCAGCAAAATATAAATAATATAAATATCAAAATTAATAATCTTATAATATTGTGGCGAAGAAATAATTTATTATTTAATTTAATTATTCAATGAAAAATTTGGAAACAGATTTATTATTTTATATTGGTAAAATCATCATTTAGTTACCTAGCTTGCTTGCTCGATATTCTCTGGCTGTAGATAGTTTGGTTAATTTGTTAATATTTGTCAACTGGTCGTGGTGACGTTATCAATAAATACTTTCACATCTCCAGATATTCAAAGACTTGATTTCTATGCTACAATATAGTCCAATATTTTAGTTGCCATTAGATACTTCACTATTAGTTTCACAGCCTTCTATGTTGTTTGAGTGGGTTTATACAGAGTTCTACTCAAGTATGATATTGGGAACATAAAAATTTCTGCTTGATTAGAAGGACAGAGCCAATTTCCAATTATTTGTTTAGGCAGGTACGTAAGCCCCCACACTGATAAAACGGTGTTTACCTTACAACCCTGAACACTCGGGTTTTCCTGGAAAATCTCTTAAAGATTTCTTGAAAAAGAGATGGGCCACCTGTGCTGTGTGAGCAGAAGAGCTTAAATTGACTTGTTCCATATGTAAATACCTGTTTTCTTTCCTCTTTTCGCTCTCCACTTCTCCCATCCATATTTCAAAAAAAAAAAAATTTCTTTCTTTCTTATTTTTTAATTATTATTTTTATTTATTTATTCTTATAATCTGTATATATTTACCATATGTATATAATCTTTCTCCATTTTTTATTTCCCACTTTCATAGGTTTCTCCGTCTTGTAACCCCAAGGAGAATCCTCTGTAAGACCTGTGTGTCTTAATAAAGGTTTGTGTGTGTGTGTGTGTTGCAATATTGGAAACATTATGCCTAGTCTTGTGGTAGTTGCTACATAAGATAGAATTCCAACCAATTGACAATTCTTTATTTTGTTTGATTTGAAAGTTTAGTTCCATTGGTATATCCAATTTATTGATTCTGTCATATTAAATATTTCTGAAATTTTGTTAATGAACTTGCTCGGTCATTAGCATACCAGTTTTTCTTGATATATCCCAAAGAAATGATTCATTTTCCAAGATACAAGGTGCGTTCATTAATTTCCAGGACTGCTCTGTATCTTTGAAAAAATAAAACAAATAAAAAACTAATTTAATATTTATCAAAATATGCCCCTCCTGCCTCAATACACCTGTTCCATCTTTTTTCCAATTGTCGAAGCAGGAGATAAAATCACTTTTTGAGAGGTTCCTCAAGGTTGCCTTCGATTCAGCTTGAATCATATCAACGTTGTCAAATTTCCTTCCTTTTAACTTCATTTTCAATTTAAGATAGAGGAAAAAGTCATTGGGGGCTAAGTCGGGGGAATAGGGTGGATGAGGGATCTGTATGGTTGAATGCTTGGCCAAGAACTGCAAAACAACATGGGCTGTGTGCGGCCGAGCATTATCGACGTGAAGTATCCAGCCATTGTTTTGCCATCTTTCAGGTCTTTTAAGGCGCACTGCCTCCCTTAAGCGCCTCATTATCCCCAAATAAACCTCTTGATTAATTGTACGTCCTAAAGGAATAAATTCATGGTGATCCAAACCGTTAATATAAAAAAATGTAACAAGCAATGTCTTGACTTTGGATTTTGTAAATATTGCCTTTTTGGGTTTCGGTTCCCCTCTTTCAATCCATTGGCTGGATTGACGTTTGGTTTCTGGGTCATACTGATACACCCATGTCTCATCCCGGTAATGATTTTTTGCATCCATTCTGGATCGGTCGGAGTCATTTCAACCATGTTTTTGCAGACATCCATTCTAACCTACTTTTGTTCCTCTGTTAGAATCCGGATCATGTCCAAATCTTTTGTTACTATTTGATGACACAGTCCTACAGATAGTCAAGTCTCTGAAGATAAGTCTTTAATAGAAATTATTCTGTTAGATTTAATTAATTCCTTATTTTGAGCTTGTTTTCCTCGCAACATAATGATCTTGGACGCCCAGTATGCTGATCATCGTTTACATTTTCCCGACCTTTTAGGAAGCGTGAAAACTATTCAAAAGTTCTTGAATTGGATAAAGCTGCATCGCCAAAAGCTTCTTTAATCAATTCACGCGTCTCAGTAGCACTTTTTTTCAATTTAAGACAAAACTTAATGCAGATTCTCTGCTCTTCGAAAATGGCAATTTTAAAATTAGAAATGCGAACCTTACAAGGAAGTTGTTTATTTATTATTATTATTATACAATAGTTTATTTTTGCTCCACTAGATGACGCTCTGCCATCTTAAAAAGCACATTTGCTTTGGGTCAGGATATGCCTTCTTTATATTTAATATCAACATCCTGGTCTTTTTATTTTTTCTATCGTTTTCTCATGTGTTAAGCGTATTTACGCAAGTTTGGTCTTAAATACCCATTTCCTAGTTTTTCAAGAAGCCTCTGGGACCAAAACTATTTTTTCGTCTCAGTGGTACAGCCTGCTCCACGTTGACGAGCGCAAACAGCGTTCGTGGATGGTTTTTCTTGATTTATCAAGAAATTGGGTTGGCCAAATATCACGGAGCAAGTTAAAAAAACGTTTAGTTTATTTTTGCTCCACTAGATGGCGCTCTGCCATCTAAAAAGCACATGTGCTTTTGGTCAGAATATGCCTTCTTTATTTTTAAAAATTCAATTTATTGTTTCAAGAATCTGGTGATTCTCTTAATCTGTATAGAGTTTTGTTTAGTGTAAATATATATATTTTCTGTTTTACTCCTTGTGGAGCTTCTATGTATTTGCCTGATAAAATATTTCTATTTTAAAAGGCTTTTGGAATGTCCATTTGAACTAACTCCCAGTTTAAGTTTGTTGCATGAGAGAGTAAATTTCTAATTGTTGACATGGCGTACATTCTGCTATAAGGAATCCTTTTGCTACTAAGCGAACCTTTTGGTTCCATCCTCTTTGGTTATGAAAGAATATTTTCTATCTATTGGATCGATATTTGATTTTTCTTCTAATTTTATTAGAAGAAAATTGAAACACCAATGAAATAGAGATGCGATTAAATGAATATATAAACGAACGAGATCACCTTTAAATAATTAATCTTATCTGAGCGATTATCACCTGGGCGAATACTGTGTAGGACTTAGGTCCCCAATAAAAACTTGTTGTTGTTGTATTTAACAAATTGCATTTAAAATGATTGAAAAATTTTAGTTATAAAATACAAATTAGGTTTCCTGGGCCACGCTGCCCCAGCAATCATTTAGAAAATAGTTTTCCCTAGAATGTTAGATGTCTAGGAGACTAGCCGAGTGTGGTAGGGGCTGACTCGAGCGACCTCGATGTTACAGCTCTGTTAGGAAAGTCGAACGTCATCTACAGCGATTTTTCAGAGTACGAGGCGAAGACAATCATCCTGCGAGGCTCAACAATGTCCATTAACCGCCTAACCATCCAGAACGCGCGACCGGCACTAGACTCGGCACGACTGCAGGCGCATCATGTTGGAGAGCTTGCGGCGTGCTGGGATACCGCCGTGGACGTGCCGTTACATTTCCTGGGCTGACCTGCGTCGCAACTGCTCTTCAGGGCCCGACGCAGATGTCGCCTTACAGCTGACCTCCAAGTCTTACCCCATCCTACCTCGAGGCGTGCCACCTGTGCCGCCTGTGGGTCCAGCGACGAGTCGCTGATCCATAGATATTGCAGTTGCCGAACCGTGCGACCCCTGCTCCAGGAGGTGTTTGCCTCCTGCCACCTGGCTCTGGATTTACATTTCTGGATGTTCAGATTCCATTCCGAAAAGAATGAAGCTCACAAGTGTGGCAGAGCCTACCATCTACAAGTATCATCTTGGTCTTGAATTGGACAATGCCAGCCAACTTATCGACCTGACCACCTACTTTGTGGCAAAGAACTCTAGCGTCCATCGGTGGCGGAGTCTTCTCCGTGGTGGGCGCCACCAATGAACACTGCATATATTTCATATATGTTTATTTATCATAATATATTTTATACATTTACAAAGGTAAGATGAAAGTTCTCGGCCTAGCCCAGAGATGGCATTCCAATCGGCGTTTTCTCCCTGAGCGCTCATGTCATTAGTTCGTAGGCAAGTTTCAACTTATTCGCTCAAGTTGCTTGTATAAACGAGTCTTTGCAGTACACATCTTGCACGTTTCGTTATAATGGATAAACTTGAATATAGTGGAGTTATTAAATTCCTTGTTTTGAATGAATTAATCCTAAAGAAATTAATTTTAAGTTAACAACAGTTTATGGGAACTCTGCTCCTTCAATTTCAACTGTTAAAAATGGGAGGCTAAATTTAAACGTGGTTGCACGTCGCTTGTAGAGGACCCACGTGAAAGACGGCCAAAACTGCAAACACGCCGGAAAATAATCGGAAATGTGCACAATATCGTGTTGGACGATAGGCGAGTGTGTGAGATAGGTGAGGCCGTGGGAATATGATGGGAATATCGGAAGAAAGGGTTCGGAACATCTTGCACAAATAATTAGGAATGCGAAACTCTGCGCAAGGTGCCGCATTTGTTGAATGAATATCAAAAGCAAATGTGCGAACAATATTCGCAGCAATGTTTGAAATGATTCAAGAGGGATCCAAACAATTTTGCGGAGATTTTTCACCATGAATGAGATATGGGTCTACCACTACATACCAGAAACCAAACAGCAGTCGAAGCAGTGGGTGGAAGCCGGTGGTTCAGCGCCAAAGAAAGCGAAGTCGATCGCACCTGCCGGAAAGATAATGACCAGTGTGTTTATGGATGCCAAAAGGATTCTGTTAATTGACTCTCTTGAAAAAGGCATAACTATTACTGGTGAATATATTTCTAACCTACTTTTGACCAGCTGGATGCCAAAATGGCAGTAATGAGATGGGTCTTGGGAATGTTTGCCATTGCATCCACTATAGAAGCTCTGAGAGCTTCAACAGTGTTGTGGGAATGACTATTGGAGTCCCTCCCAACTACGTCCTATACGTAATAGTCCATAGTCCAGCGGATTGACATCTGGAGAGCTGGGGGGCCAAATGTTAGGTGTGACATGGTCGTGAAGATTCTCGGCCATCCATTCTTGGGTTGTTCTGGCTGTATGAGATGGTGCTGAGTCTTGTAAGGTCTCCCACGTGTTACAGTAGCGACTAATTGGCTTGGCAACTGTGGCTAACACTTCGATGTAAGCAACGGCATTGACTCTGGCACCTGGAGTAAAAAAAAAAGCGGAGGCATCACATCACCTTCACTACTAGCAATACCAAGAACCATCAATGATGCTGGAAATTTGGTATTCGTGACCGTAAGAACCTCATCTGGGCTTTTACACAGATACCAATGATTATTTTTGCGGTTCACCTTCTGATCCTGAACAAAGTTCTTTTCGTCTCAGAAAAAAACAGATCATTCCCGGATCCTTGGGACGTTTGAGCTTTTCCAGAAGGCGCTTGGCTCTGGTCAAGCAGAACCTTGGTTCTTTCGGACATGAACTGTCCTCTCCGCATCACTATGATTTGTAACGAGTTCATTTTGAACCAAACGTAGGATGGTAGCCTCATCAACCTGTAGCGCTCTGGCGAGTGCCCTCATCGACTTCCCAGCGTCCTCATCGATGACAGCTGGGACACGGCTTATAAAGTCTGGCGTCCTGAAACTGTCAGAACGTCGACAATGTCGTTTGCTTTGGGAAACCTCCGCCACATCACTCTTTGCAGATCCCAATTCTCTCCGAACTTTGAAAACAAACGATAGGGCGACTTTCAAGAATGCGGCAATTTATAAATCTGTGTGTTCTGCAGCCAAGGAGACAATAAGTGCATTCCTCTTCATGTCTTGCGCAAGAGTAGGTTGAAAAAAACTATGTTGCTATAACAGACAGGAAAGTGTGGCACCTATATTGTGTGTTCTCAAATAGCTGCCGCAACCTGTATGGTGAGGATATTTATAGAAAATAATGATTGTGGTTTTTGTTGCTAAATGTTCATCAATTGTAAACACGTCTTCTTTTTCGTTCAACGGTCATATTTTTTTAAATAAATAATTTCGGGGAAATTAAGGAATAAATCTTGTATACATAGGTTGTTCCAAAAGTAATGCCTGTTTGGCCATAATTCGAAAAGTACTGAATATTTTACACTCAAATGTTTGTACGAATATAAATAAAATATTTGTGAATAGAATGGTTTTATTCAAAATATTCTCCAGCGGAGTCTATACACTTCCTCCAGCGTTGAACCCACGCTGAAAATCCGCTTTGGAAATATGCTGGAGGTTGTTTGATCAACCATTTTTTTATGGCCCGTTTTACTTTCTGTAGATGTTCAATTATTTATCTGGGCTGTATGGATGTTGTGGACCAGTGACCAGCCCATTTGTCCAATAACCTCTGAAGTCAAGAAGGAGGTTTGCGGCCATGTATTGTCATGGTGTAACTTGTTGTTGTTTCTTATCCCCTTGTGTAAAGATTACACGAATTCCATGAGTTCATGCTCCTCGAGCACTCATGGAATGGGTGCAGCTTTCGTTGATCATGGCACCATGATCCAGGCACACTTTGGTGAAAGTCTGACTTTGCCTGTAGTTTGAGGCCGTTCCTAACATAGAAGCAGACGCCTTTGCTGCCGACTCTAACATGAGTACAGACGCAGCTTCTCCGTATCCCTGGAGTGGGACCCTTGCTGAGGTCTATCAACTGGGTCAGTTGAACTCAGGATTTTTAAAGAGGTCTACTCCTCTTCTAACAATGCTGCTGTTGGTCCGCGACTGCTTATTCGTCAGAGTTATTCTGCTTGTTTCACAACTGGCCTTCATATCTGAAGGTCGTTCCCCTATCCGCCACCTGGGGACGCGCCCTATAGCAGTCAGCTCTGCCAAGGGATGGTGTAACTTGATTAAGAGGAATCTCTGGTCTTTGTTTCCAATAGATCTTCTCTAAGCTTCCGTAGCGTTAGAACATAGCTAAAACTGTTCATAGTGCTACCTTCTATAAAATCAATCAGTATTAACCCTCGCATGTCCCAAAAGACAAGTTGCCATCACTATTTTTGGATGACCTCTGCACTTTGAAATTTTTCTTAGGTGAGCAGGGATGATGCCATTCTAATGACTGTGCCTTAGTTTCTGGGTCATAAAGGTATGCCCAGGTTTCATCTCCAGTCTCTATATTTGGTTTTATAAGACCAAGATGTTCTCTGACGTGATCTTAAATTTGAAATTACTTGTATCATATAAGAATGGAAAATGAATTCCAAAAGAAAACTATATTACATGAAAATTGAGAGTATATATAAATAGAACGATAAATGATCGAGGGCATCAGAGCCAAGAGTTAGTTGCTCTGGACAGCTAAGATCTAGACGCCCTCTAGTGGTGACATCATTTTTCAACGTTATTAAACGCTGTTAGTTTAAAATTTATATCCCTCGATAGCTCAGTTGGCAGAGCGGAGGACTGTAGATGTACTAACGGTGATCCTTAGGTCGCTGGTTCAAATCCGGCTCGAGGGACTTTTTTTTTTTTTTAATCGAAGTTAGATTGCATTATCAAAAATTTTGAAACAAAATTTAAAGCTCTAGTTCATACTACCGAATTATTTTTCCTTCCTTCAATGCCTTCCTCTACTGAGGGTGGGCCACATTGTCTTTCCATACTTCCTCCGCCATCCTCTTCATCTCCTCGTGTCGTCCAGTCCATTGTTTTAGATCGTCTGTGTATCTCTGTCGTCTCCTTCCCCTCGATCTCTTCCCCTGGGGTTTTCCCTCCAACACTGTCACCAATGTCTCTCCTGCTGATCCACACATCACATGTTCAGCAAACGTCAGTTTTCGTTGTTTTATGAATGTTAAGGCACAATTTGGATTATAGATTATAAACACAAGGTAATAAGACCATATCCAAATAAATAGTGTGTGACATTTCGGTAACAGTGTTGTTACCATCTTCAGACAAAAGTACTGATGTCTGTATGATTCAGTACTTTTGTCTGAAGATGACATTGTTACCGAAACGTCACACACTATTTATTTATTTGGATTTGGTCTTATTGCCTTGTGTTGTTTTATGAACTTTATCAGCTGGCGTGGATTTTTATGGTTGGTCATTATGCCACAAACGGTTATGCCTATTTTCTCCTTTGGTATATACAAATTCTATTCCAGAACATTGTGGCCACCTGAAAGTCTTAAATTTTGTAAATTTGCATTGTTCGCAGGATCGAGCAAGTGTACAAAATTTGTACCACCTATGTTATATAGAAGTATATTAAAAATTGAGAAAAACAGTACAAATGTGATATTGTACTGTGATACGGTGCATAAATTAAGAAAAAGAATCTCCTTATCATGCAACTGAAAGTTGCTAATGGCTTGCGCCATCTATTGGAATAAATATCAACTATTCTCGTTGATTTCTAATTATTTCAGAATTGGCCAATTACCCATTCTTGATTAATTAAGAAAAGCTAACCACAGACTCTTTTCGGGCTGTTGGCCCTCATCAGCGTGGTGCGAGCTGTACCTCAACGACCAAAAAACTGGTCCTTCAGGCATCTTGAAAAATCATGAAACGGGTAGTTAAGGCCAGAATTGCGTGAGACCGCGACACAATGTGAAAATTAAAATTTTATTAGAAATTAACGAGAATAGTTGATATTTATTCCGATAGTTGGCACAAGCCATTAGCAATTTTCAGTTGCATGATAAGGAGATGCCTTTTTCATAATATTAAAAATTGTCACAATATTTAAAAATAAATATAGAAATTACTCCAAACCCGACAACTCAGAAGTTTTAAATTTTGTTGAATTGCATTGTTAGCAGGATCGAGTGAGTGTGTAAAATTTCCTAATTTTATGTTGTCTGGGAAATCACAAAAATTTGAAGGAAATATATAAACAAGTCCACCCGACCACATTTTTATCAAACTCTAGCCGCTCATTACACCAAAAAAATGGCTCGCCTTTTTTTTGTTCATTTGAAAGGAAATTCTCTCTCTGAAATAAACACAAGGTAATAAGACCAAATCCAAATAAATAAATAGTGTCGTTTCGGTAACAATATTGTTACCATCTTCATACAAAAGTACTGAATGGTACTTGATGCATTTTACAGAATTTAAGAAAATAGATGTGAGAAAAAGAACTCACCCTTTTAATGCTGTGTTTTCTCAACTTCTTGAAGTATTTCATTCAGTACTTTTGTCTGAAGATGGTAACAACGCTGTTACCGAAACGTCACACACTATTTATTTATTTGGATTTGGTAATATTTTCTCACAGCGTAATTCCAGTGATAAGATGATCTCTCCAAATGCAACCCATTTTGTTGATTTCCTCGACAATAGCTTACTGACAATATTAAATGGCAGATCGATAGCAGATCAAAATGGCAATTTTACTTACATCTCAGACCGTGGCTCTTCGGTCTTGGATTACTTTGTGGTGACCCCCTTGCTTTTGGATCTAATTGAGAACTTCCAAGTCGAATGCTCTCCATACTCGGACCATCTCCCTATCACCTTGTCTGCCCTTATAGTGCCCGGTTCTGATCGCAGAATTACTTCATTACAGTCGATGGTGAATTACTCGAGACACATACAAATCCAACACCTTTAACAAGTTATAGATGGACACATGAGAACTCACAGTTTTTCTCGCAGGCACTAAATGAAATACACCTGAATTGGAATCACTCAATAGATAGTACAATGAGGCTTTTAACTGATAAAATCATTGATACTATGGGCAAAGCGGGGATGCAGAGAAAATCTAAAACATCGAACCCAAATTCAAAGCCCTGGTTTGATCGAGAATGTTATCTAACAAAAAAGAATACTAAATCCCATCTTAAAATCTACATGAAATCAAAAAAAAAAGAAACAGACCGTGTTAACTATATTTCAAAAAAGAAATTCTATGCTGCATTAATTAGAGATAAAAAGAAAAAATACTACCAATCATTGCATGTAAATTTATTCTATTTATTGTACTCCATGTTAGGAGCGGCTGCACATGGCGTCTGTTCCTCATGTCAGAGGCGGCCATTTCTTTTGAAGCTAAGTCGATCTGCCGCTTAGTAGTGCTCCCAGTCTTAATGACAAGGCAGATGCATTCTACTTCACCTAGTCATGATGGTTGTCAAACAGACACCATTAAGGGTCACAACTTGATACCCTAATATGATTGAGTGGAGATAAGAAAGAAGAAGACTAGTGTTTTGTGTTAACTTGGAGAATATGACAGGAAACAATGATTCTCAATTAAATTTTATTTGAAACACAATATTGCTCTTTACAGTGAATGGAAACACAATATGTAAATATAGGGAGCAATGTAAAATTTCATCAAAAACATTTGAACATGTGCTAAATCCTAAGATGCTTGCATTGGCGCCATCAAGACAATAAATGGGAGAATATGACAAGTAGAGATGTGACTTTACTAACATATATCCAACACATTTCTTTGAAAGAAATGGAAGCATTAAAACACAAATGTTTCTTTCACACATAAAACAAACTTCTACTGTCCTTACTGCGATGAAAAATATTGGGAGGGCTTGGTTCATCAGTTGTGAACCTTCCCAGCGGTTTCACCAATTTAATCTACCAGACCGTTTCTTAAAGCTCTAATACTGTATTGGATCATTCTGCTTATATATGCTACACTGAATGGTGGAATCTCAGAAATTGTATTCAAGCAAACTATGGACATAAGCTTTTAGGACAGTAGATTTACATATAAACATTTGCATTGAGCAATGTTCTTCCGCAAACAAAAAGAAGCCAGTTAGGCATAAATTAATTATAAGGCAATAATGTCCATTTATACAAAAGAAATGAAAGTATTAAAGGATGGATGTTTCTTTTAAACATAGAACAAAGCTTTAACTGTCCTGGTGTGGAACTAACATCTACACACATATTCTCATGTCTAACAACAGCCTTGCAGAAAATTGACATGGACCCAGAGCAGCAGCTTTACACACCCAAGACAGAGAACATTGTGACTGTTGTGTAGAGATGCCTGGGGACATCTGAGGCTCTTCGTTGGACACGACAGCAACAAACCTTTGTCTTAAAACTTTTTTCTACAATATTTTTTCTTCAATATATTATCTTTAATCCTTACTTTATCAGCAATTTGCTGAGTTGCTAATCTTAGATTTTCCTGCATTTTTAAAAGAGAATCAGGATCAATAATATTCTATAATTCCTTTATTTGGGTAAATCCCATTCTGTCAAACAGGGAACTGTTGATGTAAACATGCAAGCATTTTAGGATTAAAAAGCTTCATTACATTGAAAAAATAAGAATTAAAAGATGAACATAGGATTTCATATACATTAATAATTGCAAAGCCTTTGACCAGGGCACCAAGTAAAATGTCAGAATTTCAATGAGTATTGATGGCATTCTGGTCAAAATGTTTTTTTTTTTTTTAATCTATGAAACATGATAATTATTAATAACTATTATAATATTAACAATGATATAGTTTAGCTACCATTTATTCCATAATTGGGCTTATCTCTCTATACACACATATATAGTTGAAAAATCAGAAAATTAACTACTTTTAGCATACTTTTTAAGGCTCAAATTTTGATGAATATGGCATTTGATTTTATAAAGCTTACATTTTATATTACATTAATATAATTTTGATCTTTTTTTGTTTGGAATGCAAGAAATAATGTTTTACTTTGGATATATTGAATAAGGTATTTTGTAGATAGAAATTATATTTTACAAACATGTTTATTCAATATAAGATATTAGCAGATGATAGGAAATTATTTAGCACAAGAGGAAAATATGCAAATACTTGATCAGCAAAAAGTGGTCTAGGAGAGAGATGTGTTAAAGGTCATTTTTTGGACGATTCTATAAGAGCATTTGAGTTACTTTCTGTTTGAGAAGAAAATTGAGATTTCTCAATTGGCTGGAAATGAAATCGAAAGTTATATAGAGTTGGTTGGTTCAGGGACTCGCAGCTGCAAATCTTTCAATCTTGAAAATTTACTCTAGAAAAAAAAGGTGTCTCTAAACAAATATTGATTTTAGTAAGTTTTTTTGTGTGACCTGAAGTGCTAGAAATTCTGCTGGATCAACTCACAATTAAATCTGCACCTTAGAGTTTAGTGAATTTTTATTTGGATACTTTCAGATTGAATTCTCCAATTATCTGTGCCACAAACATGCTTTACTTGCAGAGCTTCTGTTTGAATTGATAGATATTAGGAATAATGATAGATAGAATCGGGGGCCATTGGAGCATTTTTTTTTAAACAGAAAAAAGTGTCCAATGCGGGAATCGAACCCGGGTCGTAGCGGTCGAAAACCAAAGGGTTTAACCAGCCTTCCACCGACCCCAACCCCTGCTAAAATAAACCTGGGATGTAGCGAACCTTTCCTTATAACAAACCTGAAATAATTCCATTTTATAACACAGTGAACTATGGCTATAATGAACCATGGCTATAGTGAACCACAGGTTCAGTCCCATTGGGGTTTGCTATAGAGGGGTTTTATTATATAAATATATACATACAGTAGAACCTCCCTGTAAAGGACACCTAACTGCAGAGCCAAAGTGTCCTTTAGGGAGAGGTATCCTCTTACCAGAGAGTTACTAAATGGTAAACATGGTCATTTTGGCGATGAAAACTGTCCTTTGTAGAGAGGTGTCTTCTAGCACGAGTGTCCTCTCATGGAGGTTCTACTGTATTTTTTATTCAGGGCCAACACAAATATATATATTTGCATATACACATAGATAGAAGGAACAGCAAACATATAATGGCACATCACAGCAAGTACAACAGGGGTGCAAGAGCTTGAAAAAGGTGAAGTACATTTCATTGTAACAACTACACGGAGAGAGATGGTTCACATGATTCTAAACACATAAGTATAACAAAAACATTATTCTGAAAACAAATGGATTTGTCATATATACAACGCGAAACGCGTTTGTAGATAGCTTTTCTTGATTTATCAAGAAATTGGGTTGGCCAAGTATCACGGAGCAAGTTAAATAAACGTTTAGTTTATTTTTGCTCCACTAGATGGCGCTCTGCCATCTAAAAAGCACATGTGCTTGTGGTCAGGAGATGCCTTCTTTATTTTTAATATATATATGTGTGTGTACCAAAAGAGGCACCTCTCCCTTTAATTATATATCAGAACAATGCACTGCTCATCACTAGAGATGATAAGGGAGGAGCCACAACACCAGTTTAGGCAAATTCAGATAAAGATAAACTGTATGCCATGGTTTCAGACTATGGCCTTCATCAGTACAGTGACAGCTTTGAATCCATAACAACCTACGTGAGAGGTTATGAAATCAGTGGAATTTACCAAACATGTGTTTAAACTGGTGAAGTGGCAAGGGCTCAGGCAAGAATACAACATAAAGATTGCGAGAGGATGATATTTATAAGTTTTGGAAATATATTTGTAAAAGTAATTCAGTTCTCAACTTTTTTGAGAACAACTGGGTTTTAGACTAAACCCCACTTAAGTTGTCCTGTCAACAATTCTAACATGAATCTTGATTTGTAAAATTGCTATACAGTTAAACCTGTCTATAGCGCCTTCTCTTGGGGTTCACCAAAATAGGGTTCTATAGAGAGAGGGTGCTATAGACAGGTCACTTTTAATGTAAAATGTTTAAAAGTGGGCGCTATAGAGAGGAAGGCGCTATTTAAAAGGGGCTCTATAGACAGGTTTAACTGTATATTGATAGTTGACAAAACTCTGTATAACAACACAGGATCGTTATTATTTAGAAACTTATTGCTATAAGTGGTTTTCCCAACATTTGGATGAAAATAATTTCAAATCATATATCTAAAACAGTAAACTTGCTATCCCCAGGTAGTGAGAAAACAAGATATTTCAAAAATTATTTGCAAGGTTTAAGACATATTGCATCAACACATATTGCTTGGTGTCATGGGAACGCAATGGGTGCACAGTTATTAAATTACAAAACATATTCAAGAAAGTGATTTATTATTTTTTTTAAATGAGTTATTTTAGTATTTTTGCCATGTTTCCACAGGTAACATATTCTGTTCCCAAACTTAACAAATATTTAGAAATTTTAAATGATATCAACTTTACTAATACAGTAAAATCTCTCTGTAAAGGACACCTCATTGCAGAGCCAAAGTGTCCTTTAGGGAGAGTTGTCCTCTTACCGGAGAGTTGCTAAATAGTAAAAATGGTAATTTTGCAAATAAAAACAGTCCTTTGTAGAGAGGTGTCCTCTAGCATGAGTGTTCTCTTGTGGAGATTCTACTGTATATGGGAGCAGAAATGGAGTAGCTAGAATTGAGCCATATCTGATAGGTAGTCTTGATGAGAACATTCCAGAATAGAATTGCCCAATTTAGATCATATCAGATGAAAGGATCGATTTTAAAACAGGACATTCCCTGATGATGACCACAAATGGATAAATTAGTTTTTCCATCTTAAAAAAAAAAAGAAATAATTCAGTCCTATAAGCAACTGAGCATTATGCTCATCATTGAATACAAGCCTACCAGTCCTTATAGAATGACTGAAATTTGACACAATCTTAATGAAGATGCCAAAACTTCGAATGAATATAAAAGTTGGGAACTGTGTGTGACAGAGGTGTTACTAAGGAATATTTTCTGCTAGCAGTATATGTTCCATATATCAATGTTATATTATTCAATCCTGCCCAGAAGTCCAACCCCTCCTCTACGTGGAGGGCGGGAGAAGCAGCACAAGTAAGGGACTGCCCTGTAGTACGGTGTCGTGAGCCCCGAGCCGCTATGGTAACCGTGAACAGGGAACTCTGAAATGTGGCCGACTAACGGGGTAATGGCAACCCTCCCCCCTTTCCATGGAGGACAAGACACCACCACCATATTATTCAACTCCGCCTTTGCCGGTCCCAAGCCCGGATGAAAAAGGAGGAGCAGTAACAAGCTCACTAAAAAACCTGGGTTCAGCTGGCCCGGCTGATAGTACCCTGTAAGGGCTCTCCTAATTCAGGGATACAGGATGAGCAGCGTTTGTACTCCATGTTAGGAGCGGCTGCACATGGCATCTGTTCCTCATGTCAGAGGCAGCCATTTCTTTTGGAGCTAAGTTAGCCTGCCACTGAGTAGTGCTCCCAGTCTTAATGACAAAGGCAGACACATTCTACTTCACCCAATCATGATGGTTGTCAAACCTCAAGCTTGAAACCCTGAAATCTTGAAATTGAGTGGAGATAAGAGAAAGAAGAAGATCAATAATGCCAAGGTAAGATTTCAGTAGCATCAGTAGAGGGGTCCCCCAAGTTGAGGTTGGTGGAGGAGGGGCAGAAACTGTTCCAACAGACATGATCCTGGATCAAATCCCACACTGGGCACTTTTTCTGAATAAAAAATGTCTTCAATGGCCTCCAACTCCACCAGTGAATGCAGGTAACCAAATGGAGCTCTGGCAAATGTGCAAGTGCAAACAGCTTTCTACATGTGTAAACATGTGGTACAATTACAGTAAAAGCTGTGACAATCTACATTAGCATGTCTTGCACCATGTGGATTTGAACTAAAGAGAGACAAAAATTAATTATAATTTGTCTTTTACAAGAAAATAAGATCAAATCCAAATCATTTAATAGTCTATGATGTTTTGGTAACAGCATTGTTATGATCATGCTGTTAGTGAAACATCACACACTATTAAATTATTTGGATTAGGTCTTATTTTCTTGTATCTATAATACAAATTGTGCTTTATCATAGAATTTGTCGTCTTTTTCTAACTCAGAACTTTCCATTACAAATTCCATTTAAGCCTCTCTTAATCCATATTCCAATTTTTCCTTTAGAGCTTCTAAAGTTGTCAGAGATTGCCCAACTGTGAACCACACGAATAGAACGGCAGTTCAAACAGAACCTGGATCAAAGACCCCAACTGTCAGAACAAGGCTTAGTTGGTCTTCCAGCTTTGAGAGATTTCCTTGATGGTATCAACAACCCAGGTCCTGCACTGAGAACTTCTTTCTGACTTCATAAATTTTACTCAAAATTGCTTCAATGGCCTCCGATTGTTGTAAAAGTTCAACCTCACCAGTGAGTGCAAGTAACTAAACAAGACTATAGCCCATTTGCAAATGCAAGAGTCAAACATCTTTCTACCTGTATAGATATATGGTGTACTTACAGTAATAGCAGCTGCCAACTAGACACCCCATATCTATATTCATAGATCAAATTCACAATCTTGGTAGGGTTGGGGTCCTGTTAGTCCATAAGTGTCCAAGATGGGGAGCTGCTGTTGTTGGTTGGCTATCCAGGGAGCACAGCATGACAGTCAGACCATGGTTATCATGGTCCAATGGAGCTGCATGTATCAAGCTATATTTTTGGCAAGTGGAATCTATTATTAATTTATATCTTCAATGGCTTGAGATGGCCTGTTCTAAATCTTGTTAGTGTTGTTTGGTGTTGTCTAAGCTCCTGCATTCCACTGTACCAGCTGTGCTTTGGTGGGATCCTCCAGTTCTTGTTTGATATTGCTTTGACAACTGTCTCTATTTCTTTAAAAGTATCTTTGAGGTTCGAATAAAGAATGTTTAAAAGACATAGGTACTATACTCAATTGGCGTATATATAGGTAATCATTTTACCACAGCCTTATAACAGGTAGGCAGCATGTGTAGTCTCAATTTGCTAAAAAGACATTGTATTTGAGTCAAATTGTGAAGATTTAAGTTTTTGAAAAATGGTAGAATATTTTATATATTCTATTGACATCTTCCTTCAAACTGCATATTGAGAAATTTCAAGTATTCGGTATCTTAGATGTAATCTTCTAAAGGCTTCACTTTCTTTCCATGTATCCATTTGGACCAAGAGGTGTGGAGAGAGAGGTTTGAAGAGTTTATCTGGCATTAAAAAAAAGGCCAACAAACCATCAAAAGTCGTCTAGCCACCAATTCTACAAACATCCGAGATACAATAACACACAGTCATGTGAGAATTTCAGAAATAGCTTCAACATTGATGTACCAAAGTAAACAAACCTTTAGCTGCCCTGTCTTCTTCTTTCTTATCTCCACTCAATCATATTAAGTTCCTTTTCTTTGTATCAAGCTTGTAAAGTTTGAGACTTTTGATGGTGTCTGCCCTGTAAAATCACCCAATTCTGGAGATTCTGTGAGAAAACCTTCGGCAAACTATTCAATAAATTGTTGAATCTTAGATGACAATTCTCGGCGTTGTTTTTTAAAATATCCTTAGTACACATGGTACAGGCTATGATAATCATGGTGAGTAGAAGTTGGCAATGGTTTTTCTGTAAGTGCACCACATGTCTACACATGTGAAAAGCAGTTAGACTTTTGCACTTACAAGTTTGCCAGAGAGTCCCATTTGGTTGGTGGGGTTGAACTTTTGCAGGAATATAGGGCCATTGGAGCATTTCTTTTTAATTAGAAACACAAGGTAATAAGACCAAATCCAAATAAATAAATAGTGTGTGATGTTTCGGTAACAGCGTTGTTACCGAAACGTCACACACTATTTATTTATTTGGATTTGGTCTTATTACCTTGTGTTTATAGTCTATAATCCAAATTGTGCCTTATCATTTTTAATTAGAAAAAAAGTTACCAATGCAGGATTCAAATCCTGGCCTAAAATCAACATTTTAGACCACTCATCCACCAATGTTCTGCGTTGTCAAATTCTTTTTGACCGGAAGCATGTTTATGAATAGCGCTGTTGTTGTTAGTGAATTGAAGATCCAAAGTTAAGTAGAAGGTGTTTGTATAGCTCCAGTTCCCTGTTGTTCCTTTACTCTTGTGTGGATCCTACCACAGCATATTGGACAAACATACCTGTCAGAATAAATACAAAAAGTCTGAAACTATGGTTTCCAGGTGAGCTTTATCAATTTGCTAAGGCTGTTTACAACCATACCCCTAGTTTGCAGAGATGGTGGTCAAAAGGAAACATAATTTTTGTATCTATTTTAATATGCCCTTTTTAATAGATCAATAGCCTCCAGTCAAAACTACTGTGTTTATAGGAATTCTGTGCATAGTTATGGACAGATAAGGCAATTATTGCTATCACTGACTAGATCCAAAAAGGGCATTTTTTCTTAAATTTAATGATTTAATATGATTTTAGCTGTTAATCCCATATTCCTGGGATGGAGATATGAAAGAAGAAGACATATTCCTGGAATGTCCTAGAAAAAAGTGAGATCCCACATGTTGGGTGACACACCTGTGGACATCCAGATGTGGATGCCGGTTAGTTTGGAAATTTATCAAACTTGCATATCGGCATTGATTTTGTACATCACACTGTCCATATATTCCAACTGAACAATACCTGTTATATAAATACTTGCCCAAATAAAGAAATAAGTGTTGGAATATTACACAGAGTAACAATGGCTATAGATGAGCTCCCGTGTTTGAAAAGGAACTTGTATGTATATAATGTTTAAGTATTGTTTTTGTTGTTTTCATGTAGACATATATACCAAGATTCGTTTTGTATAATTGCTATTAATAATAAATAATATGTAAAGTTAAATTGGTTATGTCCTTCTTACTTACTTTAATTAAATAACAATATGATCAAATATTGTAATGGAAATTTAAAAAGACATAAAATCAGGCAATAAATTTAGTATAAATGATGAAAGGATGCTAAGTCAGCACTGGTGTCTATCACCCATCAAACAAAAAGCTGAAATATAGATTGCCAATCTTTTTCCTACTTTTTTACCTATTGTTAGGATTTAAATAATGGCTACAGTAGAACCTCTCTTTAGCGGATACCCTGCTAGCAGACACCTCTCTATGAAGGACAATTTTTATAATTTAGCAACTCTCCGGTAAGAGGACACCTCCCCACAAAGGACAGTTTTCATTTTCAAAATTACCAATTTTACAATTTAGCAACTCTCCATCAAGAGGACACCTCTCCACAAAGGACAGTTTTCATTTGCAAAATTACCATTTTTACTATTTAGCAACTCTCCGGTAAGAGGACGCCTCTACAAAGGACAGTTTTCATTTGAAAAATTACCAATTTTACAATTTAGCGAACACCCCGCTAGCAGACACCTCTCCACAAAGGACAGTTTTCATTTGCAAAATTACCATTTTTACAATTTAGCAACTCTCCAGTAAGAGGACATCTATCTCTAAAGAACAATTGGTGCTTGTATGTATATTGGTGCTTGGGTTGTAGCATATCTCTGATTACCTTGACTGCTCAAATGAGTATTTTTTTTTATGGCAACCAACTATCAGAATTATTCCAGAGTATTGATAAATCAGAGCCTGCCTGCCTGTTGAGTCATTTTACTGCACAAATTCTCATTATTTTTCTTATTATCCCTAGTACACATGGTACAGGCCATGATAATCATGGTGGGAAGTTAGCGACGGCTTTTACTGTAAGTGCACCACATGTCTACACATGTGAAAAGCGTTTCGACTTTGCACTTACAAATGTGCCAGAGCCCCATTTGGTTACTTGCACTTGCTGGTGGGGTTTGACTTTTGCAAGTATCGGGGGCCATTGGAGCATTTTTACAGCACAAATTCTAAGTTGGATAAAGAATGCGATTTTTTAAATGAGTATTAAAAGATTTAACACATTGGTACAAATATTTCTATCCTTACATATACAGTAGAACTACCTCTCTGACACCTAATTGAAGATACAGTGTTATTTAGAAAGAGGTGTCCTCTTACTGCAGAGTTGTTACATAATAAAAAAATGGAAATTTTGCACATGAAAACTGTCCTATGTATAGAGGTGTCCTCTCATGGAGGTTCTACTGTATTTTTTTATTAATTTCAGGATATTAATTCCCCTCATTAAAGAATGAACTAAAAGCTGCCAATCCAATCCTGGAAAAGAAGCTATAGTTACTTTAACAAAACATTTTAAAACTACTTCCAATATCTCCACATCTCTCATTAATATTTACAAACAATAAATGCATGAGCTGATTTGCATTTTTTACAGATATTTTCAAAATCACAACTGTGAAAATAAATTTACAAAAAAAATAATAATAAAAGAGGAAAATTGAGCATTTTTTTTTTTTAATTTGCAAATTAAGAAAAATTGCAAGTGTAAATAAGCTTTCATTATAAATGATGGCAAGTTTAAATGGCCAATATGAAGAACAAAAAAACTTTGAAAAGCATGAAGCCAGTAAAAGTTGCATATAAACATTTCATTTACAACATCCCCTTCAGTTTAACAATTTGTGTAAAGTCAGGTCCAATGATAGAACCTCCACTATAATACAAGTTTCTGCATATTTAGCTAACTTTTCATTAACAATAGATACAAGAAAATAAGACCTAATCCAAATAATTTAATAGTGTGTGATGTTTAGGTAACAGCATTGTTACCGTCATCAGACAGTAGAATAAAATCTACACACAAACAACACTAACAAGATTTAGAACAGTGCCATCTCAAGCCATTGAAGATAGAAAATAATAACAATATCTACCCCACTTGCCCAAAATTTAGCTTGGCACCTGCAGCTCCAGAACACATTTTGGCTTGTATTAGATGCACTAAACAGGACCTTTGGGAGAGGCTGCTACTTATCATAAAACAGCTCGAGGAGCATGAACTCATGGAATTTGTGTAATCTTTACATAAGGAGATAAGAAACAGCAACAATAAAATCTACACTATTAAATTATTTGGATTAGGTTTTATTTTCTTGTATTTATAATTCAAATTGTGCATTTTCATTAACAATACACACAATAGAGGAATGCAGTCAGTTATTCACAGCTCCTTTCACAAACAATTTAATGCTAACATTTTTAAAATGGCCCGATATAATCCTGATATTTAGTCAGTTGTTACTTTGGTACTTTCTGTAAAAATGACTTTTCTTTGGATCCATAAAATAAAAAACTTTAAAAAAGCAAAACAGATTTGAATTGGAGATAAAAATAGTACAGGATATAATGCATCATATAAGTACAGGATATTATAACTACAAGAAAATAAGACAAAATACAAATAAATTAATAGTGTGTGACGTTTCAGTAACAGCATTGTTACCATCATCAGACAAAAGAATAAAATCTATTAAGAATATAAAATATAATCCAAATTTGTGTTTTATCATACAGGATATAATGTTTATTGAAAAGGTGGTGATGGCTTAGAGATTTCAAAGGATGAACAATACACCTCAATAGACGGTTAAGAGTTTGTGCCTTCTTTGCTGAAGTTTTCTAGAAAGCTCCTAAAATCCACCACTACAGAAAGCAGAGCTAGAAAGTTAAATGTGTAACAATCTAGAAACTAAAGCTTCAAGCTCAAATTTCATGTACTTACTTCAAAACAACAAATAGAATTATAAACACAAGGTAATAAGACCAAATCCAAATAAATAAATAGTGTGTGAAGTTCGGTAACAGCGTTGTTACCATCTTCAGACAAAAGTACCGAATGAGAAATTTTACCACAGCATGTTTTATGTGGTAAAATTTCTGATTCAGTACTTTTGTCTGAAGATGGTAACAACGCTGTTACCGAAACGTCACACACTATTTATTTATTTGGATTTGGTCTTATTACCTTGTATTTATAATTTATAATCCAAATTGTGCCTTATCAACAACAAGAATTGAAAGATAAATGCAATGAATTTAGTTGGAACAAAGAGAGAATAAGATTGGACAATATTTCTATCTAGATGATTGCGATGTAGACACAGGAAAATAATGTTATCTACAAAATGGAAATTATGAGCAAGACTTGGAATATTTCCTGACCAATTGGAGGGCACACATACAACCAACTTTGTCTTGAGAATACTATGTGTAGTATTGGAAATTTATCTTCCTGGTCGAGGCAAAAATGAGCAAAAATCAAAGTTTTCCTCCACCATGACAAATCAAATTTACATGTAGAAAATTATGCATTGGAATCTGGTGTCAACAAAGGAAAGCACAATCAATTATATTAAAATTTAAGATTCACCTACCATATCTCCAGGATTCCTTATTCCATTATTTTTTTTTATGGTCTTTATTATTATTTATTTTTTTTTTAATTATTATTTGAAGCGGAGAATTATTGAGTGTCAACAATACTTGATGTTTGTAAAGGTTTAAATTTCTATTGGAAAGAAATATTGATCGCAGATGTGAACCCAAGACTTGGTGATGGAAACTGGTTAGCACACTGGATGGATAACATATGGAGCATGTCAAGTAAGTAACCCAGAGTTCAGTTGTAAATGATAAAAACAAGGTGATAGAAACCTGAGTATTATAAATTGGACTGAAGAAAAGTTAGGGAGGAATTCCACTGTCAACAGTCCTGATTAATTAGAGCTGAGAGATTCTTTGATTACAGGAAAAGCCACGGCTAGGTCAAAATACTTCAGGACAGTGGGAGATATAGAGGAATGGTTAGAGTAGAAGAAAAATAAATTATACAAAAATGATTTAATTAAAAAGCTTTTTCATGCATTTGGCATAGTACTGGTTCAGTTTCTGGACTCTGGCCTTCAGAATGATTTGTTGCCTCTGGATGGCTTTACGGTTGGGTTCCAGCTCTAGGGCTTTGTCCAGGTCCAGCTTGGCCCTCTCGTACTCCTGCAGGTGGATGTAGCCGGTGCCGCGGCGATAGAGAGCTTTGGGATTGTCTGGGTCGATCTCCAGGGCCTTGGTGCAGTTGACCACGGCGTGGTCGTAGTTGCGGTGCTTGAGCTGGCAGGCAGCCAAGTTGAGGTAGCAGGCCATCTTCATGTCCAGTCCTAGCTCTGGGGGAAGCTGATCTTCCTCTGGGATCTCGTACTGAACTGAAATGAGGTATTTAATAGCTTTGCTGAACCTGAGAAAAGCCCATTCGTACTCCTTCTGGGCATAGAGCTCCACACCACGGTCTTTATGGTGGTTGAACCTCCTGGACTTCTCAGTGATGCTCATCTCCCAAATCTCTGGCTCCCTGGTGAAGGAATCCAACAAGATGATGGTTTTGACAAAGTCATTCTCTGAAATTGATTTCTGTGCTGCGGTTGGCTGTTCCTCTTTTGTGGCCTCTTCAGCATTGGCCAAGTGGCTGCAGGCCTCCTCCCCTTCTTGTTGGCTCGTGGGCGGAGTGACCTCGTCAATGGAGCCAGCTCTGATCTCCTCGGAGTCTGTGCTGTCGTGGATATTGGTGTCCCCACCCTCCTTCAAGGGGCCAGGGGACTCTTCTTCAGGTTTTTCTTCAATATTCTCATGTTGGAGCTGGATGGCATTCTGAGCGGCCTGAGGCTGTGTCCTGTGGACCAGCTTGACGTCAGGCTGGAGGGTGGAGACCAGGGCAGACTTGAGGAGGTAGAACTCACACTCCTCCTCCTGCCTCATGGTCCGCAGACAGAGCTCCAGAAGATAGTCCGCCTTGCACTCCGCCTCTCCCAGCACCAGCTGTCTCTCCACTCCCTGCAGGACCCCTGAGGAATCATCCAGCACCCTGACGAGACAAGTGGCTCCTTCTTGAGGAGTTTCAAACCCAGACCCCTTCTTCAGCACCTTCTTAGCAAATGTCTTTGTTGGGGCTAACCAGGCTTCTTCCATCTTTGGTCTGCTAGCTGCTCAAGATACACATTTCTGCAGCACCACAAGGTTTGTCGGGAAGTGCATTAAAGAATCCACATTGATGCTGGTTAGTTTGTAGTCAAATGTTGAAAACTCTCTACAGTGGATTTTTTAAAAACTATTTCAGACTCTGAGCTGTTTAGAAGTTTGGGGGGAGAGAAGTCAGAAAAGAATGACCTCTATCCAAGAGGCAAACTTTTCAACTTTTTGATGACTGAAATCTCATTAGAATATTAAAAAGTGGACATACACTAATGGACAAAAGAAAGCGGAAAATCTTTGATGTCACTGGTCATCTATATATATATATTTTTTTTTTTGAGGAGACAGAGGCAATTTTGTTCACACTTGGTTATCTCGTGTGTCTTCAATAAAGGCTACTGGTTATTGTCTGAAAAAAAGTTATTTTAAAAAGATTTGAAGGAAAAGGATTTAATGTTTATATAGATAACTTCTACACCAGAGTTGGCTTGTTTAAAGACCTAATAACACTAAATATTGGAGCCTGTGGAACTGTAGAAAGTGGATTGAAATTGACAGCATTTTGGCACAATACTTTTAGAAAAAGGATTGCCTGTACATGACTAGGGAAAAGCCAATATGCTTACTGCTATAGGAGATGACAACTTAATTAAAGTATTCAAACCCAACATTCATTAAAAATACAATGAGTTTATGGGTAGAGTTGATCAGTTGTGCTCCACCTATCCTTTTGGGCATGGACAATTTAATGGTATAAAGTGGATCAATATTTTATATAAAATCTGCAAGGTACTAAAAGTTACTCATGAAATATTCTTTAAAATTTTAAATTCACATTATTCATTATTTTGGGAGTATAAATAAGTTCTTGTGGTTTTGATAAAGATGGCGCTACTAGTTTATTGTTCCATTGTTTCATCTGGCAACACCATTATATTGAAGCGTCATCATAAGGCTTCCTTTTTCAGTAACCATCATTTCTCTAAAGTATAAACAACCTGGTTTCTGTTTGCTCCTAAAATGTCAACTTTTGTACCAAATAATATGTCTTTGCGGGGAGTTTTATTTCATTACTTCAATATGAAGAAAAGCTGCTGAGAGTCATCGTAGTTTATGATGACCATGCTCTAGCTGTACGAACGTGTCAGAAGTGGTTTGCACGGTTTAAAGGTGGTCATTTTGATTTGGAAGACGAAGAAAGACCCAAAGCGCCACCAAAGTTTGAGGGTTGATAATTGGAGACAAGGCTCGATGATGATCCAACACAAACACAAAAGGAACTTCCAAAAACTCTTGAAGTCACTCAACCAGCCATTTTTATCGCTTAAAAGAAATAGGAATGATCTGAAATGTTAGAAATTGGGGGCCGTATGAACTGAAGCCAAGAGACGCCGAACACCGTTTTTTTCACGCATGAACTGCTCCAATGTCAAAAAAGAAAAGGGTTTTTGCATCAAATTGTAACTGGTGATGAAATGTGGATCCATTTCGATTATCCAAAACGTCGGGCAACGTATGGATACCCTGTCCGTTCCTCATCATCGATGGCCAAGCCGAATATTCATGGCGAGAATGCTGTGTATTTGGTGGGACCAGCTAGGCGTGGTGTATTATGAGCTGCTACAATCGAACAAAAATTTCACAGAGGAGGTTTACCGAAGACAATTGATGCGTTTGAGCCGAGCATTGTGAGGAAAATGGCTGCAATACGTCAATAGACACGTCAAAGTTATTTTGCAACATGATAATGCTCGGCCACATGCTGCAGAACCCGTTAAAACTTACTTAGAAACGCTCAAATAAGAAGTCTTACCCCACCAGCCATATAGCTGGACATTGCTCCTTCCGATTATTATCTCTTTGGATCAATGCACCATGGCCTGGCTGACCAGCACTTCTCCAATTATGATGAAGTCAAAAAATGGATCGATGAATGGATAAAGGACAAAGAGCCGGTCCCGAGATAAGATCCGTCAATTGCCAGAAAGATGGGAAAGAGTAGTGGCTAGTGACGGACAATACTTTAAACATTGAAGGTCTGACCAGTTTTTCACAATAAAGCTCCAAGTTTCGAAAAAAAAAACCGCACAAGCTTATTTATAATATAATACTCCTAATAAAATACACAGTATATTCTAATTCTGTAAAAAAACAGACACTTTGGCCAGTTAAAGTTTTATTTTATCAACGTTTCAATAGAATTCTTTTGTCTTCGTCAGGAGAAATAAATAAAAATAAAACATTTGGCAAGTCGTTAAAAATTAGAGGTTGCAAGGGCATTCTCACGTGATTTTTCAAATTTAGTACAACATCTAAAGTACAAGTCAAAACTTTTTGATGTACTAAATTTGAAAAATCATGTGAGAACGCCCTTGCAAACTCAGAACAATTTTTGACGCCTTGCCAAATGCTTATTTTTATTCATTTCTCCTGATGGAGACAAAAGATTTTTGTTGAAATGTTGAGAAAATAAAACCTTAACTGGCTAAAGCGTATATTTTTTACAGAAATATGAATGCCGGCCAGGCAACCTCTATCTTCAAGTGTATTTTCTAAGTTGTCCTAGAAAATTTCCACTGGTAGCGAAGGTTGGAATGACCTGACTTTATTTCAACACAGTCTTTAATTCAACAGAAAGCTCTGATCACTTGGAGAGTAATTAATGAGTTTAGACAGTGTGTGTGCGTGTGTGTATTATAAAGATGATTTTTAGATAAAAGCTTCATCTTCTGTCTTCATATCCACCCTTTTGTACAAATTAACATTCATTTTGCGACATTTATATATTATGATACACTAGAGCGTCATAGTTTAGGAAAATTTTAAACTATTTTAGACATGTAAGATTCTTTCTGAAATAAAACAATTTCTACTGCCCTTACTGCAATGGAAAAATTAATGGGAGGTCCTGGCTCATCAGTGGTGAACCCTCCCAGCGGTTTCGCCAGTTTAATCTACCATACCACTCTTATATTGCATTTTTTGATCCATAGTTAATCTAAAATACCCATTTCAAGAGTCTAACAACAGTATCACTATAAAAGGAAGATCGAAAAATGCAATATAACAGCAGTATGGTAGATTAAACTGGCGAAACCGCTGGGAGGGTTCACCACTGATGAGCCAGGGGTCCTCCCATTAATTTTTACATTGTAGTAAGGGCAATAGAAATTGTTTAATCTCAAAAAGAATCTCACGCGTCTAAAATAGTTTCGAATTTTCATTTATATACTACTGTATGTATCGAATATTTAAGGTGCAATATATTTATGTCGTATTTCCCAACAATTTGGATTCTTTTATTTTTAACTTTAAAAATCATGATTTTCAGATTTTTGACTGCAATTCCAACCCCATTTGTCAATTTCTATACAGCTGTATTAACAAATAATTCTGTATAGATCTTTACAAAAGTTAGCGTTAATAAAAGTAAAGAAAAAATTGAAACGTCTTTATTAAACTTTTATAGGTATATCAATTTCAAATATGATAAAATTAACAAATGAAAAAATTAAAAATTGATTGGCAATGACTTACAAATTCGAAGATCCGCTTATTTACTTTTCATAAGTAGAAACAAAAATCGATTTCTAAAAAAGCATTCGTAATAAAAATCCACACTAATAATAAATATTGTTAAAATATTCACATCGTTTATAATTATGTTTACAGTTTGAATATATAATGTTTTTGCTATAAATATAGAATGATATATTCAAAATAAATTATTTTAAATTATAGAATAGTGGATTTAATAAGCGTGTAGAACTTTTTCTACTTAATCTGCTTATTCTACTTAGCTTTTTTTAAAATTGGTATCTATTTATGTAAGTTAACTCCAAGCCTCCACATTTTAGACCCATTTAATATCTTTTACTTTCCAATACACAATAATTGACACATTATAATAATAAATTACAAATATAAATACTTATCTCTGTCTCCTTATCAAAATAATCCTCATACGCCTAATAAATCATTCAGCTTAAATTTAGAAGTAGGTTTATGTATGTATGTAATGTATGTAATACAATGTATGTATGTAAATATTCTTAAAATATTGACCAATATTTATTGTTTCTTACCAGTAGAAATAACGAAGATAAGGATATTTGATATAAATGAATTGTAATAAGAGGAATTCCAATAATTATATGAAGATGGTCCAAAATATCATAAAAATAATTATATTAAAGCAAATAACTTCCTCCACCTGTGGTTTCCTGTTAATTTTTAGATTCAGTGAAGCGACCTCGCCTTCAACTTATTTTTGGTAACCCCTTTCACACACATATAATAATAGTGCTGCGGAAAAATCCTAGTATATATAAATTAGGCAGGCAGAGTGGAGGCTTCTGAAAAGGAAAATCGAGCTCTCAAGATTGGTAAAAAGCCAGACCAGGTCAACTCTGAAACTAAGGAGAGAAAGAAAAGATTCTGTAGTACAGATCAAAAGCAGAAGACAGCAGCAGAATCTGATCAAGTTTAGGTCGGCAGCGAAGATATTTGACCAGTGCTTGTTGCGTTCCCGGTTTGGATAGATGAAAAGGGAGGATACACGATGTGACTTATTAAAGTTTCCTTACTTAAGTATATATATATATATAGCAATTTAGGCCAACAACCCCATGTATATAACCCGCAGCAAGACCTTAATGTTGTATAATAGAAGCACAGCTGTCAATGATGCACTATCGACATATGTCTTTACATCATCACATGTAATGCAATTTGTGCAAACAGGATAAATAAAATAAAAAAAGGGGGGAAAACTCTGTAATTGATTAAGAGTTGAGTTAAAGCAGGGATCGAGCATATAATATTGTCAGAACAAAGGTCTAAAGATGGAAACAGCCACGACACTAGTATACAATTTCATCAGACAACCCATGAAATCGTTATTAAATTGGACAATCTATAAAAGACTCCTTCTGGAGGTTTAGCAACCCACTGAAGACGCTGGGAGCTATTTCATAGAGGAAAATTATAGCAACAGATCTCTATAATTTCTACAGATCAACTGTAAATAGATTCATATTAAGGCATTTTTATAGCCGAAATAACACAAACAATAGTCAAACATACAAATCTGTTTGCATCATGCCGTACCCTCCTAACAGCGTAACAATAGCCCGAGAAATCAGAAATTATGGTATAATGGTAAATATGATGGAATAACGCACTGAAACACATAAAAGTACAAACATTACTAAAACCTGACAGATAGATACCCTCAAAGTAGCCCTAATAAAGTCGTAATTTGCGACTGTTGCTGTGTCAATATATCATAGCAAAGATATAATACACAACTCTATTCCAACAGAGTCGGTAGTTCTATATTTAGTACAATTTGTGAAATTAAGGTGTGGGGGGTAGTACCATAAAGCAAAAGGAATGAAATATGTATGAGGGGAAACAAGAAGATTTCTCTAGATATTTATTTAAATAAATTAAAATTTGGGAACATGTCTATACTGACGAGATATGCTATTTACATAGTAAAATTTAGATAGAGGTGACCTGAAGTTACTTTATAGCCCTTTAGGGCCCATGCGAAATCTAGGTTGGTTACTACACAAAAAGGGGGGGGGGCGCTAAGTCATAATGACAAATGGCTTACCTTTTCTCGAAAGTGCCGGAAAGGTCTGGTCTCCCGACTGAAGACTGTCCTCTCACTGAGCGACTCAGATCCCAACTGCCTTTTTGGCAAAGAAACCCTCTTTTATTCTTGTCTCTCTCCGTTTTCATTCGCTGGCCGCGCCAAAGTTTTTATTGGCTGGCATTTTCATTCGCCAAAAGAAACACCAATCAAAATTGCCAACGGCTCCAGTATACAATTTCATAGACGCCCCAGGCCTCTCCCATCAAAATAGAACATATAGCATTACCAAAACAAAAAAAAAATCTAAAGAGAGAAACAGCCACGGCACTAGTGTAAAATTTCAGACCCCAGGCCCCCCCTCCACATGGATTGAAATACTATCCTCCCTTTTCTCGGGACGGTATATATATCGCCCCCCGTCTTGGCTAAAAATCGACCCAGGCCCCTTTTACCTGGACTGTAATGTGATGCTTCCTTTTTTCGGGAAGGATATTTATAAGGCTTAGTCTTTTAGAAATCTTCCTTCTCCATTTTTTTTTTCTGGTCACCTTTACCTAAATTTTTGGTGAGGGGAATATATGTACATATGGAACAACAGCTTCCAGCGCGGATGTCTCTGGATGTCACTGGTGTCTTCTTCACCAGGCATCAGCTTTCGGCATGGAAGTCTGGTGTCATCAATTGTCTAGGTTTCTGGGCAAAAAGGTGGTCTGTAAGTCTATGTGGGAGGGAAGCCATGTATCCATTTGATTTGATTATACATACGCCTTCTGTTGGGGTATGGTTACAAAAACGTGCCCCAACAATCCTCCCCCTGCCAAGTAATGGACAAATGCGTTTGTGCTACTCATTATTCTTCTGCCTTTCATCAGTTACTATGAAAGCAGGCCCATTTCTAGCAAAATGCATTTTCCATTACTAGGTGAAGCCAGATGTACCGAAACCTATAGGGAAGATAAGGCTAGTCAAAATGATGGTATGCCATTCTAGATGTTTATTATTCCGAACATTAGTGGGCATTGCGCATCCTGGCAAAGGGGTTTTTATGTGTTATTATTCTGTCAGCACACTGTTATCAACATAGGTTATGGGGGACAGTCATATCATATGTATGGAAGTAAGCAAGGTCATCTGTCTTACCATTCATGGGTATATATACCACCCTTCCACTTTCTTCTTTGGCCTTGAGGAGTAGGCCTTCCTTGTGGTAGGTCCTCTCAACCCCATCCTTGCCTCTTGGGGTGCTGGATTCATTGCTACCTTCTTTCTGCTAACAATACAGTTAGAACATTTCCCTATTACATATTATATATAAAAAATTGGGCGCCAAGAAGTCGTTTAGAAATAACTGACTAGTCCAACTCCTAAAACATGCCAGCATCTTTATTTAAGTACCAATCAAGACATTCGTGTGGTATAGTTATACATATACAATCAAAGGAAAGGATAATTATAGTTAGCCGAAAGAAATATCTTGGTATATAATAATTAGCCTATGACATGATGACTTTTGCTAAATTAAAAAAATTACAGAAACAAATTATGAAAGTAATTATTAAATAAGGCACGAAATATGTAATGATAAAATGAATCCTTCCATGTTATATGATGGGTATAATATATATATTGAAGAAAACACGTATCATGCAGATAGTGATTAAATATGAAAAAAATCATCCCATGATAGATGATAAAGAAAACTACTACAAAATTGTATATGATGACAAAATATATATACATATACAAGTAAGGCGGATAAAAGACAATAAGGATAAAATAGATCATGCCTTGAGGGAAGAATAAGCCATGACAACATGTTAAAAAAAATCGCAACATGGCAGGTAAATATTATTAATATCATGAATATCAAAGGAAATAAAATTGTTGAAATGAATAGTATATGATTATAATATAATATATATGATATAAAATAATAACATATTCAATAAGAAAATGAAAACACATTATATATATTTGTGCGCTGAAGGTTCAAGGTTTAGTATCTCAGTTAAGTTTTCAATCTTATTCAGTCTGGAATCACGAGTTGGTCACTGGGTAATATTCGTCTATCCCGATCCTACTGGAGGGTGTGTTTTCTCTTATGTGTTAGATTCCTCTGTTACAATACTCTCAACCCAGGTGGGAACGTCATTTAGAATCTTGGTCAAATGGAACATAGCCCAGACCTCTATTAAGCTACACAGTTCTTTTGAATCTAGGGTGACAACCGTATGAAGAAAGCTCTCTGTTTGACAGAGAAACTAATCAACTTCTCCCATTTTGTTTGTGACTCCGTTTACCTTGTCTCTGGGGTGTGTACAGTTCAGCTACCTCCCCCTTCCAAGAAATTCATATTACTTTCATCTACCAATATACTCTCTATTCATTGACCTGAACCCTATAAATCTACATCTTATAAATTTGAATTTTTATCAATCTGAAATTTTGGTTCTTTTACAAATTCCTTCAGAATTCTACTCCCTGTATAACTGCTCTTAATCCTACTGTCCTCAATACAACACTTCTAAAACTTTGACTCATTGGCTCGTTCTGGCGTCTCGTTCGCGGTCCTTATAGTTAACTAATACTTTAAAATCTTATCCTATCATGGAACGAGTCTAAACCCGTTGAAGGTCCTAATAATTACTTATTCTGTCTCTCGAATCGGTCTTATGCTCGAATTCATTCCAACAAAACGTATGGCAGGGCGAATCCTTTATTAGAAAAAACTTCCGCTAGCTATGGGGGATCAAACTGGTACCAAAAAAAAATTCAATAGACGGAAACTACTTCGTCTAGAATAACTGGGCAATCTCTGCCTACTTGCCAATCTTACAGGACCTCCCGTCTGGAACACCCTCGCTCCAGCCACGCTAAAAGCGTCGAAACTACGGTGTCAGATCGGTTACCCAAGGTCGCGCCGTTATACCCCAGGCTATACGGCATGGCTAAAACAAATCCCCCATCCTGCATAAAATTCAATCTATACCTCTTCGTTTCCTCTTGCGAGGAGGAGTTGAGTGGGAAATTCGGCTTGATCCTTGCCTTCCACTATCTCCAAGTCTGAGGGTCGGGATAGGGATCATTTATCCACAATCCTTAGAATTCAAGCTAAACTAAGATAAAAGAAAATCAAAGGAAAATTATACCCCCTAACGAGGGACCTAACAAAAAGGGAGCGAATATTTTCTAACTAGATAGAGTTGTAGTTGTCCTGTTTGAGGCTTCTCGGTCCTAACAAAATTCGAAATAAAAAAAAAAATAAAATAAAAATCGATCCTATTAAAGTCCTTAACCCTATTCTAATGTAATTTGGGCTCACAATATAATAGTTTTTAACCTTTTTCTACATTCATTGCACCAATTCATTCATACACCCTCCCCCCTATCATTCGCGGTACGCATACAAACTAAGGTTGAAAGCTGCTACAAAGGCCAAAATACTCATTTATCTATATCAATAGATCCTAACAAATGATAACATCTTTCAGGACACAATGTGAAATCAAATAAAATAATAAAATTAAAACAAATTGGGAACTAAAGCCCTAGGTTACTCAAAAGAAAATGCCTCTGTACAAGCTCTATATATACTAATACTTTATACTCGATAAATGATTGTTAACAATAATTGTTAACAATTCTAAATAATCTGGAAGCTAACCTACTAAAAAAAAATCAGTGTAACTTCAAAAACTGCCCTTGCCTTGACACCAAGCGACTTTTCACGACAATTCTATATAAAGACATACACAAATTATAATGGCGAATAAAGGACCATTAAGCGTGACACCTCATAAAAGCGGATTGAGTCTCTCCCCTAGCCACCGTGGGTGAAGTCACTTTCTTCTTACTTCCTCGTGCGTCTGCCCCCTTTGCACTCTATTGAAAGATGGATTTATAGGGTTTACGATTCACTACCCAACACTAACATTCTCAAGTGCTTTCCAAGGATCGACTACAGTCTGGGCCTACTTAACTTCTACCCCTGGCTTAGGGTCCCTATACTTCACAACTTCACTCTGAGAGATTGACCTTTCATGTTCTCATTAGAAACCTATTTCAAAGCTACTACCTGAAGGCCAGGGATTATAGGGTTTCTGAATTACCCAACACAAGCCATAGGATGCCTATTAGGTTTGTTGTTTTAGACATAGCCCCCCTCTAAGTTGTGATTTCCTACACCTTCCTTCACCTATTACTCCTGATAATAACTAAAATTTCAGATTTACACTAAATAGTTAATTCACAATGGTATACATTATTCTCATTGGTCTTTGAAACTCGGGTTTTAACAAGAAATAGTTTGTATAGAAAAAAAAGGAATCCTAATGAAGTTCTACTTTAAAAAAAAAAAGGTTTTTAAATGAAAAAAAAAAAAAAAGGTTGAAATCTCTAAACTTCTCATTCTATCGAGCTGATTCTCCGTACACACTCCAAAATCCTAGTTAGTGGCGACAGTCTAAGCAGAATTTACACTGTGTGGGCCTTTTCACCCTTGTAGACCTGCGTAAAGTTAAACTGTCTACACTAACTCTGTCAATTTCCCCTCGGCTCATTACTTCTGAGTTCGCTCTGGTTGTCACTTAGCGGTTGTTATTTGAAATTTCCTTCATGTATTTATACAGTATGAGGCATAGTAATTAAAAGGCTGCATTTCCATGAGTTCAATTCTCTCACAACATGCTGAAACGAAATCAGATGTGGTTATAAGATCACTGTCTATGTGGTAACAGGTGCACATTGGATTGGGAAAGGACAAAGTTATTTCGCCCTTTATGATACCAATTGTAACTGGGTTTTCTGTTGAGTTATGATGATATACTGAGAATTTGATAGGGAAATTATTTTGTAGACTTTGTTGCATATCAGGGGTCTTGTTTGTTCCTGGGTTAGAAATTTTATATTATTCCTTACTGTCAGTCTGATAATTACATTCCTGGCTCATGAGATAGGTGTGCAACTTGTATAATTCACTGTGGAAATATATGTGGACATTTAAGAATTTATAGAGGTATATTTAATATGGAGTCGTCACCTCAGCTCGATCCATCCACCTTTTGTTCTGGAATTAGCGTCATATTCTAGATGGACTTCACTGCCTCATCTATAGTCCAGGCATATCACCTTAAATGTCAATTTTAGGAAGCGTCATCTCGTCCTAGACCTTTCTTTTCTGCATGCTGGCACATCTTCAATGACATTTCCAATGTGGGGAACACACCCTTTTGGCGGTCTATCGGTATCCAGTGATCATACTTGGCAGAACACGTCGTCAAAGGGGGCCTCCCTCCTTGCGTGTCTAGCCATCTAATCCAATCACGATACCGCCTCACGCCTATAGGTTCCGAATTATATTCAATGTAATATCTTTGCTCGGGTGTCCCGACTTTATCAATCTTTATTCACAGCCCTTTAGGTGATTTTACTCCGCACTGGAGGCTCGCATTCCGCTAACTTCCTCATTATATACAAGTGTTAAATCGAGCTACGATATACTCTCCTGTCTCCTATACCCCCATTATTAGATAGATCCTGTCTCTAACACAGGTGGCTTTTGCTGCCTTGTCATTAGCTTAAAGCTGTCCAAGCACACCTCGGGATATCTCAGCTGTCTTGTAGACACAAGCTCCAGTCATCTCCTTTCCTTTGAATATTTTAAAAGATTATCCCAGGTAGTTGTCATAAGTTAATAAATAGTTCCACAGTGATTAAAAGGTACTCGCGCAAATTGGTCACCAGATCCACTCCTTGAGATTCTGCCATTGGAATGTTAAAACCAGATTTCTATCCATTATTGATTTCAAATAAAAAAAGGTTTTACGAAGAGAAAAAAAAAACGCGTCTTTCTATGGTGATCAAACTTCTCTCTTCACGGGTACGCTAACTGGATCTTCAATTCTATTTTCACCTTAAGGCTCATATATTTGCCACTCTCCCAATCCACTATGCGTTAAAAAAAATAAAATCGATTAACTATCATTCAGCATGTTAGCCCTAATCTGGATGCACAGGCTAGTATGATTTGATAGAAAGCACTATTAAAATTAAGTTAAGATATTTGTATCCAGCAATAATTATCAGAACTCACCTCTGCTGTGAGAAAATTATATCAGAGCTATGATGAAAAAAAATGCTAAGTCATTTCAGTAGACTACTGTAAAACACTGATTACCGTTCTAAATTTGAACCATGGCAATCCAACCCCATTTCTCATACTGTATGAAATAATTTAAGAAAATAAAATAAAATAGGATAAAAATTGTAATCAATGGTGCTCGCAATAGAATACAAAATGATTGAGACACAGAACATTATAAATAATGTCCAGCAAGCAGGATACCCAACCACCTTTATATTAAAACATCTCCACAAAAGTATAGCAATCAATAACCCAATAAACAAAACCACAAATATCTATAGGGCGATTTGTTACATTCCATACTCACAAACATCTATAACCATAGCCAACTACTTAAGAAACTTCGGCATCCAAACATATTACAGTAATTCCCCTAACATAGGCTCCACCATTAAAATCCACTATCTAAAATAATCCTAATGTCATAAAACCCACTAACCAAAACTGAAAAATAAAAGGCAATATATTCCATAGGATGCAACAACTGCCAAGCCAAATACGTGGTGGAGACAGGAAGGAGAGTCAGCAATAGAATATATGAACATAGGCGCAACATTATAAATCAAGGCGGTAGATCTCTAATTCTTCCAACACTGCAAAGAAACAGGCCACACTTTCGCATTAGGAGAACCTAAAATACATTACAATAACATAAACAGCAAATATCAAAGGCTTATAATTGATTCTCTATTATTCAGAAAACACAATAGCATTAATAGAAAATAGATTTGCCCGAAACATATAACACAATATTTCCTAGTACCAGCTAATAATATCAACAATAATATAAGTAACTTATATGTAATAGCTAATAACTATTATAAAACTACTTAAATAATAGAATTTCTAACCTATAAGATAATTCATAGAATATAGCAAACAATAGTAGAATATGTATAAATACCTTAACCAAAAAAAAAGTGTCTTAATAAAACAAATAATATGCAAAACTTCCTAATGTATATATATATATATATATATGTACATAGAATCATAATAGTTTTAGCATCAGGCGACGTTATATTTTCTTGATATATTGTATATGTTTCTCCTGTAGAAGGGCGGACAAACTCGAAAGCTTGAGAAGACCAGAATAAAAGATACTCATCCCCATAAACGTTTTACTTTGATATCAGAAATCAATGATAATATTAAGGTTTTGCCACGAACAATGTGAATCGTAAAAGACAGCGGCGAGAGATGCGGTATACACCGCCTCAACATAACTTTCATTGCCTGATAAAATGCCAGTGAAACGGAAAGCATAAATTAAAATTCACGATTTATAATAGACTGTTAATCTCAGGATGCGTGGACTACTTCACCAATACTTAAAATAGTATGGCTTTTCATTAGGTATATATTTCTAAAGTATAGGGGATGAAACATATACTAAATTCGAGCCTCGCGGCGGGCGACATTGTTGCGTTCCCGGTTTGGATAGATGAAAAGGGAGGATACACGATGTGACTTATTAAAGTTTCCTTACTTAAGTATATATATATATATAGCAATTTAGGCCAACAACCCCATGTATATAACCCGCAGCAAGACCTTAATGTTGTATAATAGAAGCACAGCTGTCAATGATGCACTATCGACATATGTCTTTACATCATCACATGTAATGCAATTTGTGCAAACAGGATAAATAAAATAAAAAAAGGGGGGAAAACTCTGTAATTGATTAAGAGTTGAGTTAAAGCAGGGATCGAGCATATAATATTGTCAGAACAAAGGTCTAAAGATGGAAACAGCCACGACACTAGTATACAATTTCATCAGACAACCCATGAAATCGTTATTAAATTGGACAATCTATAAAAGACTCCTTCTGGAGGTTTAGCAACCCACTGAAGACGCTGGGAGCTATTTCATAGAGGAAAATTATAGCAACAGAGATCTCTATTATTTCTACAGATCAACTGTAAATAGATTCATATTAAGGCATTTTTATAGCCCAAATAACACAAACAATAGTCAAACATACAAATCTGTTTGCATCATGCCGTACCCTCCTAACAGCGTAACAATAGCCCGAGAAATCAGAAATTATGGTATAATGGTAAATATGATGGAATAACGCACTGAAACACATAAAAGTACAAACATTACTAAAACCTGACAGATAGATACCCTCAAAGTAGCCCTAATAAAGTCGTAATTTGCGACTGTTGCTGTGTCAATATATCATAGCAAAGATATAATACACAACTCTATTCCAACAGAGTCGGTAGTTCTATATTTAGTACAATTTGTGAAATTAAGGTGTGGGGGGTAGTACCATAAAGCAAAAGGAATGAAATATGTATGAGGGGAAACAAGAATATTTCTCTAGATATTTATTTAAATAAATTAAAATTTGGGAACATGTCTATACTGACGAGATATGCTATTTACATAGTAAAATTTAGATAGAGGTGACCTGAAGTTACTTTATAGCCCTTTAGGGCCCATGCGAAATCTAGGTTGGTTACTACACAAAAAGGGGGGGGGGGGGCGCTAAGTCATAATGACAAATGGCTTACCTTTTCTCGAAAGTGCCGGAAAGGTCTGGTCTCCCGACTGAAGACTGTCCTCTCATTGAGCGACTCAGATCCCAACTGCCTTTTTGGCAAAGAAACCCTCTTTTATTCTTGTCTCTCTCCGTTTTCATTCGCTGGCCGCGCCAAAGTTTTTATTGGCTGGCATTTTCATTCGCCGAAAGAAACACCAATCAAAATGGCCAACGGCTCCAGTATACAATTTCATAGACGCCCCAGGCCTCTCCCATCAAAATAGAACATATAGTATTACCAAAACAAAAAAAATCTAAAGAGAGAAACAGCCACGGCACTAGTGTAAAATTTCAGACCCCAGGCCCCCCCTCCACATGGATTGAAATACTATCCTCCCTTTTCTCGGGACGGTATATATATCGCCCCCCGTCTTGGCTAAAAATCGACCCAGGCCCCTTTTACCTGGACTGTAATGTGATGCTTCCTTTTTTCGGGAAGGATATTTATAAGGCTTAGTCTTTTAGAAATCTTCCTTCTCCATTTTTTTTTCTGGTCACCTTTACCTAAATTTTTGGTGAGGGGAATATATGTACATATGGAACAACAGCTTCCAGCGCGGATGTCTCTGGATGTCACTGGTGTCTTCTTCACCAGGCATCAGCTTTCGGCATGGAAGTCTGGTGTCATCAATTGTCTAGGTTTCTGGGCAAAAAGGTGGTCTGTAAGTCTATGTGGGAGGGAAGCCATGTATCCATTTGATTTGATTATACATACGCCTTCTGTTGGGGTATGGTTACAAAAACGTGCCCCAACATGCTCTTGAATGTGGAGCATGGGCTTCCATCCAGTCCAATACAAGAAGGCGCTGGAACAGATGCTGGGCAACTCTTCAGTTTACCAGCTCATGAATATGTTTGGTCATGTTTTGAGGGGACTACCCAAAATCGAGAAGGAAGAACGCCTGGTCAAAGAGGCCTCACCACCGGCAGCACCCTCCTGAAAACTACATACAGAAAGAGGGCCGAGATAATTATAGGAAATATTTCTATCGCCGTCAAAGAAGAAGACATCATTGCGGCGCTACGGCCTTTTTTCAAAGTGGCTTCAATGGCTTATGAAGTGCTAACTTGCGAAACGGGCAGCACGAAGCCATACGAATGAAGGCCTAAAGATCCACCAGCTCCATGTGATTTCGGACATCAAGTCCAGGGGTTAAACAATGCCAGCATGTATCTCATACGGTGATAAATGGAGCAAGTGCCAACGTCAAGGACCTCGGCGTGCCAGCTGTCCAGGAGGGACATGGAGGAGCACTCATCTCGAAAACCTACCTCCCAGTATCGATCGCCTTCCACCCAGATTTCACCCTCCTCGGGACCTGCCGCAACTGAACCAACTACACTTTGTTATGATAAACTGAAAAGACCGCTGTCGCAGAAGCTCCTGTTCCCGCGCAGACTTCTGTTAACGCAACAAATGGTGACAAAGTTTCACCAGCGGAAACAGAAGAGGCCACATCAGGTAAAGTGAGCCTACCTAACACTGTATTTCCTATCTGACCCTGCCCCCCCCCCCCCCCCCACTTTTGGATCCCAGGTCCAGGAAGAAACAACTCCTCTGGACAATCAGGAGAAAAACCACCTGGGGCGAAGACTAAAGCTCCCATACAACTGAAAGTGGTCCGTAAGCAGCTCTCGACACATTGTTAAAAAAAAAAACAGAGGCAGCGGGTATGAGAGGAAAAAGATTGTACAGGCAATCATCTCCCAACGACGCAAGAAAAAAAATATTCCTGACCTGAATCTCGAGTAGCTGGCCAGTCTGATCATCCTCTTTAGGAATATAATTCACTGTATAGTGGATAAAGTCTTCGCCCTCTACAAGCGGCTCAGCCCCATCAGGGCTGCAGCAGTTAGAAGGACGACATGAGCTTCCGCATGGCGCATTTCAAAGTGCGCGGCATTGCCGTTCGCGCTAGAAGTGTGGAGATGTGCTGATTCTTGAAACGGGCGAAACTTCTTAATGGAGACAATGGGAAAAACTGGAGCAGAATCTCGTTGAAGTCATCAAATGCCTCTCTATACCCTACGCTAAAGACGAAGAATACATCGCCAGAGCAAGCCAGTTCTTACACTCCAGGCTAAAGGTAGAGACCGTAGATGCCGACTATCCCTCGCTGCCTGAGCTTGGGAGCGCTTTATGCGTCCGACTACATCGCTCAGGACAAACGACAGTCTTCAACGCCCAGAGGAACCCCGTCGGGGTTGAGAACCTGAGTTGCACAATCTTCAGCTCCTTCAGAGGGCGCTGCTCGGAGGCCATCGCTTGGTTTCTGTAAGGAGCCACGGAGACCATCACTTTGGAGGACATTGACGCGCTACATAGAGCAGATATCTCCTTGAATAAGTTGGAAGCTTCCATCAGCAGTCTGTCTCAAGGGGAAGGCGGTTGGTTGGAATAGCGTGCCCTGCGAGCTCTTCAAGGGCTTCGGCGACTACTTCGCGGGAGCCATTCATTGAGTCCTCGTCGAATACAAGTTTAGCGGGGACTCTGCCAAAATCTTCGAGGAGAAACATCATCTGCCTCTTTCCCAAAGCAAACGATGGTCTGGGCCTAATCCGACCTATATATTTGCATATATCTTCACCGAAGGCGGACTACAGAATCGTCAGCGGCGTTATTCTAAGTCGTCTTCGTCGCCACCTACCAGCCATCGTGCCAGAATGCCAGACATACGCCGTTCCGGGAAGTTGTTCTTCCTGAAACATCGCATGCGTGTCTGACCCTGGCCTTCAAGAACTAGTTGATGCTGGCAGTTATTCCTACCAACATGCAGTCCGCCTTTGATAAAAGAAAAACAGTAAAGTGCGTATTTAGTTTTTGTATTTTGTAACTGTTTTCCTTGTAATGCTAAAATATAGAGTTAAAAAGACATAATTCATCCGAAAAGACAGGTATCGTCTCTTTGATCCTCCAGACAAATTATTCAACTCTCTATTACAGCTACATCGCCAGAAAAACACCTCGATGAAGTATTTGGAAAGTTCCTATGTAGAATTTGGCGAAAAAAAAAAAAAAGAATCTCTCTTGGTCTGATGAGGTCTGATGATTGAATCTGTGGGTGACTCTTCGAATTTGTGAAAGTTGATATAATATCATATTCATCAACCTTATTATGCATTGATTCAAAGCTGTTTATGATATGTCTCATAGGCCTCTATCTCTATTTTATTAATTGGCATCGCATCACTCCATGAATTCTTCTCTATTCCAAAAAATACTTGTTATTTTTTTAAATTTATTCTAAACTGGGAGATACAAACCTGCCACACATATTACTCATATACAAACCAAAAATGACCTTTCTGTACATTTCTCGAGTCCATATGGCTGTTTTGAACATAGAAAGGTATTTATCTAAAAATTAGAATTTCTAATTGTTCCGTTAAATAAAATTATTATAAATTACAATCACTATTTTATATTGCCCAATTTTTCTAATTGTATATTTATTTTAGATGAAAACATTAAGACGCGTAAGTTTTTTTCACACATAAATAAAATTTATACTCTCCTTACTGCGGTGAAAAAATATTGGGAGGGCTTGGATCATCAGTGGTGAACCCTCCCAACGCTTTCGACAATTTAATCTACCAAACCTCTTCTTTGGAGCTATAATACTGTATTGGATCATTCGGAATATATAAAATATAATTTATTATAATTTGTGCCTAACTGGCCTTGTCTTTATTATTTGCGGAAGAGCCTTGCTCGAAGCAAATATTATATATAATTCTATTGTCCTAAAAGCTTATGCCCATAGTTTGCTCAAATACCATTTCTAAGATTTCCACCCTTCAGTGTAGCATATAAAATCAGAATGATCCAATACAGTATTAGAGTTTTAAAGAAGCGGTCTGGTAAACTAAAAATTGGCAAAACCGCTGGATGGGTTCACCACTGATGAACCAAGCCTTCCCAATATTTTTTTCCATCGCAGTAAAGATAGTAGAAATTTGATTTATGTGGGAAAATAACATAGGCGTCTTGATGTTTTCATCTGCTTTATATAGATGACGCTTTATTGCCCTATAATAAAGAATATTTATTGTTAGGAGAAGATGTTTTGATCGAAAGAAGAATAACCCCTTTGTTGTAGTTCTGAATCAAGTCCTGAACATCTGCAATACTTTTGAACAATATAACAGGTGTGATGGAAAACTATAAAATCATGGATCTGCGTTATTGCTGCTACTCCAAGCTTGATTATCACAGTACCTAATCAGAGGTAAGATGGAACATTTATTTTATATCTATACGTATTTAATTAAAAAGGCATATATTGGATCAAAAAATCATTTAATCCAATATATGCCTTTTTTAATTAAAGATTTATCTATGGATTGCTCAATTTTCAAATCTATACGTATATATATTTAGTTTTTATATTAATGTACCCCTGTAAATTTCAGAGAATTGATTATGCATATACAGAGGGTGTTCCATTAAACGTTTTACAACGCTATAGCTCGCGAAAGAAGCACGCAATTCACGTGATGTTATATTTATTCGAAAGAGAAAGCATTGATTTATATTTCATCAAAAAAAAAAAACTATTTTTAAATATTAAAATGCCTAAAATTATGAGTGATTTTGTAAAAGGTTACGTTTTCAGACTTTCCGAGGAGAAATACTCATTTACCCAAATTATTAAAATTATGAAAGAAAATAATATATTGATACTGCTAAGTTCACAATGAGTCACACAATAAAGGAAAACAGATAAAAATTTGATATATATGAAAATAAGCGAAAATATTCCTCTGTAAAAAAGATGCCTGAAGAAACCTTCAACTCCAACCGAAAGAAAAATAAAGGAAATGGTTGTCAGAGAGAATCCACCTTCTCAAAGGAATATTTCCACAATAACTAACGTACCACTTTCTACCGTTAACCGCATTATTAGGGAAAAAATCGGTTTAAAAATACATAAAACGGCCAAAGTTCATGTCCCTCAACTCAGAAATCAAAACAGGGCGCGAGTAAAAGTGCTCAACACTAGTCCATACTGGTGAGCTGGACTTCCCTGGTAGTTGGTGTTCTGCGCTCCCTGGGTTATAAATATCTCTTACTCCACCTTCCTTCTGTAAACATTTGATTCAGCGTTGTTGTCATACAACTTTCAGAATCATTATAAAATAGAATTCCAATTATTTTTTCTTCATCAATATACATCGATGTCTCCGAAGGTTTTATTCAATTTCTCAGTCAAGCCGTTGGTCTGACAATAGGGCCTACACTAGTCTGGAGGCAATTTGTTGAAACCGCTTAGAAAGTACACCACTGACCAGCCAATTCGACCAAACATTGCAGCAAGGCTTGTAGAAGTTACCTTCACGCAGAGAAACTAACGTTAAAAAAGATTATATTATAATAGTTAGGTTTATGACACATTGCTTTGAGTTAAAGTTCACCATGTGTGTTTTAGATGAAGATATTTATTATTGTTTTAATCGCCATTTTGAATATGTGGACAGCCTTCGCAGATCCGGAAGGTAAGTTTGGATTAGAGAAAAAACTATATGGATGGATAGAGAGTACAGGATTTAAAGTAAAAATTTAAAATCTCTGAGAAAATATGTCTTGGTTGTTTTTGCATTCAATATGATGCTTAGACATCTTCATTACCATCCTATATATACATTTCCAGGGTGTTGTTTCTTGTGAAACTTTGACGTCAATATCATTCCAAGGCTACAAGCACGTTCACCGTAGCTTCATGATTTATTAGCTTCTGTTTCAGAAAGCAAAAATAAAAAATTACATGCCTACAGCCCTGGCGTGAGATTCATGAATCTTCAATTTTCTTCCCTAGAAATTCTACCAAGGATATATCGCTTGATGCCCCCCTATATTGGTAGAGCCACCATACCTTGTTTGAGCAAAAAAAAAAAAAAAAAAAAAAAAAACAAACGGTGATATCATTATAATAAAACAAAAGAAATTTGAAAATCTATCAATTTTCATCTTTATATTGGGTACGCAAAAATGATACACCCTCCTCATTTTTATTAAATTCATTATAAATTTGCATAAACCAACTTCCATCTATGCTTTCTTTCGCATTGATTTCTGCGTCTTGAACACTAGCTATTTAAGGATAATATACTTAATATAAAATATTATGCGCAATTTCTCTCTCTCTCATTTTAAGTAATTTAGATGTTTACTTTTGTATGCCTGTAAAGTCTCATTTGCGGGAAGCTTTGCTTTTCATCTTCAACCTCAGGAAAAGCCCAACTGAAGCTCATCTAACGCTCTATATATAGCGCCTATGGAAACAATGCTCCTTCATTAAGAATCTGTCAAGAGTGGTTTGAACGATTCTAATCTGGAGATTTTGATGTCAAAAGAACACGAAAGGCCGCCAAAAAGTTCGAGGATGAGGAACTTCAAGCATTATTGGATGAAAACGATGAACAAGAACAGTTAGCGACTTCTCTCAAAGACACTCGACAAGCTGTTTCACTTCGCTTGCATGCTATGGGAAAGATCCAGAAGGAAGGAAAATGATTGCCTCACGAATTGACTGAAAAGAACAAGGAAAATAGAAGAACTATATTTGATATTCTGCTGGCAAGGTTTCAAAGAAAATTCTTTTCTTTATCGTATTGTGACTAGGGATGTAAAATGGATGTATTTTGAGAATACGAAGCACAAGAAATCATGGGTAAGCCCAAGACAGCCGACAACTCCGACCACCAAACCCAATATTGGATCTTTGGGTCCGGCCTTGAGGACGACGCGCTGACCATCCTCGCGTCGGCAAAGTTACGGATCTACCGCCACTTTGTTCAGGTTGGGCTCGGTGGCGTGGAGGACCCGCTCATCGCCTGGGCGAGATGTCAAATTATTTGACAAACATAGCAGTTTTAATATTCTCAGTTATGCGGGAAGAATGTTGTTTATTTGTTAAGTTAACTGATCTCCCACGCCTTCTCATTGGACGAATGTGACCATGTTTGTACATAAAAGAGGGTTGAAACGGAATGCGAGGAGTCGTGGAGTGGTGTTCGAGTGGAGACGCTTAAAGCGTTCTCTGTGTGCTTGTCTGGTGATTCTCCTCGCATACCTGTGAAACCCCGGTCCGCTCCTTATCAACGCTGCAAATAAAAGATAAGAACTGTTTTTAATTTATTTAACAAATCGTGTTTTTTTTTGGTTTACTCTCTTTTTGTTGTTGGTGTTGTACTCTTGAGTGTACCTTTTTCTGTGTTTAAGTTACTCTTACTGTAGGCCTTAGCTTATTGCTTTTTGTGTGATAACCCGTAATAGTAACTTTTGTCAGAGAACACTCGCACGCCGCGGATGCCTCCCATCATCTTCCAATGTATAATTTTTGTACATATTTTAATCATCTACTTATTATTATATTTACTACTATTGCTATTACAACTCTCTTTGAGTGTACATAATTGACGAGATGTCAATAAAGTTGGTTTAATTGTCACCAAACCCAATATACACAGCAAGAAGATGTACATCTGGTGGGATCAACAAGGCATACTTTACTACGGACTTTTGCAACCAGACGAAACAGTCACTGATTATCGCTATCAAAAACAAGTAACGCAGCTACAGTAAATATGGAAAATTTCATATTTTAACTACTATTTATCTACCCCCAACGGATTAGTATAGTAACTTTAAAAATAGTGTATTATATTGTATATTATTGACATTTTCTATGCATATATTCTAACTAAACAAATTGTGTGTTCATTCCCAGATATAGAGAATATATGGTAAGATATTTTTTTCATTTGTATGGGCCTAATGTTATTATTAAAATGACTTATTAAATATAGTATGAAGGGTAAATTGTAAACTCAATAATTGCTATTATTTATTATTAATAGCAAGGATACAAAACAAACTCAGTAAATGTGAAACAGAGAGAATATGGATTTACGGGATACTAAGCGGAGATTATTGAGCACAAAAATGAATGTAGCAAGCAGACAAGAAACAAATAACAATAATTATTATACACAAGAGATCCTTTACCTAAACACAAGATTATTCTTGTCAAGTTCCTCAACACAGTCATCGCTGGGGACACGGATTCCATAACTCGCAAGTCTGAACTCAAGACGATTCTAAGCTCCTGATAGGATCCAGATGTACCTTCGGAGAAGGCCTCGTCTGGTGTATATATTTTCTCTACTATTGCTACTACTATAGCTGTTGGCTAGATGTCAATAGACCATTTTTAATTGTCAATTGTCACAAGAGATCCTTTTCAAACGGGAAGCTCATCTATAGCTATTTCTACTCTGTGTAATATTCGAACACTTAATTCACGAATTGTTTATATATCTATTGAAAAATAAATCTAAGAAATGGAAATTGATATTTTCATACTATATCTTAAATTGAACAATTTCGTTTGACTTTCTGCAATGAAAAGCAAGGTATCAAAGAATTAATATCTGCAGAGCCAGGCCCTTTAATGATGTCTTCTTGCAGTTTTCTAAATTTGATGCAATATATACATCAAAGATATATACAAAATAGATAAACGTATACCTTTTTAAAAATAATTTCATAATTATATCAAAATTATGTCTTTTATTCAAGATTTATTTCAATTAGGTGTATATGGATCTATAGAGAGTAAAATATATTAAAATAGTTATTTGATCACAAATTTCATGTCTGGCTGAAATTTCAAAAATTCACAAAACTCAGATATCCAAAAATGACGTACAAGAGGCGTTCCTAAATATTTAATTTCATATATTGTATTTTGTAGAACGACATTTGAAAATTATCCCGCATGTTTTTCTTTTGAACGAAAAATCGCAATTCACTTTAAGGGGAGAAATAATGTTTATTTCTAACCTTAGGGATGAAGTATGAAAGGATGAATTGTGAAGGGTAATGATAAACGGAAAATAAAAGTGTCCAGTTCATCATTACTCTTCACAATTCATCCTTTCATACTTCATCCCTAAGGTTAGGAATAAACATTATTTCTCCTTAAAGTGAATTGCAATTTTTCGTTCAAAAGAAAAACATGCGGGATAATTTTCAAATGTCGTTCTACAATTATGGGCCGCATTATATTGTATTATATATTGTATTTGCATGTCATGATAGAGTTAATACATATGGTGGAACAAGCAGTTTTGGATGCCGTGTGTTGTGATATCTTAAATAACCTATAATAATGTTACGTAGTGTATATATTATTGGCTATGCAAAATCATGGCATTTGTCAATTGTTTTAACTTTATGTAAAATATTTCCTCTTTACCTCTATGTTTCTATTTTGTATAAAAGGAGATTACTGGATTAAATAAACATTCAGTTCAACTTGTAAAGCTGGAGCGAGTCTTATCCTGATAACACTTAACCATTATAACACCATGGAGAGCACACACTAAGGACACTGAACCCAAGTGGTCAGCCTTGTCAGGTGGGACAAGCAGTTTAGGGTATCAATACACCAATCACAGTTATATCACCTGAAGATTTCAATAATTTCAGAATATCTAAAGCGTTTATGTGTTTCAGGAATCTAGAGAGTCCTTTAAAGACTAGATCTCTGTAAGTATATTTATATTAAGATTATAGAATCCCAGGCATTCTCCTCCGTTCAAAACGAACTGGTCTAGATACACAGCAAGTCTTATAAACAGTATAAATGTTTTAAATCAACGAAATTAAAAAATAAAGTTGGGGTTAGGAATATACATCTGTCATAATTTGCCTAATACCCAAGAGGTATAATTTCTTTCCGCCAAAATAAGTATGTAAAACTGCAAATATGTTAAATCTGTGTTAAAATGTGTGTAAATACAAATTCATCCATTTATAAATACACTGTACAAAATAGACGTGGGAGCGGGCGAATGCTACGGCACGCCGCTCAATTGGCTGGAGCAATTCTTTGAAGTTTACATGCATAACGGTTGCACCTTTTCCATTCGATCACGACATATATTTATATTAAGAAAAAGGCATCTCCTTATCGTGCAACTGAAAGTTGCTGATGGATTGCGCAATCTATCGGAATGCACCACGCTGATGAGGGCCAACAGCCCGAAACGTGTCCGTGGTTAGCTTTTCTTGATTAATCAAGAATGGGTATTTGGCCCTTTCTGGAATAATTAAAAATCAACGAGAATAGTTGATATTTATTCCGATAGATGGCACAAGCCATCAGAGACTTTCAGTTGCAGAAGATGCCTTTTTCCTAATCATTTTTCAGTTTTTTTTTATTCAGTCGAAGAGAGCCAGGATAGATTCTCTTATTTGCATATTTCTTATTCACAAGGACGACAGAAGACGATCAGGTACCTTTTTGCTGGTTTTATACAAATTTCAGCATCTTATATGCCTATTTACATATGGTGCGACGTACAGCAGGCGAGACTTTAAGCTCGTTGGTTGATAGGTGAATGATCTGCAATTCTCGATGTTTTGTCCGGAATCCATCAGCGCCTCTCTTTCCTTGGTCGTTGAAATAAACTTGTCGGTGACATTTGAAGAATTTATTAGTTCCCTCAGTGGAAGAATGAAGAAGCTGTTTCCGAAGAAAATCATATTTTTGTTTATTCTGGCAGTATTTACACCTGGCCATTAGAAGAAACGAAGAAATGAATAAATAAGGCATATCCTGACCAGGACCACATGTGCTTTTTAGATGGCAGAGCGCCATCTAGTGGAACAGAAATCAAATAAACGTTGATTTAACCTCTTCCCTGATATTTGGCCAACCCAATTTCTTCGTTTCTCAAGAAATCTCTGCGACAAAATTCTTTTTGGTCGCAGTGGTACAACCTGCTCTACGCTGACGAGCGCCAACAGCGCAAACGAGTTCGTGGATGGCTTTTCTTGATTTATCAAGGAATAGGTTAAATAAACATTTAGTTGATTTCTGTTCCACTAGATGGCGCTCTGCCATCTAAAAAGCACATGTGCTCCTGGTCAGGATAGGCTTTATTTATTTTTAATATCAACACCTGACCCACTTATTTTTTTCTATTGTTTTTTCACACACACATAGAAATGAATATTCAGGAAGACATTAGACATGTATAAACACACATCAACTACTATTTTGTTTAGTTGACGTAGACATGTTTTCTAAACAAACGTCCTACCAACAAATAATCTCCAAAACGTATTAACAATTACAGTTAAACCTGTCTCTTGGGACTCACCAAAATAGGGTGCTATAGAAAGTTCACTTTTAATGTAAATCGCATCGTACTACGTATTTAAAATCGGGCGTTATAGAGAGGGAGGCGCTATTTAGAGGGGGCGCTATAGAGAGGTTTAACTGTATTATTATGATATCGATGAATAACTAGAATGAGTTGCATTAAATATTTTGATGTATATTATTTAATGCTTTGAAAATAGAGCAATCCATAAATAAATCTTTAATTAAAAAGGCATATATTAGATTAAATATAATTTATTTTACCAATATTTCAGTTGGATGAACGCCAATGGGACACACTTTAAAATGTTATAATACCTTGATAAAGGTTGGCGTTCAGCCAACTGAAATATTGGTAAAATAAATGATATTTTGATCCAATATATGCCTTTTTAATTAAATTATTTAATGTATTTAGATGGCGCTCTGCCATCTAAAAAGCACACGTGCTCGTGGTCAGGAAATGCCTTATTTATGTATATTATTAAATGTACGATGGTCATTAGCAAAGTGCTTTTGTTTGGATTGCAGAGATCATAATTCTTACGCTAAGAAAGTTTGCCGTCAGCTGGTATCTGAAGGAATATGTAAGTATAGATCTCAAATAAATATAGTTCCTATATACGTATCAAGCCTTGAAGTTTTAACGTTAGAAAGCCTGTTGGGTGGCTTGGGACGAAACCACTTGACCACCCGCAGGCTAGTGCATTTTTTTTTTAAATCCTAGGTAAACAAGTTTATTGGGAGAAACATAAATTTCCCAAGTTTTAAAATGACAATTTCGACAATGTGGAATCTATAAAGGGCATGGGACGTGCTGAAGTTTTGAAAGTTCAACCTTCCAGAGATTATCAATGGTTTTCCCATAAACACAATTTGGCAAATAGTTTCCAAATTGTTTATCAAATTTTGAAGTGTTTTCTTCAATCAGTATCACAATCTGCAGGATGAAGAGGGCTATCAATGGCTGACCGACAGCTCAACCAGATGGAGTCCACGGCAGGCAGTTAAAGAGAAAGAATCTCGCTCCACTTTTCAATCTTATAATTTTACCAAAAAAGAATTGACAAACATAATTAATTTATTTCAAATTAAAGCGCTATGTCCCCCTAGGAACACTACGCTGTCATACATGTATGCCTTTACACACATTTGTCTATACATATCTACAATAATTTTAGGCTGTAAAGAATAGTCATATGAAATTGTAAATAGACAAAAGAATTGCTATAAAGTATGAAATAAAAATAAACGATAGCAATACGTTTCTTTATACGTGAAATTTAATGCAAGCTTTCGGATCTTTTCAATCCTTCCACAGGCCAAGCTGTAAGCTGAGAGAAAGAGTATATATAGATGTACAATATTATTTACATACACGCAACGAAAATAAAAATGAAAAATAGAAATAAAAATAAACATTTTCATAAAATAATATGTAAATTTCACCAAACTACAGGATATCTACATATTCGAAAAATTAGACGCAAGTAAAATTCTATCTATATGCAAACAAAACTGAAATTGAATATGGATATGGGGCTATGGGTGTGAAGGTCAAACTGGGGAAGATGAGGAAGGATCTGGTGAAATGGAAGGGCTGGGCTGTTTTTTCCTGAATGAATGGTACTGAGATGGTAGTTCTATACGCCTGTTGATGCTGTTTAAATCATGAGAGACGAAGGATTCTATTAATAATCTTTGATATTTGGATTTGATGTTGTGGTAATGACAGATTGGGTCGGAAAGGTTAAAAGCATGGCCGGTTTTTGAGATGTGCTGGAAGATCAAAGATTTGGGATCTTTGTTTATTAAATTTCTGTTATGCTCGGAAATTCTGTTATAAATGAAGCGGCCAGTCTCACCCACATATGTTGCGTTGCAATCTTGGCAGCCTATGGAGTAAATGGCATATGGTTGCTGGTCGGGACGTTTCTTAATATTGGATCTGGTGATGGGGTTCCAGAGTATTTGGCCTATTGAGAGGTGGTTGGTGAAAAAGGTTCTTGAACCAAATTTTTTGAGGGAGTGGGCTATTGATTGATTTTCAAAAGAATAAGGTATAATGCAGGTGTTACGGTTTACTGCGGGCTGAGTGTATTTGGAAGGGTTAAAACTATGTCTAAGTATAAAGGGAAGTGGGTAGCCTCTTGATGTTAGATTACTGATGATGGTTTTCTTTTCTATTTTTTTGAAAGCTAGGGTGGAGCAGTGTGTATGTATTATTCTCGTGAGTGTTCTGACGACTGTGAGTTTGTGGCCTATTGGGTTATATGAATCAAAAAGGAGATAGGATGGTTTTATGGATTTTTTATAATAAACTGTTGTGTGGTATGAATCATCAGTTTTGATAAAAAGAATGTCCAAATATGGCAGAACTTTGTGCGACTCATGTTCTATTGTAAAAGTGAGACGTGTATGGTAAGAATTTAGAGTTTTTAACACCAATAGGGCGTCATCCTTGTGGCATATGCAAAAAATATCGTCCAGGTACCTTTTCCAAACTTCTATTCGGAGATGTTTCTGTCCCAAAATCCAGCTGTCAATGGCGCTCATGACGAGCTCTGCCGCAATGTTGGATAAAGGGCTGCCCATAGGTGACCCACAGATTTGTTTAAAAAGCTGATCTTCGAAGCTGAAGTTAGATGTTGCCAAACATGATTCAAACATTAAAATGATTCCTTCCGTTTCAGGGTTCGGGATGCTGTGCAAAGAGAGCAATGAACGGAGGTTTTCTATAATCAGGCTGTGTGGGAGAGAGAGAAACAAGGAGGTGACATCATAGGATCACATTATGAAATCTTGCTGTGGTTTCAATGCTCTTATTTCTTGAATAAAGGCTGAGGTGCTATTAATAGAATGGGGGTTAGAGGATCGGATCAAGGGTGAAAGGCGGGAGGACAGATATCTGGAGAGCTGTATGGCGGGGGACAAGTGATAGGCAATTATGGGACGTAATGGGACTGAAGGCTTGTGGATCTTAGGAAGTCCATAGATATATGGTAGGGTGTCGCTGTTTGAATTGAAGGTCTTAAATTGGTCTTCGGTGATCATCTTATTCTTCTTGAGAGAGGCTAGTGTTTTTTTTGAAATTCTTGATGGATTGAAGGTTGTCTGGAGCCGTGATGGGTGCAAAGGTATCTCTATCCTCAACGATGTCAAGAATCTTCTTTCTGTAGTCAACTTTGTTTAATATGACGACATTAGAACCTTTGTCAGCTTTACTGATGACTATGTTGTGGTTGGCTTTCAATTCTTTGATGGCAGTGGCATGTTTTTGGGTGGTTGCGGCGTAAGGGCGTTTTTGATTAGTTATCTTTGAGGAAACCAGGTTTCGTATTGAGTTTTTCTGTGAATTATTGAACGACGTCATTGCTACTTCAATGCCGGAGGTGGTGACATATGGATCAGCATGTCTTGGCATGCGGAATTTCAGACCTTGGTTTAAAAGTTCTTCTTGGGATTGGGAAATTGGGAAGGATGACAAATTGACGATGGAGGTTTGTTTCTTCACATCAGGAAATGCATATTTTTTGGACCAAAATTCAATTTTCTTATTGTGTTTTTTGGAGATGTTAATGTCTTGTGTCCGGATTGCGTTGGTGGTAGATCGCAGGAGGTCAAACCATTCAGCTGCATGAATCTTAGATGTTAATATACAAATAATGCCCTTTATGGTTTTACTGAGAAACCTGATCATGGAATAGCAACCTTTGGTACGTGATCTGAGTAGATCCCAATGAAGGTTGTCAATTATTTTCTTGGAAAATGGATTTTTCACCGGATCGTTGATTCTAAGAGAAGGAGGGATAAATTTGACTGATTGGCATTTCAAATTGAATTCTAAATTCTTTCTCCAACGGGCTAATTGCAAGGATTTCTTGAAGAAAAACGACTTGTATCTCTCAACGTTGTAAAGGAAGTTTTCCATTGTAAATAGACAAAAGAATTGCTATAAAGTATGAAATAAAATAAAAATAAACGGTAGCAATACGTTTCTTTATACGTGAAATTTTATGCAAGCTTTCGGATCTTTTCAATCCTTCCACAGGCCAAGCTGTAAGCTGAGAGAAAGAGTATATATAGATGTACAATATTATTTACATAAACGCAACGAAAATAAAAATGAAAAATAGAAATAAAAATAAACATTTTCATAAAATAATATGTAAATTTCACCAAACTACAGGATATCTACATATTCGAAAAATTAGACGCAAGTAAAATTCTATCTATATGCAAACAAAACTGAAATTGAATAGGGCATATGGGGCTATGGGTGTGAAGGTCAAACTGGGGAAGACGAGGAAGGATCTGGTGAAATGGAAGGGCTGGGCTGTTTTTTCCTGAATGAATGGTACTGAGATGGTAGTTCTATACGCCTGTTGATGCTGTTTAAATCATGAGAGACGAAGGATTCTATTAATAATCTTTGATATTTGGATTTGATGTTGTGGTAACGAAAGATTGGGTCGGAAAGGTTAAAAGCATGGCCGTTAAAAGGTTTTCTTCTATCACCCCCCTTGTAAAATATGCATCATACATGTATTATATTTCATTTTTTTCATGTATATATTCTTTTCTTCTTTCTCTCTCATTGCCTTTGAAATGTAATATTGTCTAAGATGACAATAAATATTTTTTAATTGTCAATTGTCACACACACACACACACTCGGGCGTGCGGCCACGCTTTCGCGAGCTCCGCCGTTTTTCGCCTCTGGCGTGTGTGTAGATGGCGAAAAACATGCCAAATTTGATACTGGCGGGAAGCCCAGAATAAGCTGAACACGTGCCTGAAAGGCCCAGCTTTAAACTCCAAACCGGTGATGAAATATCACCAAAAATCGATCTCCAGAACATAATTTCTGAAGATTTTAAAGAAAAAGCAAAGCATGCAAATCCGCCGGCAGGCAAGACGCATGCTAATCCGGCCGCCGCGAGTGGTGACGTCACCGTGTCGACGACTGCTGCTACGACCAGCGCTACAACAGCCAGCTCGACCTCGCTCAACTGGGCCGACAGCGAGATGGCAGAGGTGGACGCCAACGACGGCTACACAGTCGTGAAGGGCAAGAAGAGGCGCCTCGGCTCAACATCACCTGAGCACGCTGCAAGGCAGCCCAACAAGCCTGGAGAGCAGCGCAGCTCCCAGCAGCGGAAGCGGCCAACAGGGCCGAGAGCAGTGCCGCCTCACGAGATCAAGGCGACACGCGCCAACATCGCTGACGCCAAGGCGAGGCAAGCCACAACCAACCACGAGAACTACGTCTTCGTGGAGCTGTGCCCAGACATCCCGGACTACTCCTACCTCAAGTCCATAAGCACGCTACTCGGGGGGCCAAAAAGCATCACGCAGTTCAATCGAATGAACGGCCACTACATCGTGGGCCTCGCGAACAAGGACCTCGCGAACCGTTTGGTCGCGGACGGCCTGGAAATCGAGGGAACGACCCTCAAGGTCTTCCCCTTCCGCAAGAGGGCGGAACGCATAGTCGTGGCCAACCTGCCCGGCTTTGTGGAGGACAGCACCATCGCGACCGCCCTGGGCCAATTTGGGAGGGTCACCTCCATCGCCCCCATCCTGGTCAAAATGGGGGAGTTCACCTTCACCGACGGCCGCCGGGAGGCGTTCATCCTGCTCCGCGAGGGCGTAAGGCTGGAGACGCTGCCCACCCGACTGACCATCCACTCCAAGGGAGACACCCTGTCGGCCTTCCTCTCTTTTGGAATCAAGTGTTCCAAATGCGGTAAACAGGGCCACCGCAGAGCCAACTGCCCAGCGCTCGCCAGACAAGGGAACAGCAGCCCCAGGCAAGCAGCGTCTCCCACCGACGCAAGGCCCCCCCTCCCTCCTCCTCAGCGACCAAGGAAGCCGGCACCTGCGCCCGCAACACCGGCGTCCCCTGTCCAACCGGCGAAGACTTCAACCGAGGCTCAGGCGATCCCCTCGGCACACCAGCCTGCCGAACAGATGGATGTCACTCACCCCGCCCCTGCTGCCCACCCTGCTTCCCTGGCTGCCCCGCGGCCCCCCGAGCCTCGCATCCCTCCGCTCGCCCACGTGATGTCGGAGGAGAAGCTGTCCTCACCTCCCGCCACGCCTGCCCGGGGAAAGGACGCACTCGAACAGCTGCTGGAGCACCTCAGGAAGTCCCCCAGCCTCTCCATCGACTGGAACGGGCTGCCCGACCTTAAATGCGAGGAGGTTCAGAAGCTCCTCACCTCTGAGACCACCATGAAGAACCGAGCGCATTTGCTGACAGTGGCACAGGTCGCCGCCCTCGAAGAGCTGGCCAACACCATCATAGCCTCGGTTCCAGACTCCAACCACACCATCCGCAAGACCCCCCGGAAGACCTTGGGGAAGATGCCTACAGGAGGGCAACAATGAGCTTCCGCATCGCCAGCATCAACGCGCGAGGGCTCGCCACTCGGGGGAGGAGCCTTGCCCTTTGTCATCTCCTCAGGCAACATCACGTGGACATCGCGTTTGTCCAGGAGACAAACGCATTTCATCTGGGCAGCGGCCAAGACCTCTGCCTCGGCTACAGTGCTGTTGTATTGGCCCATCCCGTAGCCATCTCGGGATCCGGACTCGCCTGCGTCTTCGGACCAGGCGTAGCCGTGCTACAACAACGCATCCTGTGGCCGGGCCACATCGCCAGCTCGACCTCGCTCAACTGGGCCGACAGCGAGATGGCGGAGGTGGACGCCAACGACGGCTACACAGTCGTGAAGGGCAAGAAGAGGCGCCTCGGCTCAACATCACCTGAGCACGCTGCAAGGCAGCCCAACAAGCCTAGAGAGCAGCGCAGCTCCCAGCAGCGGAAGCGGCCAACAGGGCCGAGAGCAGTGCCGCCTCACGAGATCAAGGCGACACGCGCCAACATTGCTGACGCCAAGGCGAGGCAAGCCACAACCAACCACGAGAACTACGTCTTCGTGGAGCTGTGCCCAGACATCCCGGACTACTCCTACCTCAAGGCCCTCGCGGAGCAGGATGAACGCCTTCCGGCGGCCGTCGGTGAAGGTGAACTCCCCCATTTTGACCAGGATGGGGGCGATGGAGGTGACCCTCCCAAATTGGCCCAGGGCGGTCGCGATGGTGCTGTCTTCCACAAAGCCGGGCAGGTTGGCCACGACTATGCGTTCCGCCCTCTTGCGGAAGGGGAAGACCTTGAGGGTCGTTCCCTCGATTTCCAGGCCGTCCGCGACCAGACGGTTCGCGAGGTCCTTGTTCGCGAGGCCCACGATGTAGTGGCCGTTCATTCGATTGAACTGCGTGATGCTTTTTGGCCCCCCGAGTAGCGTCCGCGGCGAGGAGATGACGGCCATCGCCGTTCATCTGGCGCATGAACCCCGGGAGAGAAACCGACAACTGGAGCTCCTGGCGGCGACAGCGGCACAGGAGGAGGAGGGGGCCTGCTGGATCATCGGCGACTTTAACATCAGGGATCGGGGCCCCTCATCATCATCATCATCGGATGCCCTCGCCGCTCTTCTGGACCTGGCCGCGCTGGTCGACGTGGCCACCCAGTTCGACGCCGCCCACCTGCTCACCAGAGTCGCCATGCACGGCGACCAAGTCGAATCCAACCGCCTGAACCGGATCCTCGTCCCTGCTGGAGTCCTGGATCGCGTGTCCATCTACGCGACCAGCCACTACTACCTCTCGGACCACCGCCTCGTGCTGCTCCAGGTGGGCCCGCCCACCACCGCCGTCTCCTCCCCCACCCAGCCTCGCTTGGCCGCGATGCTCCGCTCGGGCCTTGCTCTCGAACATCTGGCTGGCTACATCCGGGAGTTGGAGGAAGGCACAGCGCACGATGACGACGACGAGACCTTCTGGGATAGGTGGACCTCCATCAAGGCGGGGCTGCTGGCGGAGGCCAGATCCCTGCACGACCCGCGCCACGCTGCCAGCGACAGCTACGTCTACAGGGCGAGACGTTACATCGCGGCGCAGCTCGAGGCCTCCTCCATCCGGGCCGACTACCCTTCGCTGCCGGACCTAGCACGCGCCATCCGCCTCCGACGCCCGGTCAGCGTCATCAGGGACGAGCAGGATAACATCATCGAGGGCCCCGAGCTTCGGCGGAGGGCGTTCGCGACCTTCCAGCCCCGCTTCCCCCGTCCCACCAGCGATCCAGCTGCGGGAGCTGCCTTCATCGCCAGCAGCGCGCCCACCACCACCCGCGAGCTGAGTGAGGAGGACCCGCTCCACCGGCCAGACATCAGCCCCAGCGAGATCGCCAACGCTATCGAGCACCTCCCTCGCGGAAAGGCCCCCGGCTGGGATGGCTTGCCGTGCGAGCTCCTCGTCGCCTTCAGCGAGGACTTCTTCGCGGAAGCTCTGGCCCGAGTGTTCGCGGCATCACGGCTCCGCGGTGCCCTGCCTCCGTCGACGCGGCGCAGATCCATCTGCCTCGTGCCCAAGGCCCGCGGAGGTCGCGGCCTTGATGGCTACAGGCCCGTCGCGCTGCCCTCGGCCGACTACAGGGTCCTGGCCGCCATCCTTCACCGGCGCCTCAAGCCCCACCTGCGGACCCTTGTGCCGGAATGCCAGACCTACGCCGTCCCCGGGAGGTCCCCGTCATGGAACATCGCCATGGTGACGGACGCCGTCGAGGAGGCGACCGCCCTAGGCTCGCCGCTGGCCGTCATGGGCGTAGACTTGGAGTCCGCCTTTGACTCACTAGACCGCGGCTTCCTGGAGTCCCTGCTGACGTCCCTCCGCCTCCCGCCGGCCTTCAGGGCCTGGATTAACATCCTCTACGCCGGGGCGGACGCCACCATCCGGGCCGGAGGATTCTACACCGCCGCCCTTCCCCTCCTCAACGGCCTAAGACAGGGTTGCGCCGTGAGTGCCGCACTCTTCAGCATCGCCACGGGGCCGCTGCTACGTCACCTGGAGTTGACCCTCGGCGTGGGCAATGTCATCGCCTACGCCGACGACATCGTCCTCCTATTCCATCGCGACGGAGACTTCGAAGGGGTGGCGACCGTCTTCGTGGAGTACAAGCAGGCCTCCCGGGTTGGCGTGAACCTCCGGAAGAGCGCTGGCCTCTGGTGCGGCGCCTGGCGCAACCGCGGCGACTCCCCTCTCGGCGCCTCCTGGTCGACCACCTCCATCAGGATCCTCGGGCTCGACATCGCCCCCAGGAGCACCGTCGCCCACCGGGAGCAGCATCTCCTGGCCCTCCTGGAGACTGCGTGCCGCAGATGGACGCCCTTCAACCGCGGCCTCTCCCTCGTCGGACGAGCAATTTAATTTTCGAAGATAAAATAGTTCTAGATGCAAAGGTAGAATATAGGCGGACAGAGTGAGGGGAAACTTACCCTGGGCCTTTCTACCTTAATTATTTAGATACTACTGGGTTCGTAAAGTCTCGTTGTCAGGTTAGTAATTGGTAAAGATTTCAGGGGATAAGCGGTTCAAATATCTTTGATCATCTTGATTGTAAGTGTAGTCATGTTGCTTTCGTGAGTTAATAGCCGTTTTAGTATGGATTAGAGTGTGATTGAAGTGTTTATATGGGAAATTGAAGGTATTTTTGGTTGGTCTCGATCATTTACGGGCGGTGAAATAAATTGTTCGTTTTCCGTATAGTGTTTTAATTTGTTGACATGAATTGTATCTGTCTCACGATTTAGAGGTCGGTTGGAGCGGTTGATCCGTACGATTTGAGGGGAAATTATATCCAGTATTTCATAAGGTCCTGAGAAGAAAGGTGCCAGTTTACCGGTATCTGGATGGTGGTATGTTTTTGCCAAAACGAGATCGCCTACTTCAAAATCGGAAGCTCTATGTGTTTGATCGAATCTCGCTTTGTCGCGTAAGTGTCGTTCGTGTGTCCTTTGATAGGCCAATTCTCTGGCGTCGTCGATTTTTGGGTAGTTTTGTACATGCTCGGATAGTTGTAGCGGGAAACTACCTAACAAAAGGTATGACGGTGGAAACCCGGTCACAGAATGTGGGGTATGGTTATAAGCCTGAAGGACCTGAGGTAGTAGTTTGGTTCAGGCCGTCTTAGGTTGTTGGAGGCGCAACAGTTTAAGTTTGCCAGTAATCGTGGCGTTTAGTCGTTCACTTAATCCGTTGGCCTGAGGGTTGTTGCTTGTCGTGAGAAGTTGGCCAATGTTATGTCTAATCAAAAATCTACGAAATTTCGGAGAGGTGAAGGCAGGAGCTCTATCCGTCAAAAGTCGTTTAGGAGAAACAAACGGCATCACCTTTTTAATCACTTGGGTATAGGTGAGAATGCTGGTGGACCGCGATGGAAATGCCCACGCGTACCGTGTGGCATGGTCCACTACGACATGTAAGAAGGTCTGAGAATTTCCATATTTCGCGAATCCAGAAATAGTATCTAGTGACACTAGTTCGTACGGCAGGACCGCTGGGGGGAGTTGTCCCAATTCTCCGTAGATAGGTCCTTTTGGTGGTTTGACTAATTGGCATACTGAACAGGTTCTTACATGTGTCCTGATGTCATTTGTCATGCCGTCCCAATAGTATTGGGCTGCGATCAGTCTGGTAATCTGCGAAATGCCGGGGTGATTGAAATCGCGATGGGCTCGTTGTAGTAGGGTGCCACGGAGTGATGGTGGAACAATTATTTTAGTGACACCCCGTCGTGTGATGGTCATAAGGTCCTTGTCATTGAGGATATACCTTGTGTCCCTCCGTAATTCGCCCTGATGATCTTTTATTTGACCTGTGGATAGGAATCCGCAGAAAGGGTTACGGGAGAGTAGGTCCGCCTCGTACTGATGCGAGCCCTTGAGGTATTTGACCTCATAGTCGTAAGCTGAGAGTCGAAGGCTCCAACGAAAGAGGCGTCCGGTGGGGTCTTTTATGGTCTTTAGCCATTGTAAGGCGTGATGATCCGAGTAGATGACAAACTTTGTACCTAGGAGGTACACTCGGAATTTGTCAACGCACTCTACAATGGCTAAGCACTCCAGTTCAGATATAGTGTAATTACGCTCATAGGAACGCAACGCGCGACTGTAATATTGTACAGGGTAGATGTTACCGTCAGGATGTACTTGTTTGAGTACACCTGCGATGCCCTGCGTGGAAGCGTCGCAATAGACCTGGCATGGGAGCCCTTCTTGAAATAGATGTAACACAGGTTGTGTTGCGAGGTGTTGCTTCAATTTATCAAAGGCTTGTTGACAATTCGGGCTCCAAAGCCATTTGGCGTTCTTTTTAAGTAATTGATTAAAGGGGTGGCGAAGTCTAGCATATTCTGGGATGAATTTATGATTTACGTTGACGGCTCCTAAAAATGATTGTAGGGTTTTAATGTTGATAGGGGTTCTAATAGCGTTGATGATTTCGGTATTTTTAATATTAGGTGTGTAAGTCCCTGCGGTGATGTGGTAGCCGAGAAAATCTATTTCATTTTGATAAAAATTACATTTTTTAAGGTTAAGTTGGAGATTTTCCTCTAAACAGAATTTAAAGAAAAGTCGAAGGTGCGTAAAGTGTTGTTCTGAGGAGTCAGAAAAAATAACGAAGTCGTCATAATAATGGGCTATGAAAGAGAGGTGGTGTTTGTGGATCAACTGGGTAATCACACGTTCGAAAATTTGGGGTGCTGATTTGAATCCAAAGGGTAAGCGTTTGAAATTATATTGCCCTTGTTGAGTCACGAAAGAGAGTAGTGGTTGACTCTCCTCCGCGATGGGGATTTGATAGTATGCATTGCTTATGTCAACGGTGCTAAATACTCTGGCTTTCGACAGGTTATCCAGTACCGTTTCTATCAATGGCAAAGGATGCAAATCCGAGGGTACTAGTTCGTTCACGCGGCGGAAGTCAATGCAGAGACGCATGGTGTTATCGCGTTTGCGAACGAGTGTCACAGGAGAGGAATATGGGCTAGAGGAGGGGGTGATCATGTCATGTTTTAGAAGTTGAGATATCTGGTCCTGAATTTCCTTCTGGTAGGCATAGGGAGTTCGGTATGGTCGGAGGGAAATAACCTTATCGGAAATAATTTTGAGTTTTACAGGGGTTATGTTGAGTGGTAATACATTGAATTTATTGATAAGAGGGAAAATATCTTTAAAATAATACAATAATTTCTGATAAGGAATAGTCAGTTCTGGGCGTTGTTCGATAAATTCTTTAATCATTAATTCTCTAGAGGCGCATGGGCTGGTAGGAAGGCTATAAAGGTTGTAAGGGTGAGAGGGGCATTCAGGGGAAGATTGATAAATATTACTAAGGGTTGTTTGTAAGTAAGGCTCACGTGGAGGTTGAAAATCGTCAACGCCTAAGTTAACCGAGTGAATTATGGGTCGTTTAGGGTTAGGAGTTATTATTCGCGAGCCGTGCTTACAAGTGGGAAGGTCACATACAAAATGGTACAAATGTTTAGGTACTGGAACACTATTTTGAAGTATCAATTGATTATGAAAATCTATTGTTAATCTTAAGAATTGCATAACATGAATAGATAAGATACCATGTTCAAGGGGTGAATTTAAAATATAAAATGTTTCATTAAAATTAAAATTATTAAATTGTATTGGTAAGGTAACTAATCCGATTGGTTTGGCATGACTAGATATAGTACGGATAATAACATCATTGTTAATAGGGGTGGAACAAATGAAACTATTAACATTTTTAATATATTCAAATTGGTTTAAACTAATTATGGAAACATTGGCTCCAGAGTTAATTAGGAACGGCATCTTTAAAGAATGAATGATAGGGGTTAAAATAATTGCACTTACAGGCGTATGCTGGTTTAGGGTGCAGGTAGGTTCATTGAGCTTCGGAGGAGTTCTGCTGCCGAAGCTGGCATTACTTGGTTTCTCCCGAGCTCGTCGTTGCTGCGGTCTCGTAGACATCTGCAGGCCCAGTCGATCTTTGGGGTTGCTCGACGCTGTGGACCGCAGGTGTAAAGGTCCGAAAAGTCCGCTGGTAGGGCCCTCGCTGCTGACACTGTGCGTGCCAGTGTTGTCCGCCACAGTAACGGCAAGGATATGGTGGGGTCTTGTCCACGGTGGTGGAAGGTGCTCTGCTCTGGCGCGGTGATCGTTGTTGGGCAGCTTTAGTGCTGGTGTTATCCCCTTCGTAGGTCAGCTGTTGGGCTAAGCACAACCATTCTTCTGGTCCCGAGGGTTGTGCCATCTTTAAAAGGTTGCCATAGTTACGTGGCACACCGTTGGATAGTGCTTGCGCGATGGCACTCTTAGGGAGGTTGATCGCCAATCCTATTCGGACCTTGTTCTTGTAGAAGGTCTCGATCTCGGCCATCGATGTGCATTTAAGTTCATAGAACTCTTGAAGAGTGAAGCTAGGGCGTCGGGGATAGACGGCGCAGAGTGACTCCTTGACCTCTTCATAAGTCTTATTGATTAGAGCTAAGTCTTGTGCAATTTTGCGAGGTTCGCCTCTGAGTGATGATAGAGCCTTTCGAGCTTGGCGTGCTGGCTCTAAGTTGTGGAAGTTCGGCTGAGACTCAAGCTGTGAGAAGAAGTGTGTGGCAGGTTCATCTCCGTCGTAGGTGATTGCTTCTTCAGACTCACGGTTTAAAAGTTGGTTCGAGACAGAGGGTGAGAGTTCGAAGGGAAGCGGCTACAGTAGAGTCGGTCGTTGGTTCTTGTGGAACTTGGTTGTGGGTTTGTTCGATCATCGTGGTATTGCTTCTTGTTTTCTTCATACTCTGGTATATGAGGGATTTGTTTCCCGGTCAGGTCTTATCCTGTCGACTTTCGATGTGACAATATAGTGATAATGTGGGAAAAGGAAATAATCACGCCACAAATTGGTAGAGGAATTTGGAAGCCATCCGAGAGAGAGCGAGCGCCACCGCTGAATGACTGCCTGTGTGGCCAACACCCGACTACCAAAATAGTCCCCAGGTGTTGACGGGCGGGCCCCTTTTTCCGCCCCTTTGGAATGTCGTGATGTCTAAAGTGTCTCGCTTTAGCTGCCCATCTCTCTCTCGTTGACTGTAGGTTTGTTTTATTAATCCTGGAAGAGCATATATTATGACATATATATATATAGATATGTTATAAAAAGAAAAAAGATTTTCTGCTTGTATTTTGATTATTTTGAGGATTGTACTATGGTAATTATTTGCTGATACTTTTTAGAACTAAATGATATTGGTAATGCAGTCGTGGTTGAAATCTTGAAAGTATAACACTAAAAATAGTCTTGATCAGTAATTGATTTAATTGAACTAAAATAATATATAAAAAACATATATATATAATTTGATAAAAGTACTGCTTGGCTTAAGGCGTAAGAATAAAAAATGAAAAGCTTATTTACATAATGTACAAAAGTTTTGAGCCGGCCAGCGGGAAGAGAGAAAATATCTTTTTTTTTTTTTACGGGGCTGCTAACCAAAATAAAAAATAAAAAATAAATTAAAAATAAAATAAAGATAAAAATTAAATAAAAATAAAGGCCAGCGGGAAGAGAGAAAGAGAGAAAATATCTTTTTTTACGGGCTTCTAACCAAAATGAATGATTTTTGAGCCCCGTATCGCCAGCGGGAAACAACAACGAGTTATATAGAGGAAAAAGTGTGACCTCTGGCGGTCGATTTAACAGAGTATTTGAATCGATGATATATAATTTTAAATAAAATAATATTTTAATATAAGATTTATATTATTTAAAATGCTTATTTTGGATCATAAAGTTTTATTCTCCAATATTTCGTATGGAAACTCGCCAAACTTCTTCGGGGAACCATGGTATTTGGAAGGCAAGTCTTTTGTTGTCCACACGGATCATCGCACATTGACACAGCTACTTTCCTGTGGCCATCTCTGGGATCGACTTGCGAGGTGGCAGCTGTTTCTGAGATCATTCGAAATGAGAGTGAACCACCGTTCTGGCAGGGAGCTCAGCGCTGTCTAGATTGGCTGTAGAAACGGATAATTTATATTATTAAGAAAAAGGCATCTCCTTATCGTGCAACTGAAAGTTGCTGATGGCTTGCGCCATCTATCGGAATAAATATCAACTATTCTCGTTGATTTTTCACATTGTGTCGCGGTCTCACGCAATTCTGGCCTTAACTACCCGTTTCATGATTTTTCAGGATGCCTAAATGACCAATTTTTTGGTCGTTGAGGTACAGCTTTCTCCACTCTGGGCCAACAGCCCGAAACGCGTCGGTGGTTAGCTTTTCTTGATTAATCAAGAATAGGTATTTGGCAAATTCTGGAATAATTAGAAATCAACGAGAATAGTTGATATTTATTCCGATAGATGGCGCAAGCCATCAGCAACTTTCAGTTGCACGATAAGGAGATGCCTTTTTTTTTAATTTATGCACTTTATCCCAGTACAATATCACATTTGTACTGTTTTTTCAAATTTATATTATGTTGATTGTAGATATTGCCAGATATTTCTTTCTTTTGTTCACAGCTCTCTGTTCTCGTTTATTTCTCTCTTTCTCCTTGTTAACATCATATGGCTATTCTCTCGTTATATTAGTGACAAGGAAAAATATGTATCTAGTTATAATATAGGGTGAAAAATATCATTATGTTTTATTAAAAGTATCAAACCTATATATATGTTGTAAAAATATTGGTAATGAAACCTTTAATTTCAGATACCGACATAAAGGATTGTTTAAAGAAGATTGGTGGTAAGCCAAAAGATTCAAAAAGTAAGTTTTTAATGTTTGGTCGGTAGCTGCCTTTTTATTGGATACAACTATCATATAAATAAATATATAATAATTCACAGATATTTTAAATAAAAATTTATCTATCTATATACTTAGTCTAGCCATAAATATTGTTACAAAACCAAATCAGTGATTAAAATTTTAATTTGACCGCGTGAAGTATTCAAAATACAGTAGCTGTTATTTGAATATCTCGTGCACACGTGTTTAGAAAAAAAAAATCGGAATATATTTGTTTTTTGATAATGGATTGGGGTGTTAAAGAAAACCGTATAGCTGTAATAGCCTTACACAAGGTAGGCCAAAGTCCTTCATCCATTTTTAAACTTTTACAAAATTTGAATATTACGCGTCAATTTGTTTATCGAACCATTGAAAGGTTCAACAAGGCTGGCACTATTAATGACCTTGAAAGATCTGGTCGACCGCGCATGCAACGAACGCAAGCAGCTATAAAAGCAATTCGCGAAAGAATTTGTCGAAATCCTCGCCGCAAACAAAAGATCTTAGCAGAGCAGATGAATTTATCCCCAAGAACCGTTTCCAGGATAATCAACGAAGACCTTGGACTGAGAGCTTTCAAACGACGCACAGGTCATTTGATAACCCCCGCTCTTAGAGATATTAGAAGGGTTAGATCAAAAATGCTGTTGACGCGGCATGATGGTCGGTGGCATGAGAGAATCCTTTTCACAGACGGGAAAATTTTCACTGTAGAGGAAAAGATTAATCGTCAGAATGATAGGATATATGCTCGTAGCTCTCTAGAAGCTTATTTGAAAGTCAGAAGACTTGAAAAAAGTCACCATCCTTCTTCTGTCATGGTTTGGTGGGGAGTTAGCTACCAAGGTGTAACAAATCTCCACTTCTGTGTCAAAGGGGTAAAAACTACAGCTAAAAACTATCAAGAAGATATTTTGGAACAAATAGTAAAGCCTCTGAATACAAAAATGTTTAATGGAGAACATTGGATATTTCAACAAGATTCAGCTCCTGCTCACAAAGCTAAGTCAACTCAACAATGGTTGGAGGCGAATGTTCCGGAGTTTATAAAGGCCAATGAATGGCCCTCTGGAAGCCCTGATTTAAACCCCCTTGATTACAGTTTGTGGGCATATTTAGAGGAGAAGGTGTGCTCTAAAAGATATCATAATTTGGATCAATTGAAATCAGCATTGGTGAGAGCAATGAACGAAATACCCTTAGAAAAGGTGCGTGCCACCATAGATCAGTGGCCCGAACGTTTGAGATCCGGTGTCAAAAATAAGGGAGGGCATTTTGAATGATTGAATATATTTAAAATCTATGTCTTATTGGCTAATAAAATATGCATTTATATATATATTCCATTAGTTTTTGTTCTTAATCATTTAATTTATAAAATTGTTTGTAACAGAATTTATGGCTAGACTGTGTATATATATCGTATATTTTAAAACTGTATAATAATGACACTTTTAGTATAGGTCACATATCTCCCAATTGGTTGGAGCCGATGCCTTGAAATATCCTACCCATCTTTTAAAATGTACACCGTTTCTATTTACTACCACCCCCATATGTTGTATATATGCTATATCTTTATTAATATAACCTGTACACCCTTTTTGTATATAAACTAAAATTGGGGACGTCAAAATAAAGATCCAAAGAGAGAGCGGTCAGCTGGTGGCAGGGACAGAGGGATGGAAAAAGGCAACGCCCAGCCCATGTGGCGTCCCGAGGGACATTCTTATAGAGACCCCCCTGTAAACAGGACAGGTTTTGGCAGGGGGTCAGCAGATGATTCTAGGGGGTGTCTCTCGGCAGACGGCTTCAGTCTAAGATACACGCTCTCTCTCCATGTCTCGGTGATAAGCATCCAAGTTTGTGTCATGGCCTCTACCTCTGTCCTGTGGGCTGTCCCCGATCACTCTCGGTGCTAACATCCAGCCCTGCCTCTGCTTCTTGTTGTCCGCGTGTGGGAAGAGTATCAACACTCGCCTCACGTACACGACTGCCAGCTTATCCATACGTCGGCAACATCACATTTGCAACAATATTACATATATTTTTGTAAAATAAAAAAAATCTCTGTTTATTGATAAACTCCTGTGCAAATTATTGCCAAATTTCATTGTAACCACTTTCGAACATGTGAATGATTATAGGTTAATTTCTTTAGTAATCATTTTTCGTTGCAATTTCCAAAAATCAAGCAAAAATGTTTGTTCCAAATATATATTGTAACATATGTGTATGAAAATGAATTCGGATTCACTAAAAGTGTATAAAAATAATAAAATGCAAATCTTATTTTATAAAAATGGTAAGCCCGAAAATTCGTTTACAAGAGATTGCGTTAACTTTGAGCGTTTTATAATGGTAGGTCTCACTTAGTTAGAAACCTGGTGCTTATATTGTTAGGAGAGAGGCTCGAGGCGGGTGCTCACGTGCCAGTGTTCTAAACCTACTTGTGTTGGCCACATTCCCGACATTCCCGTGGACTTAACGGTAACTTTTTACAACTTATTTATTCCTTTAACTTTCATGTATAATTATTTTTACATAATTTAGTTTTGTATAAATATTTCCCATACTTTCCTAGCGTTGAATTTGCTTACCTTTTGTTCTTGAAGATTATTTAAGACATTTAGTTAGAAGGTGTTCTTTCTAAAACCATTAGTTTGTGAATAAACGTTAAAAAAGGATTCTCGGATGTTTATCCCAGTACATCAGGTCACCAGCGCAACAATATAGTAGTTGGGAAGCTCCCAATTGCTATAAGGGATGAAGACATCGTCGCGGCCCTACTGCAGATGGTCTCACTGACCCAAGAGGTAGTGGCGAGTGATGGCTACACCTGTACAACAGACAACAGGGAGCTTTCCTCCCCCTCTAAAGGATTGTCTCTAAAGACGAATCGACGCCTGCCTACATTCTCTACGCCGTTAGGTATAGCAAATTCCACTATTAAGGACATCGGTGATCCATATGTCTCTTGGGGATCAGTGGAAGACGTCAGGCTCATCTCTTTGGCTGATAGCCGCTCACTATCGCTAGCTATTGATGTGATCAGCGCTCCTTAGGTATCTGATGGGGAATCCAACAATCCCGGGCCTTGAACAGGAAAGACGTCAACGAGCTGGACCGACTTGGTCGACCAGGACAAGCAACTCCCTATGAAGGAAAACAATGCCGGATACACCAAGGTCGGTACAGGCCTGGGATCACCTTCCAACCCTGAGTCTGTGGGCCGGAAGAACAAGAGGAGCTATGTCCAGACAGCGGCCCCAAACACAAAAGGTGGAAAATAACACTCTTATTCCAAACACAGATTACAATATGATGCACCAGCGCGCCATCTGTTATCAAAATTCGAAACTATTTTAAACGCGCAAGAAATTTTTGAAATTAAACAATTTCTACTGCCCTTACTGCAATGGAAAAATTAAAGGGAGGGCCTGGCTCATCATTGATGAGTCCTCCTAGCGGTTTCATCAGTTTAATCAACCATACCGCTGTTATATTGCATTTTTGGAACTTCCTTTTATAGTGATACTGTTGCTAGACTATTGGAATGGGTAATATAGAACAAGTCAGAAACAGGCGGACTTTCAAGCCAGGTCGGTGGCCAGAAAAATAGATCAATGTGTCTACCCGGAATTTCGCCACGAATTTAGACAAGGCGCAGTACTATCTGGCGCTGGAGGTAAAGGCACAGTGTACCAGCTGCGGAAGATGGAGGCTCCCCGACAAGCTTATTAAAGATGAGCTGAACATTGATGACGCCGTCCTCCGATCCTTCTCCTTGAAGAAAAGGGCATTCTGCTCGGCAAGGTTTTGTTCTTTGTAACAAATGACCTTATCTCAGCGCTCAGACCCCATGGGCAAGTGGTCTCAATCACCCAGAGATGGATGGAGCTGGAAGATCCTCATCAAACTTATCCTTGCTGGGCAGATGCACGTCGTGAAACGCTTATAAACCTTCACGACAGTGGGAATCATTCGCAGATTCCGGCTATTCTGGAAATAAAGAGCAAGGGGATAACCGCGCCTGTATATGTATTATACAGGATACGTTGTTCCTTGTCACAAAATGGGCCACAAAAAATCCGCAAGTACTGGAATTCAGGAGGACAAGTTGGTTATTCCAGAGAAACGTCCTTAGAGTACACCTTTGTCTTCCATCTCTTCTTATCTCTGCAGTCACTACGCCCACTTATAGTGAAGCTAAGCAGAATGAAGAGTCTGAAGTTCCCGGTCTTCCTCCATGTGAAAATCCTATAGCGTCCCAGAAATCCCTCTATCCTAGGAAACACGCAACACGGTTCAGATGGACTCGCTATTGCAAAATGAGAAGGCGTCAGAGGCGTTGTACAAAGTAAAACCTTAGGAATGGAGAGAGATGAGCTCCTTCAGGATCCACAATGGTCTTCTTCTTCTTCTTTCTTATCTCCACTCAATCATATTACGGTATCAAGCTTGTAAAGTTGACAACCATCATGATTGGGTGAAGTAGAATGCGTCTGCCTTTGTCATTAAGACTGGGACCACTACTCAGTGGCAGGCTGACTTAGCTCCAAAAGAAATGGCCGCCTCTGACATGAGGAACAGACGCCATGTGCAGTTACTCCCAACATGAAGTAAAAATGCTGCTCATCCTGTATCCCTGGATTAGGAGCCCTTACAGGGTACTATCAGCCGGGCCAGCTGAGCCCAGATTTTTTTAGTGAGCTTCTTACTGCTTCCCCTCCTCCTTTTTCATCCGGGCTTGGGACCGGCAAAGGCGGAGTCAGTAGAAAGGATGCATTGTAGAGACCACAATGGTAAAATGAACAAGCTTCTCGCCAAATCCAAGAATGGGCTGAAGAAAATCATTCTGGCCAGCACGCTCATGGCTCAGGGAGGACAAGTAGCACAAAGCATCCTACAACATAAAAATATAGGAATTAAAATAATGCATCAGGTTTCTGGATATGAGTAGAATTACATTTTATTAGTGCCTTCTCAAGTTTTCTACTGTATAGATATATATTGTAAATATGAACTCTTTATAATGTATATTGTAAGGTAATTAATTAGACAAATTAAATTTATCGATAAAATAGAATATTTTCTTTATGAATCTAAAGATCAAAATCTGAAAGAAATCCCATTCATTTACCAAAACATACGCGAGTTCCTCGCTACCAGAACGCCGAGGCACGCGATGAATAAATTAAATGTTACAATATGTTTATTTTTACAAATTTCTACTGTCCTTACTCGATTGATAAAAAATAATTGGATTATCATAGGTAAATTCTCTCAGCGGATATACAACCGTTTAATATATCTACCTTTCATGTAACTGTAAATAAAATTCAAAGAATATCTCTATATGTAAATAATATTTTTGAATCTTTCTAAGTTACTTTCTGTGTATCTTTCCATGTTGAATATTTTCATTGTTATATTTGTATGTACATTTAGCGCAAGTGTCCCTAGGGGCACATAGCGTTTTGAATTGAAATAAATACCATTCGTGATAAAATTGTGAAAAAAGTATTAAAATTACAAATATATTCTCATAATAGTTAAATTACAAACCAATTTAAAATTTACAGTTATAAATATATCCACGCTGCGCGCGTTTGTTTTTGTAAATATTTCTGGTGGGATAAAGTCGATATTATAGTAAGCCCGTTGAAGAGCGATTAACGCTTGAAAGCTAGCGGTTTTTTTTATAAAAAAGATACTCATCGTGTGAGAATATATTTTTAATTTTAATATCTACCATTAAGTATATCATTAAAATTAGAATTATTTATTTAAAATGATGTTGATACTGTAGGGTTAAATAATTCCAATTGCCACACCTAGATGGCGCTGTGTTAAACTTTGTGTGTTATAAAAGTTACATTTTGTAAATGTAAATATTTAATTATTCTTTATTAAATTATTTTATATTTTATTGTAAACAATATTTTATATTTCTTTTTTGTTAGAATACCATTTAACTAAAAATTGTATGCCTAAATAAGTCGAGAAACTTTTGAAATAAAAAACTAAAATTTTCAGATAAAATTTTCAGATAGGAAAAATATGCAGCCTATTGTAATCAAATCAACGATCGGCCCAGCTGGCGAAAAGGTCAGTATAATCGAAACCAACATACTTTTGAAAATTCTTGAAAAATGTGGCATCGAGTACAAAGTAGAAGAAACTCTCTCAACAAAGAAACGAACTCGCGAATCTCCATCAGATTCAACATCACGTAGCCATAAGACACCGAGAATGGAGGTTGTCTCACAGCATAATGAAAACGATGTCTCCATGAACGAGGTAACTGAAGTCCCTCAAGAAACGTCCGCAGCTACCCCTCCTCAGGTTAACGAAGAAGACATTGATGAAGATGGTCCTTGGACAAAAGTCACACTTGCAAAAAAGCCAAGAATACCACCTGTAATAGCAGAAAATGTAACAGACTGGAAGTTGCTCTGCCAAGAGCTGAAAGACCTGTGCACAGATAAATTCCAATGTACGATCTCAGGAAAAAAGCACATTATCAAGGCCAAAAATATTTCAGACTTCAAAAAAATCAGGGAATATGTTCAAAAAAATAATGGCGGCTACTCTTATAGACTCCAAGAAGAAAAACCGCTCAAAGTGGTATTAAAGGGCGTGACAACAGCCTACAAGACTGAAGATATAGCAATAGAACTTGCAACAATGGGCTTTACTGAGACCTCTGTGAAGAGACTTCATAGACAATCAACTAAAAGGCCAATGAATTTAGTACTGGTAGAATTACCGAAAAATGAACACAACAAGAAAATTTACGGAATAACTGAACTTCTCTATCAGAAAATTGCAGTAGAATCTTTCAGAACAACAAACCGTGTGACTCAATGCTTCAACTGCCAGGGTTTCGGGCACGGTCAACTTAACTGCTTCCTGAAACCAAAATGCGTCAAGTGTGCCGAGGAGCACCATTCGAAGGACTGCCCAAGAAAGTCAAGACAACTTCCCCCAAAGTGTGCAAACTGCGAAGAAGCGCACACAGCCAATTACCGCGGATGCCCTAAGTTTCCAAGAGTACATCAGCAACAGCCAAGATACCCTGGTCAGTACAAACCCAACAACCCACTTCCGATTTCAAAAAGATCTGAAACACTGCCGAAAATGGTAGAACAACAAAAACAAAGCAATGCTGAGGTTGTGACAAGAAAAACTTCTCGTTCTGAAACTAAGGACCTGTGTGAAAAATTGATGCAAGTAATCAAAACATACCTACAATGAATTGCAAATTACCTTTTAAAATTATTGTTTGGAATTGTAACGGAATCAGATCAAAGAAAGAAGAATTATTGCACTTTTTAGAAGATAACTCAATTGACATTGCTCTGCTCAGTGAAACTCACCTTAAACCCTCAATTGATCTAAAGTTCAGGAACTATCAAACCATTAGAACTGATCGAATTACAGGAAAAGGTGGGGGAACAGCCATCATCATAAAATCCTTTTTTAAATATAAAAATATGCTGATTCATACTTTAAACTTGGAAAATACTTCAATTTTGATAAAACCAGATGGAAAAACACTCTTGCAAATCACAGCAATTTATAAGAAGCCTGATGCACCATTATTGGAAGAAGATTTGAACCAACTGATAAAACACAACCACTCAATAATCGTTGCAGGAGACTGGAACTCCAAACACCCTCTTTGGGGATCAAGGACTTCAAATAACAGTGGAATCGTGCTGCACAATTTCTCTGAAAGAGAAAGCCTCGACATTGTCGCACCTTCGTCACCCACGCATTACAGTCCACTCGGCAATCCCGATTTCCTAGACTTCGCTGTACTTAAAAACATTCCCTGGACCCCAAAGGCCAGAACCACCGACGATTTATCATCTGACCATCTCCCTGTAATCTTTGAATTGAATTGCCCAAAGGATGAATTCACAACCCAGCTCAGCCGAGTAACTAATTGGGTTCATTTTCAACAAGATCTAATCTCCACCACGCCCCCCAGACTCCCCTTGAAAACTGAAGTAGACATTGATTCAGCAGTTGGAATTTTAAACGAGAAAATTAATAATAGCTACTCGAAAAACACCATAGTATCATCTTCCAAATTAATAAAGAACCCAAAAACCAAAGCCTTAATAAGGGAGAAAAATAAAGCTAGGAAAAGATGGCAATCAACCTGGGATCCAGCTCATAGAGCTACTTACCTCAATCTTCAAGGAAAGGTAAATCAAGCCCTTGAAGCAGAGAAATCTGAAAATTGGAATATTTTTTTAAGCAAACTTGAATCGAGCCCAACAGAATTCTGGAAAAAAACAAAACCCATTAGGAAAAAAACTGACAAAATTACTAGTTTAAATGCAAATGGAAAAACCTTGCTGACCGACAAAGAAATTGGAAATGATCTTTCAGAGCATTTTTCCAAACACTTTTCCAAGGCGGAGGATGAGGTTCCGTCTTACCTAACAGATAACACTTGCCATCATCCCCAAGAGAATATACTATCAATGACAACGCCAAATGAAGTCAAGGAAGTGATTAAAAACCTAGGTAATCACAAAGCTCCAGGCCACGACAATATTACGCCGCAAATGACTAAAAACCTCCCCATCAAATGGATAGTTTTCCTCGCTGGGATCTTCAATGCAGCATTACACCTGTGCTACTTCCCGAAGACATGGAAACATGCCATTATCATAACCATTCCAAAAAAATCACCTGTCAAATCACCTGAAGATCTCAGACCAATCAGCCTACTCTCTACCATCGGTAAGGTATACGAGAGGATTGTTCTTCGCAGATTGCAGACATACATGGATTCTATTAACTTTATCATTCCTCAACAATTTGGATTCAGAAAAGGACACTCCACAACCCACCAGCTAATCACAGTAATAGACTACATCCAAATAAGAAAGTCCCACAAGGAGGCAGTAGGTGCTGTTTTTCTAGACCTTACCAAAGCCTTTGATAGAGTATGGCATGATGGCTTGATAGCAAAAATAACAAAAAATCAATTTCCAAGGGATTTTATCAAATTCTTGAAAAACTATCTCCAGGACAGAACCTTCTCAATTAAGCAAGGGAATTATATAACCACGGCAAAACCAACCCAGATTGGAGTCCCTCAAGGCTCTATCCTTGGACCCTACCTATTCAACATATACATCAACGATTTCCCTCAACATCCAAAATGTCAAATAAAACTTTTCGCAGATGACGCAGCAATTTTAGCAAACTCCAAATCAATAGGAATAATAACTACACAACTCCAAAATTACATAAACAGTATAACCAAATGGTGCAACGATTGGAAATTAGACATCAACCCAAAAAAGTCTCAGGCAATAATTTTTCCTCCACTAGACAATAAAAAATTCAAGCCACAATCCATCCTAAAGGTAAACCAGAGCCCTATTAACTGGACTGACAGCGTTAAATATCTTGGAGTTACCTTAGACTCCAAGTTGAAATTCAACATGCATGTCAAAAATATCATAAAGAAAGCAAAAATCGCAAAAATAACATTATCAAGCCTGTTCAACTATAGAAGCAAATTGACTACAGAACAAAAGTTTACTCTATACAGAAGTTGTATCCTCCCGATAGTAACATACGCACTCCCAATTTGGTGTAAATATATTACAACCACAAGCAAAAATAGGATAAATGCATTTATGAGAATCTGCCTTCGGACAAGTATAGGAGCTCCATTCAACCTATCAAACAAGATACTGAAGGAGGACTTGAACCAACCCAATCTAGAAGATATGTACCAAACTTCCGTTAAGAAATTATACCTCCAAATGCAAAATTCAAATAATCCAACCATACAAGATATTCTACAAAATAAAGGAGATATCAATCCCCGATTCCGACGACCCGGCCCTGACACTTAGTCAAGAGCCCATCGCCCAACAGCTGCCCTCCTGCAAGGCCTAGGGGGACCACTTCTACTCCACCAACTCGCCATGTGTAAATAGCCAGGACAAGGTGACTCGCGAGCTGTGCTCGAATGTAACACCTGTAAATTGAGACGAAATAAAATAAAATAAAAAACTCACAAAACTCGCAAAAATAACATTATCAAGCCTGTTCAACTATAGAAGCAAACTGACTACAAAACAAAAGTTTACTCTATACAGAAGTTGTATCCTCCCGATAGTACCATACGCACTCCCAGTTTGGTGCAAATATATTACAGCCACAGACAAAAATAGGATAAACGCATTCACGAGAATCTGCCTTCGGACAAGTATAGGAGCTCCATTCAACTTATCAAACAAGATACTGAAGGAGGACTTGAGCCAACCCGATATAGAAGATATGTACCAAACTTCCGTTAAGAAATTATACCTTCAAATGCAAAATTCAAATAACCCAACCATACAAGATATTCTACAAAATAAAGGAGATATCAATCCTCGATTCCGACGACCCGGCCCTGACACTTAGTTAAGAGCTCATCGCCCAACAGCTGCCCTCCTGCAAGGCCTAGGGGGACCACCTCTACTCCACCAACTCGCCATGTGTAAATAGCCAGGACAAGGTGACTCGAATGTAACACCTGTAAATTGAGACGAAATAAATGAATAAAAAACAACTTTAGTGGCTAACCGTGTCTGTGGTGATTAATGATCCAACAATCAAATTGGAATTTCATGTTTGGTGGGGGGGGGGGACCAAATATAATTATCAATTATACTATCGCGTTGTTATGTAATTAATAATTATTATTGATTGCCAACAGGAGGTCCACGATTGGAGTGATCTTCTATGTACTAAATGGTTTGTTTCTACGTTAAACATCTTGAAATAAATATTCACCAGGTAAATTGATGATAATTGTCTTCCATACTATGTTCTTTTAATTTACATATAAACACAAACAACATTGATTAACATAAAAAGCAAAGAGCTCACGAGTTTCTAGTTTAAGATTTCAAAGACCGCAGCTAGCATACTTAACGATGGGTACGAGTCAGGCCTAGTCGATCATGAAATGACCATGAAAAAGAAAATAATTATAATTATTATATTCAAAATTCGAAACTATTTTAAAGGCGTAAGATTCTTTTCAAAAATAAAACAATTTCTACTGCCCTTACTGCAATGGAAAAATTAATTGCAGTAAGGGCAGTAGTAATTGTTTATTTTCAAAAAGAATCTTACGCCTTTAAAATAGTTTCGAATTTTGATAACAGATGGCGCACTAGTGCATCATACAAGAATAAGGTACCTTCATGTAATTTAAAAATCATTATCGTGTGGGGGACAAGAGGCGTCTGATCACATCTGCGGCAAGTAGAAGACGCGGCGAGTTACCTCCGGGCATGTGGATGATCCTACAAGACGGTGCCAGGAGAGCCTGACACCGGAGCGGCCTACAAGGCGTGGTAGTCCAGGCTGTGCAGTGTAGAGCGGGACCCAAGAATGACAATAACGGCGCCAAGGATTCTTCTGACATGGAGGTTGAAGGCAAGTCCCACTGATTGTATTCCTTCTGTTAAGTGAGACATACAATAAAGCGCTAACTTTAGCTGCATCCCTTCGAACTCACGTGTGTATCTTTGTGGCATCCTGAGTAGACAAAGTACAGCAAGCATGTCAAACTCGCGGCCCGCGGGCCTCATGCGGCCCACAACGAATAAATTTGCGGCCCACCAGATAATATATTTTAATAATTTTTTTTTATAAATAAAAAAAAAATATTAAAAATTTGTAGCCTAATTTTTAAAAATTGTAATTATACATAATTTATTTATTAATAACGAACCACTGGTCGCCATACATAAGTCGTAAGTTTTGATAATATTAAACCTACATACATAACGTATGTACATCGCCATAAGTATTGTGTGCCTTAAAGTTTAAAGAAAATATTCTTTCGGAGTACTAGAAATTTTTTTTTTTTTAAGTTACGTTCAATAATTTGTGCAGTTATTCTGTGTCTGGTAAGTTAAAAAATATTAATTTTTATTTTTTTTTTTAAATATTAATTAAAACGTTTTATTATTTTGTGTTAGCGATTACTAATTTTTTTCAGACCTTTGTATTCAATATATCTTCATCAAAACCAAGTGGCAGTAAAACTAAACGAAAAATTGCTGACGAACATAGGAATTTTCAAGAAAAGTGGGAATTGGAGTATTTTTGCTCTGCAGTAAAAGATAAAATCATCTGCTTGATATGTAATAATGCTATTAGTGTACCAAAATTATATAACATTAAACGTCATTATGAACAACATAAATCAAAATATGATACCTACGAAGGTTTAATGAGACAAGAAAAGTTAAAAGAGTTCAAGTTGGGAATGAAAAAACAACAGTTTATGTTTACTAAAGTATCACAAGAGAGTGAAGCGGCGGTGCACATGCAAGCTACGTTTTATCGGAGATGATAGCTAAACACTCAAAACCTTTTACTGAAGGTGATTTCATCAAGGAATGTTTAATTAAAGCTGCAGAAATTGTTTGTCCTGGAAGTGTGAAGACGTTTCAAGCAATATCTTTGTCTCGAAATACCGTTGTGGAAAGAGTTACTGATATGGTCAGAAATTTAAATGATCAGATAAAAGAAAAATCATCTTGTTTCGAAGCATTTTCCATTGCCTGTGATGAGAGTACGGACATTGGGGGCGTAGCTCACTTAGCTGTTTTTTTTTTCGAGCTTGCGACACGGATTTCAACATTTTTGAGGAATTATTGGAACTAGTACCTATGCATGGCACTACTACAGGAGAAGTTATATTTAATTGCGTTTATGATCTTCTGCAAAAATACAATTTACCTCAATCAAAATTGACTTCTGTAGCAACAGATGGAGCTCCTTCAATGACTGGAAAAACCAACGGTTTCGTAGCATTACTGCGAAAAAAAACTAAGTGAAATTTCTGATGGTTCCAATATTCATCATACGCATTGCATTATACATCAGGAAGTATTATGTACGAAGGTATTAAAAATGGAAAATGTGTTGACACCTATCAAAAAATTCATCAATTTCATAAGATCTCGAGGTTTAAATCAGCGACAGTTCTATCTGTTCTTAACTGAATTAGAAAGGGAATATTCAGGTTTATCATACTATACCGAGGTACGTTGGCTATCATGCTCCAAGATTCTCAAACAATTTTGGGACTTGAAAGAAGAAATATGTCAGTTTTTAATAACCAATACATCACTTTGTTTTCTGATCAAGTATGGTTGCAAGATTTTTCCTTCATGGTTGACATAACAAAACACTTGTCGGATTTAAATTTGAAACTGCAAGGAAAGGATCAGATCATTACCAACATGTGTGACCAAGTTAATTCATTCAAATGTAAGCTAGTTCTTTGGGAAAAGCAGTTGAAAAACGAAGATTTAATGCACTTTCCGACATGCAACATGTACAAATCAAGTTTAGGTGAAACTGCATCGTATCAAAAATATGCGGAAAAAAATTTAAGTCTTAGAAATGAATATGAAATAAGGTTTTCTGATTTCAAATCTTTGGAAGGCAAGTTTACTTTGTTTTCTTCGATTTTCTCGATAAATATAGAATCAGTACCTAATGATATGCAAATGGAGGTAATAGATATCCAGTGCGATTCAGATTTAAAGGCAAAATTCATTGAAGTTGGCGTTTCTGAATTTTACAAATATTTGCCAGCCAGATTTGAAAACACTCGAAAATTAGCATATGAAATTATGTCCATGTTTGGAAGTACTTATCGGTGCGAGCAGTTATTTTCACTTATGAAAGGAAATAAGTCTCCAATCAGATCGAGAATTACTGACGTTCACCTTGGGTCAGTTTTAAAATTAATCACTGCGAACAAGATTTCCCCCGAAGTAGGAAAGATGGTAGCAGAAAAGAGATGCCAAATATCAGGGAGAAAATATTAACTTTACTTTCTTTTTTCTTATTAGTATTTTTTAAAATAAACCTACATAAATGTTACTATAAAAATTTAATTACTTGTTTTCTTTTTTTGCAGCCCACATAATCTTATTACTTTTTTATTTGGCCCGTGTTAGGATTTAAGTTTGACATGTTTGAAGTACAGAGTCTAGGTACGACGTAAGATTTTATTACGTTTCAAATATAATCTTCGCTTAGTTTTCTTCACAAATACTTGAGCGAATTTTTTTGTAATAAGAACGTTGCTTATAAATTTTCTGACTTAAAATGTCATCAAATATTAGTGTCATGCAAGCATTATTCCTATTGATGGAAATTTTCCAGATAGGACATTGACCTAAAGAGACAAGGGTCGCCTCTCCCTTTAAAATAGACGTCAAACCCAGACGATATTTATTGACCGTCGCTGCAAACTAACGGTCTCGGGTCGGCGACAAAGCCACAACAGAAAGCTTTGGCAAACTGGAATAATGTCTCATGGAATAAAGTCCGCCTTAGGCTGACGAGGGCCATTAGCCCGAAACCATGGTCTCTAGGTGGGCGCTTTTCAGTTTGCCAAAGCTGATGCTGTGTTGGCTTTGTCACCGACCCGAGGCCGCTAGTTTGCGGCGACGGTCAATTGATGGCGTCTGGTTTTGACGTCTATTTTGACGGGAGAGACGACCCATGTCTCTTTAAATTATTCCTATTGTATAAATCCTTTTGTACAAATTTGTATTTTAAACTACGAATATATTAATATTTAGAATCTAATTTCTTGCGCCTTTTGATGATAAAAATAAAATTAAAAAACAAGAAGGTTTATCCTCACCACATTCACACGAGCATTTTACAGAAAGCAGAGCGCCATCTAGTGGAACAAAAATAAACTAAACGTTTATTTAACTTGTTCCGTGACATTTGGCCTACCCAATTTCTTAATAAATCGATAAAAGCTAACCATGAACGCTTTTCAGGCTGTTGACCCTCGTCAACGTACAGGCTATTCATTATATTTGGCAAAAGGTAATATATATTGATTATTATTTTTAAAATAGAACAATCCATGAATAAATGTTCAATTAAAAGGCATATATTGGATCAAATGATCATTTATTTTACCAATATTTCAGTTGGCTGAACGCCAACCTTTGTCAAGGTGTTATAACATATTATTGTGTTATAAAAACTTGATAAAGGTTGGCGTTCAGCCAACTGAAATATTGGTAAAATAAATGATATTTTGATCCAATATATGCCTTTTTAATTAAACACATTAATATGTTATAATACCTTGATAAAGGTTGGCGTTCAGCCAACTGAAATATTGGTAAAATAAATGATATTTTGATCCAATATATGCCTTTTTAATTAAACACATTAATATGTTATAGTACCTTGATAAAGGTTGGCGTTCAGTCAACTGAAATATTGGTAAAATAAATGATATTTTGATCCAATATATGCCTTTTTAATTAAACACATTAATATGTTATAATACCTTGATAAAGGTTGGCGTTCAGCCAACTAAAATATTGGTAAAATAAATGATATTTTAATCCAATATATGCCTTTTTAATTAAACACATTAATATGTTATAGTACCTTGATAAAGGTTGGCGTTCAGCCAACTGAAATATTGGTAAAATAAATGATATTTTGATCCAATATATGCCTTTTTAATTAAACACATTAATATGTTATAATACCTTGTTAAAGGTTGGCGTTCAGCCAACTAAAATATTGTTAAAATAAATGATATTTTGATCCAATATTATGCCTTTTTAATTAAACACATTAATATGTTATAATACCTTGATAAAGGTTGGCGTTCAGCCAACTGAAATATTGGTAAAATAAATGATATTTTGATCCAATATATGCCTTTTTAATTAAACACATTAATATGTTATAATACCTTGATAAAGGTTGGCGTTCAGCCAACTGAAATATTGGTAAAATAAATGATATTTTGATCCAATATATGCCTTTTTAATTAAACACATTAATATGTTATAGTACCTTGATAAAGGTTGGCGTTCAGTCAACTGAAATATTGGTAAAATAAATGATATTTTGATCCAATATATGCCTTTTTAATTAAACACATTAATATGTTATAATACCTTGATAAAGGTTGGCGTTCAGCCAACTGAAATATTGGTAAAATAAATGATATTTTGATCCAATATATGCCTTTTTAATTAAACACATTAATATGTTATAGTACCTTGATAAAGGTTGGCGTTCAGTCAACTGAAATATTGGTAAAATAAATGATATTTTGATCCAATATATGCCTTTTTAATTAAACACATTAATATGTTATAATACCTTGATAAAGGTTGGCGTTCAGCCAACTAAAATATTGGTAAAATAAATGATATTTTAATCCAATATATGCCTTTTTAATTAAACACATTAATATGTTATAGTACCTTGATAAAGGTTGGCGTTCAGCCAACTGAAATATTGGTAAAATAAATGATATTTTGATCCAATATATGCCTTTTTAATTAAACACATTAATATGTTATAATACCTTGTTAAAGGTTGGCGTTCAGCCAACTAAAATATTGTTAAAATAAATGATATTTTGATCCAATATTATGCCTTTTTAATTAAACACATTAATATGTTATAATACCTTGATAAAGGTTGGCGTTCAGCCAACTGAAATATTGGTAAAATAAATGATATTTTGATCCAATATATGCCTTTTTAATTAAACACATTAATATGTTATAATACCTTGTTAAAGGTTGGCGTTCAGCCAACTAAAATATTGTTAAAATAAATGATATTTTGATCCAATATTATGCCTTTTTAATTAAACACATTAATATGTTATAATACCTTGATAAAGGTTGGCGTTCAGCCAACTGAAATATTGGTAAAATAAATGATATTTTGATTCAATATATGCCTTTTCAATTAAACACATTAATATGTTATAATACCTTGATAAAGGTTGGCGTTCAGCCAACTGAAATATTGGTAAAATAAATGATATTTTGATCCAATATATGCCTTTTTAATTGAACACATTAATATGTTATAATACCTTGATAAAGGTTGGCGTTCAGCCAACTGAAATATTGGTAAAATAAATGACTCAGCAGAACTACGCTCAGATAGAAAAGGAAGCTCTTGCCATCAAATTTGGATGCGACAAATTCCATCAACTCATTTATGGCAAAACTGTTGACGTCGAGACGGACCACCGTCCTTTAGAAACCATATTCAAGAAGCCGTTAAGCAAAGCACCCCCGAGGCTCCAGAGAATTTTTCTACAGATACAACAATATGATCTCAGGATTAAATACAAGAAAGGAAAAGAACTGCTAACAGCTGATCTACTAAGTAGAGACTGCTCCTATGAAGACACCTACTTGGAAGAAAACTTTGAAGTACTGATGACCACCCCGACAAATAAGTCAAGCTATGAGGAACTTCAAGCTCTTACAAAAGAGGACCAAGAACTACAAGAACTAAAAAACCTAATCTTATATGGCTGGCCAAACTACAAATCAGCAGTCCCTGAAAGCTGCAAGAAATACTGGCCATATAGAGATGAACTCTCGACAAACGAAGACCTAATCTTCAAAGGTAGCAGAGTCTTCATTCCCCTAAGGTGGAAAGCAAAGATACTCAAGTTAATCCACGAAGGACACCAAGGAACAAACAGCTGCTTGAGAAGGGCCCGAGACTCAATATACTGGCATGGCATGTCCCAAGACATCATCAACACAGTAGAAAATTGTAGGACTTGCCAAGCAAATCAGAGAAACAAGACAAAAGAACCAATGATCATAAAAGAGATACCGAGTCTTTTTGGGAGATAGTCGCCGCCAACATTTTCTCAATGAAAGGAAAAAATTACCTGTTAATAACAGATAACTACTCTGGATTCATTGATTTCAAGGAAATGAAGACAATGAACTCTGCAGAAACTATTGAATCTCTCAAAAAATGGTTTAGCGTACATGGAATTCCCAGACTCCTGGAAACTGATAATGGGCCAAACTTTACATCCAGGGACTTTAAAGACTTTAAAAAGAAGTGGTTGTTCGACCACCAGACATCAAGTCCTCTATATCCTAAATCAAACAGATTAGCAGAGAGAGCGGTACAGACAGCCAAGAACCTCATCAGGAAGTGTTTGGATTCAGGACAAGAAGTGGAACTAGCACTTTTGAACTTTTACAACACTCCTAGAGATGGTCTTCCTTCACCGGCTCAGTGTCTGTTCAGTCGCAGGACCAGAACCCTCCTTCCCACTAGCACTCATCAGTTGGAACCAGAAATCCAAAAGGGGCATACACAAAACCTAAGAAATAAGCGGGAGAAGCAGAAAACACACCACGATAAGACAGCTAAGACAACGCGAAGCTTCAAGGAAGGTGAAAAGATAATGCTGAAACAGCATCACCGTGAATGGATCCCTGCCAGAGTTACCCAAGAAGTAGCTCCAAGATCATATAAAGTGCAAACACCTACTGGTGAGTACCACCGCAACAGCTCCTTCATGCGACACACGAATCTGGAGAGTCCAAAGCAACAGCGAAGGAGAATCCCGAGAATCCCGGAGATCCCCAAGTCAACTCTACCGGAAGGACCTGGCCCGAGCGGTGATAAGGAACAGGCTCAAGTTCCCGAAGAACTCAATTCTTCTCCAAGAGCATTCTCAGGCCAGGAACCCAGGAGTGATCACCAGAACGCGGAGCACAAGAACGGCACCCTGCCCATTACAACAAGGTCCGGGCGGATCATCAAGCCACCCAAACGATTTGAAGAATGAATTTCTTCAAAGGGGGAGATGTAACGGCAGCTGGCATGCCTATATAGTAAATTATCAGTGAGCACATATTTATCACTGATGATACTCTGTGGAGTTGCCTTTTGACTGATTGTAATATATACCACATGTAAACTTATGGCTGATAATTAATATGCTATATCTGATGTTAGCCTAAAAGAAGTAAAGTCTTTCTTTTTAAACTTCCAAGTACTTCTTGCTGATTAACGTCAACTAAACGAATACGAGGACTTACACCAACTGAAATATTGGTAAAATAATTGATATTTTGATCCAATATATGGCTTTTTAATTAAACACATTAAATATGTTATAATACCTTGATAAAGGTTGGCGTTCAGCCAACTGAAATATTGGTAAAATAAATGATATTTTGATCCAATATATGTCTCTTTAATTATTGATTATTATGTCATTTATTGATTATTATCAAATGTTCTCAAGTTTGTATGTGTGGCGTGGATTGATTCAACCAAACACGAGAATATAGAATTAAGAATATAATTTATTATACATGTATCTACTAGCATATATTAACAATATATTCATCACACACAATGATATTCACCACAAAAAGAGGCCAAATATACACATGACGAACACAATTCTATATTTGTCATAAACAGCTTTTATAGATATAAAGTAAATAAGCAATAATACTTTATAAAAACATGACTATGGTAAAGTAAAAGATGGAAAGGTTAATTCATATTTCTACTAAATGGGTCATACTGGCAAATTATGTGAAGTTGGGAATATGATGTAACTCTTAAAACATTAATATTGCCACGTGGAAAATTAAGGAAGACCAACTTCTTCTTTGAATTTCCGGGCTAATAGGCCTATCAGGTAAGGTCTAATCCGTGAAACAGGGGACCCGTCCGAGATCCCGCGGGTAAAAAATTGTCAGAAGTGGGATTCGAACCCACGCCTACAAGAGTAGACTGCCTCCTGAACGCAGTGCCTTAGACCGCTCGGCCATCCTGACATAAAAAAAAATAATAATTAAAAAAAAAACGCCCAACGTGGGGCCAAGACCAACTTCGGGATGAGACAGCAATTTATTTCAGAAAAGAACAAACTATGAATGATAAACAGAATATAAGCAAAAAGAGGGAAGTGTACAGAGTATAACAAAATATAAACATAAAAAATAATACTCTGTTAATAAAATAATAAATACTTAGCTACAATATGGTTTTCTTCTAGTCAATTCAAATAATGACACCTTGAAAAAGGTTGGCGTTCAGCCAACTGAAATATTGGTAAAATAAATTATATTTTGATTCAACATATGCCTTTTTGTTTTAAATATTTAGGAGCAATAGTTACCCAGAAATTATTTGAAAAAAGAAAAATAAAAATCAGGTAAAAAGTTTTTTTTTAATTTTCAAGCTTTCGAGCAATTGATGAGCAGTATATTTGCTTGCAAATTCAAATTAAAAGAAAATTTTTACTTGATTTTTATTAAAAAAAAATAAATATATATATATATATACATACAGTTAAACCTGTCTATAGTGCCCCCTCTAAATAGCATCTTCCTCTCTATAGCGCCCGATTTTAAACATTAAAATGTCAACATTTTACATTAAAAGTGACCTGTCTATAGCACCCCCTCTCTATAGCACCCTACTTTGGTGAGTCCCAAGAGCTATAGACAGGTTTAACTGTATATTTAAAAACAAAAAAGGCATTTCCTGATCACACATGAGCATTTTTAGATGGAAAAGCGCCATCTAATGGACCAAAAATCAACTAAACTTTGATTTTAACTTGTTCCGTGATATTCAGAGCAAACCCATTTAATATTAATAAATTTGGTAAAACATTTATATATGTAAAAAATAGTACAAATGAGATATAGTACTGGGAAAAGGTTCATAAATTAAAAAAAGAAAAAAAGCATCAGAAATTTTCAGTTCGTCGATAAGGAGATGCCTTATTTTTTCAATTATTCCAGAATTGACCAATATACCCATTCTTGATTAATCAAGAAAAGCTAACCACGTACGCTTTCATGGCTGTTGGCCCTCGTCAGTGTGGTGCAAGCTGTACCTCAACGACAAAAAAGGTCATTCAGTCATCCTGAAAAATCAGAATTAGCGTAGATCTACGTATATCTGGCTATGTAATTAAAGGAAGAATGATCGATTTACCTACAGGTTTATGTAGATATATCTAGTTGTATTTGATGTCGCGTTTTCCCACCGTTAGATGTCCCAGAATGTCATCTCTGGTCAGATGGTGACAATGACAGAAGGCGGGTGTATGTACCGCACTTCCATCACTGTACTCTTTACGCATATCACCTTACAATTAGACATTTTAATAATTTTGATAATTAAACTACAAGTTATGATAATTTTCATAAAGTATTCTTCACAGGCAGTGTAGCTGAGGCAGTGGACAAGCCAAATGCAATATTTGCTGAGGCCGAAGATAAAATGGCGTCTAGGATTCGTTCCCTTACTAATTCCATTGCATACTTCAAATTGTTTTAAAAATAGAGCAATCCATAAATAGATATTTAATTAAAAAGGCATATATTGGATCAAAATATAACATATTTTACCAATATTTCAGTTGGCTGAACGCCAACCTTTATCAAGGTATTATAACATATTTAATGTGTGTCAACAACAAACTCAGCGCCACACATTAATATGTTATAATACCTTGATAAAGGTTGGCGTTCAGCCAACTGAAATATTGGTAAAATAAATGATATTTTGATCCAATATATGTCTTTTTAATTAAAGATTTATCTATGGATTGCTCTATTTTCAATATTTATATATTAAAAATAAAAGAGGCATATCCTGACCAGGCTCACATGAGCATTTTAGATGGCAGAGCGCCATCTAGTGGAACAAAAATAAACTAAACGTTGATTTAGCTTGTTCCAAAAATATTTGACCAACCCAATTTCTTGATCAATCAATAAAAGTTAACCACATACACGTTCGGGCTGTTGGCCCTCATCAGTGTGGTGCACACTCTACCTCTACAACCAAATATTGGTCCCAGAGGCTTCCTGAGATAACAAGTAATGGGTATTTAAGGCCAAGTTTGCGTAAAGACGCTTTTCATGTGAAAAAAAAAACAAGAAAAAGAAGAAGAAGAAAAAAGAAAAAGTCAGGTGTAGATATTAAACACAAAATTGACATTTTATGACAGCTCACATGAACATTTCAGATGGCCGTGTGTGTGTGTGAAACCTAAAAAATAAATACATTTAATCTGCTTTAAACCGAATTAATAGATTTTAAAAATTCTCCATGTTTGTGAAAAAAATACTTGAAATGAACACTATCTGTTAATTTTATAATTTTCAATACGAAGATAAATTATAAAAAAGGCCTACATTAACAGTCTGTGTGCCAATTATTTAAGTTCAATGAAAGACAATTTTGCATATTTCTCCATGTGAATGATCCGTATGCAAATAAAACGAAATAATTGAAGCCCTTGATGAAATGGTTGAGATTTGCCAAGTAGCTGACGTCAGGTGTTTCAAATAAATCCTCACCTTCGTTATTTCTATTCTTATATTTAAAAATGGCTGGCAGAAATCTATCTACAGAAATTCAAATATTTGAAAGGAAAATGTATCATGACTTTTCGTGTCATACATAAACAAAGTCAAATATGTGAATCTTTCCTAAATTCTTATGTCCTATATTTGCATAGATATATCTTTAAAATTCTATATGATTTCTCTTCGTTACCTTTTACATGTTTCAGTTTGCTGAGGAAGGGCTTGCCCTAAATCTACTTTATACAATTAATAGATAATACATAATATATAATGCGGCTTATGATTGTAGAACGACACCTTTGACAAGTTCACCGCAAATGTTTCTTTTGAACGAAAAATCGTAATTTTTTAAAAGAGAAATAACGATTATTCCTATCTTTAGGGATGAAGTATGATAGGATGAATTGTGAAGAGTAATGATGTACGGAAAAATAAAAGTGTCTAGGGACAGTAAGCGGAACGTTGTGGGTTCGATTCCTATCCCTGGACACTTTTATTTTTCCGTTCATCATTACTCTTCACAATTCATCCTTAGATACTTCATCCCTAAGGTTAGAAATAGTCGTTATTTCTCCTTAAAATAAATTACGATTTTCCATTCTAAAGAAACATTTGCGGTTAAACTTGTCAATCGTGTAGTCCTACAATTAATAGAGTTGCGGCGTCTTATGCATTTTTGTAATTTGTCGAAATCCGTGAATCTTTGTTTTGTTCCAGAAAGGTCTTGAGAAGAGGTAATATGAACACAAAAATGATTTGAGAAACAAATTGTTTGAGAAGAGTATCAATAAATACTGAAAGGGGGAGGGAGCAATGGGAGGGGGCAGGTCAACTGAGGGGTCTGAACCCCAGCACAGGCTGGTCCCCCGCGGCCTCCACCTGGGGGAACAGGCGAAAGGCGAAGGAACATTGCACCTTGCAGACATTATCCGCCAGCACAGACTCCTGAGTGAACTTGGTGGCCAGTCTGAAGCAGTTCGAGATCCGAAGAGACTGGCAAAGTGGCTGCATACACCACATATTGATGTTAAATTGTAAATTATTGAAATACAATTCAAATTAGCAACGAAACCTAAATGAGACTGGTGTCTTGACTGCGACAACAGTGTTAAAGGTATTGACCTAAAAAGAAAACAGTTACAATCTCCGTTAACAGATAGGCGCATCAAGACTTTAGCCGATTCTTTCGGGCCGAACGAAGAGCGGCAGGAGTCACGCGAAGGCTGCGTTCGAGAAACTGTCGTTATTTATGAAACTAGAAGTGATAAAACGTGTTTGGGATCCAATATATGCAGAGGGGAGGCGACACGGCTGGTGATCCACGGCAGAAGAAGCGACTTTGTAACATAAAGGACCAAGAGGCACCATGCGACAATATCAAAAGCTATTGATAAAATAATAGGCCATTTTGACATCTCTGGTATTGAAAAAGCGTCTCCAAGAATCTGTTTGGCTGCCAACGAGATGCTTAATTGAGCATACCAAGAGGATTCTTGACATGGTTGAAGTCTGCACAAGATAACTACATAACCATAACTTGAGGAGACACAGAGAGAGAGAGAGAGCTGGAAAAAATCTAAAAATAAGGATAAATTAAACATGGAAATAGTGAAACTCATTATAGGTATTGTTGGGCTAACCCTGGAGCAAACACGAGATGGACACAATGACAATTAACAAATTTATTGACTTCTAGTCAACAGCAAAGTAAATAAAAATAATAAAACACGAGATGGAGAGAGGTTTTGGTGGAAGTCGTGTAAGGACATTCTAAGAAGAATTCAATAGAACAATTGACAGTAATTTTATGTAACAAAAGATTTTTGGGAATCACCAATGATCCGGATAGGCTGCCTCAAATATAATTGAACTTAGTCATCTATTGAAAAAGTACGAGGTCTTAATGTGTGTTTTCTCTTCTTCCTTCCTGAATCCTAATAACGTTGGTCTGTTCCATCCCATCTACATTCTTCATTCCCCAACCTAATGCTTCTACTGGAGTCAAGAGAGTCTATACTCCGGTCTTAATATTGCTCCAGGTAGACGTGCCTGGTATTTGTGTGGCAGTAGGTCTTGCCTGAGCTTTCCTGAGTCCCTTTTGGTCGGTTGAACAGGTCAAAAGATGACTTACCCCTTCCTTAGTGCAAGTGCATGTGACGCAAGGCGACACACGTTCTGCCGTTCCTCTTTTTATCACCACTCTCTCGACTTCACAGTCTTCCCGCTCTCGCCATAGACTCAGGTCGGGTTCTGGGAGGGAGCTGCAGGGTAGACGCGGGTTCCTGCAACAGCAAACTACTCAGATTCAAAGTTTTCAATTTCCCCATATTTGCTCTTGTCACGGTGGTATACCACGTGGTATAGTATCGCGACAAACAGGATCGAATCCTATACAGAGAGATTTGAAAAAAAAAAGAACTCTTTCAAGGGCTCTCAATTTTCTCAAGTCCATCCCTATAAGTGAGCGCAAGTAAAAACATCGAGGCTCCGGCACCTGGATAGGTCCAACTCCCTGTACATGGGATATCCGCCGTTAACTGCCCACTAAGACCTTAGCCAAGTAGACTTGAATCATCAACAACCATGTCAATTATATTGACAAACATTTTCTGTTTTTTTCTGATCCGTTTTTAGCAGGAAGAATGTTGTCTTCGTTTGTTAGTGAACCAATCTCTCACGTCATTGGACGAATGTGGCCATGCTTGTATATAATAGGGGACTAAGGGAATGCGAGGGGGCCCAGAGCGTGGAGAATTGGTGTGGAAACGCTTAAAATGTTTTTCTACGTGATTTTTCCGTGTCTTGGGATCTCTTCGCATCCCGGTGTGACCCGAGTCCGATCCCTACCAACGCTACAATAAAGCTAAGTACTGTTTTGTTTTTATTTTACAAATCGTGAGTTTTATTTAATTCCTTATTGTTGTTGATGTTGTACTCTTGAGTGTACGCTGTGCATTAAGTTACATTTACTTTAGGCCCTAGTCTATTCCATTTTTGTGTAATAACCCGTAATAGGAACTTTTGTCAACCAGACCTAGTCGAGAGTGTGATATCTCCTAATTATGTTATTGAAGATGCTATGAAGTATTGAAGACACATGATATAACCAAGTGTGGACAAAATTGTCTCTGTATCCATCGAATAAAAGACGACCGGAGATATATAAGACTTCTCACGTACTTAAGTTTTGTTCATAGGTATACATCATTCGGATTAGTTAGCAGTTTCTTGCGCACTTGCACTCGGGGGTTTGTCCGAGTTGGCATCAATTCGTGAGGTACAGAGCGGCATCTGGTGGCCTTGCCTAGACCGCGAAAGTGACGAACTACTGTGTTGGTGAAATCCCCAGCTCGCCGATAGTCCGCGAGTGCTGGATTCACCTCCACAGCTTGGCATAGAGCATCATTATCGCAGCCTACCGTTCCTTAGGTTATCTTCAAGATTCCTGTCACCTAAACGGAATTTCTCGAATCATCTGGTTGTGGTTTAAGGATCCTTTCCCTTTCGAATGACAAATATTTATTGTTACTTCAGCATCATGGCCCTATGGTACTCACAAAGTAAACATTTTGTAAAAGGTCTAATTTGATACGTCTTTTTGAAGTTTTATTTAACCAAGATAACAATAGTGGAGCCATGACAAAATATAATGGAATCCGCGGGGTTCAAAATGAGGTATCAAGTGTTAGAGTAGCATTTAAAATAACCAAGTGAAGGAATTATAAAACTGTTACCGTTGAATACAAGGTTGTCCCAAAAACTTCGTAAACACTTGCAAAAAATTGAAATACCAATATTATTCGCCGTTATGTATAATGTCTTTGTATTATATATAAAGTAATTGTATTATGTATTATTATGTATTCGCCGTAATAATATTATTCGCAACTCCGCCCTTGCCGGTCCCAAGCCCGGATGAAAAAGGAGGAGGGGGAGCAGTAAAAAGCTCACTAAAAAACCTGGGTTCAGCTGGCCCGGCTGATAGTACCCTGTAAGGGCTCCTAACCCAGGGATACAGGATGAGCAGCGTTTGTACTCCATGTTAGGAACGGCTGCACATGGCGTCTGTTCCTCGTGTCAGAGGCGGCCATTTCTTTTGGAGCTAAGTCGGCCTGCCACTGAGTAGTGCTCCCAGTCTTGATGACAAAGGCAGGCGCATTCTACTTCACCCAGTGTGGAGATAAGAAAGAAGAAGAAGTTATTATTCGCCAAGTAATAAGAAAAATACGAATTTTTGTGACAACCTTATTATGTAAAACCTGCCGTATCTCGGTACCAATGTGAGATACTTACATGAAGGGATCTGGCAGGTCGAAGACTTCCTTCTGGATGGTTTCGATGGTGTCCGAGTTCTCACATATGATCTTGGCCAAGGTGGTCTTGCGGATCTCGCTCAGTTGAGCTGGAACATGGGCCGCAACTTTAACATAAGTGGTCGTCAATATCACAGCCGCTAGAAACCTACTTCACTGAGCCTTTACAAAGTCAGAAATTACGATGCAATAGCGCGCCATCTGTTATGAAAATTAGAAACTATTTTAGACGCGTAAGATTCTTTTTGAAATTAAACAATTTATACTGCCCTTACTGCAATGGAAAAATTATTGGGAGGGCCTGGCTCATCAGTGGTGTTATACAATATAGCAGCGGTATGGTAGATTAAACTGGCGAAACCGCTGGGAGGGTTCACCACTGATGAGCCAGGCCCTCTCATTAATTTTTCCATTGCAGTAAGGGCAGTAGGAATTGTTTAATTTCAAAAAGAATCTTACGCGTCTAAAATAGTTTTTAATTTTCATAACAAAGTCAGAAATAACTGACCCAACTTAAGGGAACGCCCAATAGGAGACCATATGTATTCAAATATATAGTATCCAAGCATCACATATATACAGTTGAATCTCTCTATAGCGCTACCTCTAAATAGCGCTTCCCTCTCTATAGCGCCCGATTTTAAATACGTAGTACGATGCGATTTACATTAAAAGTGACCTGTCTATAGCACCCTATTTTGGTGAGTCCCAAGAGGGGGGGCGCTATAGACAGGTTTAACTGTAGTAAGTTACACTTAATTATTATATTGTAAAAAAAATAACATAATATGATTGATAATAAAGACACCGTGTTGTTATTTATTTCAAAAATAGACACTTCGGCCAATGAAAGTTTATTTTCACAACGTTTCTACAAAAATCTTTTGTCTTCGTCAGTGTTGCGTATACGTTCTTTATACTCGTCGCCACTGTTGTGTCTCTACACTACACCAGGTCACCGAGATCCACTAGGTCTGAGATAAAATCTTTATTCGCTCATAACACTAATCTGACTGACTATTTACAATTTAATGATACATATATATACATAAAAATAATTAACATAATAACAACAAACAAACACTATGCAAAACCTTATTTGCATATCTCGACAATTTATCTAAAACATAACTATTGTTATGCAAAACACCACATCTTCTCACCCCCAATTTGTTACACGATCTTTTAAGTATTCGGGGAGTCTCCGGTTTCTTATTGGTCTACTTGGCCCAGGTGTTTCCTCCAGCCTTGGTGGGTCCCTCCTGATCGGCATAGTATCCAGGAAGCTCCTGTTGTCCGCATTGGAAGCTGGTCTCGGGGCACCGAGGCGAAAAGTGGGAAGTCCACGCCGGGGTTGCCATACACGCTCAGCCCGTCACCCTCACTGTACATGTCCTCCCCACCGTTCATGTAACCCGCGCCCATTCCATTAGCTCCGCTCATCATTCCATTGGCGGTTCCATTCATAGCCGCGGCCATTCCCTTGCCATTTCCGTTCATCGCAGCGGCCATACCATTTCCATTCATTACCTCATTGATTTGACATACACTGTCGCCATAATTCATCCATTCAAGACCAATTCCAATCTGGTCAAACGCCTCCCTTCCAATCAGATTTGGGCCCGGACCTTCGATCACAAGAAATTCCATTGTGATACTTCTTTTGTTCACTTTTACGTCGGCTTTTATTTTACCCAGAATGGATAACCTCTGTCTGTTCCATTGCACCAACTTGGTAGAATCCTTCTCTATTCTAGGCCTTTCTGACTTCACCCAAGTTCTTATATACGTCTTCTCAGAAATAATATTTTTTCTTGTTCCTGAGTCAATGAGCATATTCATATCTCGACCGCTAGTCCGTACTTTTACCATATAATTCCGCATGTTACTGGTGTCCTTCACTTGATTTATATTAAAAAGGCCATTAGTTGCCTCTGCCTCCTCATCTATCGAGCAGTTATTATTACGATCGCTCCTCCAGTTCCCGTTCTTACAGACCCTAGATATATGCCCTAACTTCTGACATTTAAAACATCTTTTCTCTTTAAAGAAACATTGCTCTTCTCTGTGGTTTGTATATCCACAGCGGAAACATTTAAAAATCTTCTCATTCCTCCGTCTCACCTTAACAGCTCTTCCCATTACATTAATTTCTTCCTGAGGTTTTCCGTCTTTAATTTCTGCAACGTTCCTTACCGCAGCCTCATGTGCCAATGCCATCTCTTGAGCCACTTTAAATGTTAGCATACTGTTCATTAACAGCATTGATTGTATCTCTTTGCTTAGAATGCCGCATACTAGGGCATCACGCAACCTATCTTCCACATCAGGGAATTCACACTTCTCGGCAATTTTCTTTAGAGCTGTTATAAATTCAGATATTGTTTCATTTGGCATTTGAAGCCTTTTCGCAAATTTAAAACGCTGCACTATTATATTTGGCGTTGGATCAAAATATATTTTAATCCCTGCTACTATCTCCTCCCATTCTGTTTCCAATGGATTCTTGGGAGAGGTCAACGTCCGTATTATATTATACGTTTCTCTTCCGCATAGCGAGAAAAATGTTGCCTTCTTTTTAACGATCTTTACTATATCATTCGCTATGCAATAGGATTCAAAGCGTTCTAAATAGCTTGAGATTTCATTTCAATTGTTTGGGTTGAACTGTTCAATATTCATCATTGTTCGCTTACTTTTCCTTCGTCGCCACTGTTGTGTCTCTACACTACACCAGGTCACCGAGATCCACTAGGTCTGAGATAAAATCTTTATTCGCTCATAACACTAATCTGACTGACTATTTACAATTTAATGATACATATATATACATAAAAATAATTAACATAATAACAACAAACAAACACTATGCAAAACCTTATTTGCATATCTCGACAATTTATCTAAAACATAACTATTGTTATGCAAAACACCACAGTCAGGAGTAATGGAAATAAAGCATTTGGCAAGGCGTTAGGAAAATTGAGAAAATGAAATTTTAACTGGCCGAACTATCTATTTTTTAATACAATATAATGCGGCTTGTGGTTGTAAAACGACATTTGAAAATTATCCCGCATGTGTTTCTTTTGAACGAAAAATCAAAAATATTTATTTTTCGTTGAAAAGAAAAACATGCGGGATAATTTTAAAATGTCGTTTCACATCCGTTTATCATTACTCTTCACAATTCATTATTTCATACCTTTCCCCAAGGTTAGAAATAATCGTTATTTCTCCTTAAAATAAAAATTTTGATTTTTCGTTGAAAAGAAACACATGCGGGATAATTTTCAAATGTTATCTATTTCTTAAAGAAATATGAATGCTGGCCAGGCAACCTCTATCTTAAAGACAGTGTTGTTAGTACGGATTGGCGAGCGTTCTCTATAAGCCTATACTTTTTGTTTCAAGTTTATATGTTAAGTTTGTAATTATTATTATTTTTTTAAATTCATAGAAGCATTTTTCTGGCAGACATATTCAATTTTTTATCATCATCATTTTTGTCATTATTTTAGTTTTTCTTAGTTAGTTATCAAATCATTTGCAATTTTAGTTTTTTTCGTTTTGTTATGTTCCTTTTTAAGCAATAAAATATATAAAACTAAGGTGTAATATTCAATTCAAACATATGGAACCAACATCGATTCAATTTTAAAACAAAGAAAAATCTAAGCGTATACAACTTTCACTTTTTAACATACTTTTTAAAGCTTTTATTTAACTTATTTCCATATCTGCCTGTCGTTTTGTCTGCCTCTCAATAAAACTTGTGATCAATATTCAATAAAGTTCCAGACCACGTTTAAGTCTGAATGTTCACACTAGTTCATTCCCGATGACAATGCAAGAGAACAGTTTCTGATATTAGGTGGTCGAGGTGGTTGGGAAAGAACTATGGAATAGAATTTGAATATTTCCTTACAAACGGGTAAAATAGGCGCAGCCGTTTCTGTGATGTAATGGACAGCTGGCATTCTATAAGAAGAAATCTGCAGTATGAAACTATAGCTAACTCTATAGCTAAGTGTAAGAATATAAATAAAATATACATAAGCAGAATGATCCAATACAGTATTAGAGCTCTAAAGAAGCGGTCTGGTAGATTAAATTGGCTAAACCGCTGGAAGGGTTCACCACTGATGAGCCAAGCCCTCCCAAAATTTTTCATCGCAGTAAGGACAGTAGAAGTTTGTTTATTGTGTAAAAGAAACATTTGTGTCTTAATGTTTTCTTTTTCTATGTATAGATGGCGCGTTATTCCCTTATATTAATGCATTCATGTATTCCCTTAATTAATCGTTCTGAATAATACAGGAATTGTTTGGAAAAAAACTTTTACTTCATGCAGGATGGTGCACCCGCACATTACTCAAACATTGTTAGAGCATCTCTCAATGAAAAGTTCCCTCACAAATGGATGGGGCGCCGTGGATCCATTGATTGGCCTGCGCGGTCACCTGATCTTACTATGGCAGATTTTTTTGTGGGGTTATTTAAAAGACAATGTTTATCATCGAAAACCCAAGAATTTAGGGCAATAGAAAATTGGACTAGAAGAAGAATTTAATCTTCTTGATGGGGATTTATGTGCCCGTGTTTGTCAAAGTGTCCCTCAAAGACTTAGATTGTGTTTGGAAGCAAATGGTGGACATTTTGAATAACTATTAAATTTAAATATATTTGAAAAAAACTTTAATCTATTACATAAAATGAAATATCTATAGTTTTTAATTCTAGTTTGCCTTTTAATTTTTAATAAAAAAATAAAAGGGTTCGGAACTTATGGGCTACACTATATATAGATGTTATATACAAATATTTCCAATATTTCACAGCATTTCAGCAAATTAGAGCTGAAGTTATACTAGAAATGAACAGACGTAGCTCAATAAACAATCATGGACTAAGGAAGATCATGAACTTTGGAGGAATGGATTCTCTAGAATTGTCATAGCTCTAAAGCTATCAATTTGTCATGTTGTAAACCAGAGAGTAATTGCAAATATATATGTTATATAAAAATATTATTTTCTGTTAAATCGACCGCCCGAGGTCACGCTTTGCAAATAAAAACTCGTTGTTGTTTTATCCCGATGACCGGCTCAAATCTTTGTACATTTTGTAAATAATCTTTTGTTTTCCTTGTTCTACTCGCCTTAAGCCAGGCATTACTTTTATCAAATTATGTGTTCCATATATATTCCTTAGCTCAAATAAAGAAATCTCTGATCAAAACTATTTAATTATTGCCACGACTGCAGAACAATGTCGTAATTATACTCATGGATACCAAAATCAGGCAACAGATAATAATTATATAACTCAAGATAATCAAAAATCAACAGAAATATCTTTTTTTTAAATATAACATATATATATATGTAATATTGTGTTGAGATCCTGTCTGTGATTAGGGATCCTGTCGACTATCTATAATAATGCGTTGAGGTCCTGTTGACTCTCTGTAATAATGTTGTGAGATCCTGTTGACTCTCTGTAATAATATGTTGGGGTTTGGTAAGCCTGTTGTAGAACCTCGTCGACTCTCGCTATAAGTTGTGGCAACCGAGGGTCAAACCTGTAGTAACCGCGAGGGACAGTCAGGGGTGGAGAGTTTTCCAGTAGCCTCTCTGCACCTTGTAGGACCTTTAACAGTTCTTCACAAAGTACAGGCAGTCGTGGTCGAGGCAGAGTGGAAAACTGGGGAATGTCCACACACACAAAACGAAGAGACACAGTTGAAAGAAAGTTCCTTGAATAGATAAAAAGCGAGCCAAGAGCAAAGATGGAGATCGAGAAGTTTTCTTACTGTTTTACATCGTCGATGAGTTGGTGACAACCGGCGACAAGGGGTGACGCTGACCGGGACTGACTAGAACTGAAAATGGCTGTTGCTACGTGGGGTCCTATTTAAACAACTTTTTTGAACCAGGAAGGGGACTAGGAAGTGGACCAGGAAGTATTGCCTTTCTGCACGTGTCCACACTGGCGCCTGTCTGGGCTTCCATCTAACTTTAGAAGTTACATTGTGATTCGCTCAATCTTGCTCTTAACTCAGTTTTTAATCTATTATATATTTTTATTTATTCATCCTCAGTACATTACATCTGGAGATACAAGGACACACGTCAATTATGCGTATAATTATTTATAGTTTTGCAATTAGTTCTATATACAACATGACAATCTTGTTATAAAGATTATAATATATAGGGTTGTTGGTTTAAATTATCATAGATGGGCCCCGTGAGTGAAAGGGTTTATCCGGGTTTAAGCGGGTAAAGCCTCTCTAACACAGGTAAGTAATTAAAATTTCTTTTAATTAATTAAAACTGTGAGGGTAAAGGGCTATAACAAGATGTTTATTTGAATATATCTGAAAATTATCAAAATAAAACTTATGTTTAATTTAAAAGTTATGATATTCATTATAAAAGAGAACTGTAGATAAAACCTTTGTTTGCTAAAAAATAATGATGATAAAAAATGATGTTCTAAAAAATTGTTGGCGGGCGTTGGAAAGGGTTAGGGGTTGAAGAATATGCAATTGTAAGTGTTGCACAGCCAATCAAATACTTAGGTCCAGGTGCAAAGCGAGGATATAGACTTGTGCGTCTTCCTAGGCAATGTTTCACTTGTGATCCTGTATAAGGTTACAGTGCTTTGTCACAATTGTAGGGTTATTGGTTGAAAAGATGTTGAAGAAAAGAATTAATATGCTTGAAAGGGGTGGTAGAGCCATGCGATAAGTAGAATTGTTGTAGCGACAGTAGGGTCTGACTTGACTTGAAATCAAAGGTTGATTGTGGTCCGCTAGAGTTGAAAAAAAAAATTGAAAATTGAAAAAAGTGAACGCTTTGTGCATGCGTTGGTGATGTGCTCTGCGGATGATTGAAATAAACTTTTGAAACGTGTTCAGACCAAAAAGTCGAGACTTGTACTTCTGGGGAACGGTGTTTTCAAAGAGTTTGTTGAATTACGAAATCAAAAGAAAAATTGTCAAGCAGTGCTGTCGTTTCTACTATCGTTCGAAGCAATGGCGGAGAGAAAGATAGTAGTGTAAAGTACACTGAAGTGGTTAGAGAAATAGATTGTTGTAAACGATTGTTGTATATGCCCGATAGTTGATGATAAACAAACATTGTCATATAATAAAGTAATTAGACAAAAATATAGTGAATAAAAAGATAAAAATGTGATTGTGGATAAAAAAAGTATAAGTGGATAAGATCAAACATGTACTATATGAAAGATATAATAATGAATTAGTAAAATATAAAAGATATAATAATGAGAATTAGTAATATATAAAAGATATAATAATGAATTAAAAATGATTATTGAAAGAATTAACTGTTTTGCCATTGTTAAAATAAAGTTGTTAAAATAATGTTGGAATAAAAATTTGATTATAATTGAAAAGTAAAAAAAAAATAAAAATAAAAATAATTATTCAAGATTTTATACAAAGTTATAATATAATTAAAGATTATTAATGATTAGATAAATGTGTTAAGTAGTGAAAAATGGAACAAAAATTGTCTCTTTGGAAGAAAAGTTACAACTGTGGTGTGTAACTAGGTCATTTCCCTTTTGGCACACATTGGTGTTTCTATGTCTCTCTGAACAGGGAATACGTGAAATGATCTTTTCGTTTGTCCTCAATGCTGGTATGTAGAGAATGATTTCTCTTTTGCATCATAAAGTCTATAAGACTTAACCAAGTTGTTTTAATTGGTGACCTCAATAAGCATATAAAATCTTTAATGTATGTTGTGTTGTGTTTTAAGGCGTTGGTGAGATGTGTAAGAAATATATTCAACTTTGGGGATGGCTGATGATGGCTGAATGTGTTGGAGTATAGAAAAACAAAGACATGTAGTATACAAATATAAAATAAATGATAACTTGATTGATTCTTAAAAATGGATGGCATTGAAGAAGATGATTGTAATATATAACAATAAAGGGTTAACATTATGAAAGATGGCGTTCTAGTTTAGAAAAAAATATTCCATACTGGGCGTGAAAATAATGTAAAAGTTGTAAAACACATAATGATAATTAAAGATATAAAGTGTTATAATATTTCAATATTAAAGTTCAAATTAATAAGTAAATTGGGTAATGATTGGTAAGTCAATGTTATAAGTGCTGCAATCTATCCATTCTGCGAGTTGGGTCACGTGTCAGGTACAGGCGTACTGGGCTAGTCGGCGGTAGCAAACTGAAATTGGAGATGTCAACATGGCGGCTGCAGCTGGTGTTTATTATTGTTGGCGATGTGGTGAATCATCCTGCTGGCTAGAGAAAAATCTCTCAGCACAGTGGTACTTGTCTATTTGAAAATATAGTTTTCTCGGTGTTCGCAAGCGTTGTGTCTCGACGATGTTGCGGATTTAATAAAAATGTTATTCAATGATGTCAGGTTTAGATGTGAATAAAAGTGCGACTTCAACGTAGACACGCTTTGGTGAGGTGTCACAGGCATGAAGGCGTCTTGGGCCTGTTAAGTGAGAAAATTGTTGTGGTGCGCTGTGTAACACTAGTCGGTGAATTGTATGGAAAGGTGTCACGTGAAATCTGTTCTTGGTACAGCATCTAACTTGTTTCCGAAAAATAACAAATTTATTAGTCATGGGTGGTGGTTGTACAAAACACATCGAGAATTTTCAGATTGTTATAGAGGTGGCATGTTTATTGCGAAATCTTTTGTTCGCGCCAATATGGAGCTCGTGTGGCTCGAAATTGGACGTGTTAAATTGCGCGTTAATAGATGTGGCCAATTGGAGAAAGTAAGGTGGGAATGTGTTGAAGTTCGTTCCGAGGGATGTGTGAATTATTAATAATTATGCATGTAAAAAGAAAAGGACGAGGGAGTGTAGCTATGCTGGAATTTTTAACTTGTTTTGGGGAAGGACAGTTACATTTCTAGTTGTGCTTTTGAAGATATTGTATCTTTCGATTTTTGTATTTTTTTAAAAATGCGTTTCACCTATGTTTAATAAAATTTGAACATTTTTTTTAAATCGTTGCTTATGTTAGTGCGAAAATTATACTTGTAAAAGGGCAATGGCGTGATAGTGACTTATAATTTGAATGGGGCGTGTACATAAAATGGTGAACATAACAATGATTTTTTGCAAAGTTTTGTGTATTTAAGTAAGACATTGGTGTTTTTTGGTATAAAAATAAGGTATTAAGAGAAACACACAAATAAGTTTAGAATTATGATTCGAGTAATTTAAATATAATATGATTTTTTATGTAAAATTGAAAGTAATGAATTAAAATTTAAAAGTTGCTTAAAATAAAGTAAAAAATGATAAATGAGGGTGTACAATATTTAAAATTTGAATTGAAATGCTATAAAAATGGTAAAATTTGATTTAAAAATAATTACAGTAAAAATAAACATTATATTTATGGAAAATCAAGTTGTTAGCATGAGGAGAGAGTTAAGTAGATTTTTTAAAAACTCACAGTTTTTATGATTGTTCAGTCAGGAGACTTGGTCTTTGGTTGTTGTCCTGATGACGTGGAAGGCGTCCCATGTAGAGCTTGTAGAAGCTTGTGGATTCTGTTTGGCGATGGTGGCATGTCGTCTAGATGGTTGCGTTGTAAGGCCGAAGGTGGATAACTTCTCACCGGCTTATTTTGCGGGATGTTCGGCTGTGTCGTTGGGGGGAAGATTGCTTGGTCGTTTTGTTAGAATGGCGTGCTTGTTCCTCCATCTTTGCTTCTTGGCTCTTCTATCTATCTGGACAGTCTTTACCTTCTTCGTTGTGGTCTCCTTCGTTGTGGTAATCCTGTCGACTAACTGTAATATTGTGTTGAGATCCTGTCTGTGATTAGGGATCCTGTCGACTATCTATAATAATGCGTTGAGGTCCTGTTGACTCTCTGTAATAATGTTGTGAGATCCTGTTGACTCTCTGTAATAATATGTTGGGGTTTGGTAAGCCTGTTGTAGAACCTCGTCGACTCTCGCTATAAGTTGTGGCAACCGAGGGTCAAACCTGTAGTAACCGCGAGGGACAGTCAGGGGTGGAGAGTTTTCCAGTAGCCTCTCTGCACCTTGTAGGACCTTTAACAGTTCTTCACAAAGTACAGGCAGTCGTGGTCGAGGCAGAGTGGAAAACTGGGGAATGTCCACACACACAAAACGAAGAGACACAGTTGAAAGAAAGTTCCTTGAATAGATAAAAAGCGAGCCAAGAGCAAAGATGGAGATCGAGAAGTTTTCTTACTGTTTTACATCGTCGATGAGTTGGTGACAACCGGCGACAAGGGGTGACGCTGACCGGGACTGACTAGAACTGAAAATGGCTGTTGCTACGTGGGGTCCTATTTAAACAACTTTTTTGAACCAGGAAGGGGACTAGGAAGTGGACCAGGAAGTATTGCCTTTCTGCACGTGTCCACACTGGCGCCTGTCTGGGCTTCCATCTAACTTTAGAAGTTACATTGTGATTCGCTCAATCTTGCTCTTAACTCAGTTTTTAATCTATTATATATTTTTATTTATTCATCCTCAGTACATTACATCTGGAGATACAAGGACACACGTCAATTATGCGTATAATTATTTATAGTTTTGCAATTAGTTCTATATACAACATGACAATCTTGTTATAAAGATTATAATATATAGGGTTGTTGGTTTAAATTATCATATATATATACTAGATATAAATTATAATACACAGCTTTAATAAGACCACCGGTAGAGATTAATAGATATAGATAATAAGTAAAACACCTTGCCAAGGATAATTTTCTTGGTTTATTTTATAATCACCTCGAGCTTTCGGGTGTCACAAACATTTCTAGAGGAGTAGATGTTCTCTTGTAGAAGGTTTTGTTATTTTTTTTTTAAACATGGAAACTTTCTCCTTGGATTATAAATACTATAGAATGAAGCGATAGGAGAAAATAATTTTTAATTAAAAAGGTTTTGTTATACCTGAAAACTTGATATGAATATAAAATAAAAATAGAAAATCATCCTCGGAAGCTGTTTTGCTTATTATGTATTCATATTGCAGAGGATTATTTTTTTCCCTTAGTTACTAGTTTAAACAATCATTGGAACTCCACCTTTGCCGGTCCCAAGCCCGGATGAAAAAGGAGGAAGGGAGCAGTAACAAGCTCGCTAAAAAACCTGGGCTCAGCTGGCCCGGCTGATAGTATCCTGTAAGGGCTCCTAATCCAGGGATACAGGATGAGCAGCGTTTGTACTCCATGTTAGGAGCGGCTGCACATGGCGTCTGTTCCTCATGTCAGAGATGGCAATTTCTTTTCGAACTAAGTCAGGTTGCCGCTGAGTAGTGCTCCCAGTCTTAATGACAAAGGCAGACGCATTCTACTTCACCCAGTCATGATTATTATCGCTCGATACCCTGGTATGATTGAGTGGAGATAAGAAAGAAGAAGAGACAATCTTTGACATTTTGAAAATTATTTTCAGAAAATAAACCATATAGAGGTGTTGAATGGTGACTTACCCTCAGAGAATCGAATGAGTGGGTTGTCTGTTTCGAACCAGAAGCGGTCGCATCGCTTGAGTCGCTGGAACTGGTTGGCGATGATGCAGCCGAAGGTTGGGCCGATGATCCCCCCGTGAAGCGGCTTCTCCACCAGGGCCCCGGGGAACAGGTCGATGTCGTCCACGTGCCTGCCACGATCGGCAATGTCGAGAATTACTTGTGAGGATGAGCCACTACACCAGCTATCGAGACAAAAACCAAACTGTATACCATGGTATCGGGCTTTGACTCTCATTAGTGAAGGGGCAGCTTCCATTTCATAACTTCCTACGAGAGAGGTTATGGAATCAGTCGAATTTACCAAATAGGTGTTTAAAATGGTGAAGTGACAAGGGCTCAGGCAAGATTCCAACATGTGTTATTGGATAGGATGATATTCATGTACCAAAAGACGCACTTCTCCCTCGACGATGGGACCGGGGATGTGTAATACTCACTCGTAGATCTGGCTGAGACGGTCTACGATGGGACCGGGGATGTGAGATACTCACTCGTAGATCTGACTGAGACGGTCTACGATGGGACCGGGGATGTGAGATACTCACTCGTAGATCTGGCTGAGACGGTCTACGATGGGACCGGGGATGTGAGATACTCACTCGTAGATCTGGCTGAGACGGTCTACGATGGGACCGGGGATGTGAGATACTCACTCGTAGATCTGGCTGAGACGGTCTACGATGGGACCGGGGATGTGAGATACTCACTCGTAGATCTGGCTGAGACGGTCTACGATGGGACCGGGGATGTGAGATACTCACTCGTAGATCTGGCTGAGACGGTCTACGATGGGACCGGGGATGTGAGATACTCACTCGTAGATCTGACTGAGACGGTCTACGATGGGACCGGGGATGTGAGATACTCACTCGTAGATCTGGCTGAGACGGTCTACGATGGGACCGGGGATGTGAGATACTCACTCGTAGATCTGGCTGAGACGGTCTACGATGGGACCGGGGATGTGAGATACTCACTCGTAGATCTGGCTGAGACGGTCTACGATGGGACCGGGGATGTGAGATACTCACTCGTAGATCTGACTGAGACGGTCTACGATGGGACCGGGGATGTGAGATACTCACTCGTAGATCTGGCTGAGACGGTCTACGATGGGACCGGGGATGTGAGATACTCACTCGTAGATCTGGCTGAGACGGTCTACGATGGGACCGGGGATGTGAGATACTCACTCGTAGATCTGACTGAGACGGTCTACGATGGGACCGGGGATGTGAGATACTCACTCGTAGATCTGACTGAGACGGTCTACGATGGGACCGGGGATGTGAGATACTCACTCGTAGATCTGACTGAGACGGTCTACGATGGGACCGGGGATGTGAGATACTCACTCGTAGATCTGACTGAGACGGTCTACGATAGGACCGGGGATGTGAGATACTCACTCGTAGATCTGGCTGAGACGGTCTACGATGGGACCGGGGATGTGAGATACTCACTCGTAGATCTGACTGAGACGGTCTACGATGGGACCGGGGATGTGAGATACTCACTCGTAGATCTGGCTGAGACGGTCTACGATGGGACCGGGGATGTGAGATACTCACTCGTAGATCTGACTGAGACGGTCTACGATGGGACCGGGGATGTGAGATACTCACTCGTAGATCTGACTGAGACGGTCTACGATGGGACCGGGGATGTGAGATACTCACTCGTAGATCTGGCTGAGACGGTCTACGATGGGACCGGGGATGTGAGATACTCACTCGTAGATCTGACTGAGACGGTCTACGATGGGACCGGGGATGTGAGATACTCACTCGTAGATCTGGCTGAGACGGTCTACGATGGGACCGGGGATGTGAGATACTCACTCGTAGATCTGGCTGAGACGGTCTACGATGGGACCGGGGATGTGAGATACTCACTCGTAGATCTGGCTGAGACGGTCTACGATGGGACCGGGGATGTGAGATACTCACTCGTAGATCTGGCTGAGACGGTCTACGATGGGACCGGGGATGTGAGATACTCACTCGTAGATCTGACTGAGACGGTCTACGATGGGACCGGGGATGTGAGATACTCACTCGTAGATCTGGCTGAGACGGTCTACGATGGGACCGGGGATGTGAGATACTCACTCGTAGATCTGGCTGAGACGGTCTACGATGGGACCGGGGATGTGAGATACTCACTCGTAGATCTGGCTGAGACGGTCTACGATGGGACCGGGGATGTCAGAACGAAGGTCGTTGAAGGAGGAAGCCCTGGAGGAGATGTTGCAGATCTCACGGTAGCTGGTGTAGGACGGGATGCCGTGGTCCCGGGCCCGCTGAATGTTCAATGCCGCCAGGTCCATGCCGCTGAAAGGCACGGCGCGGTTCTCGAAGAGATGATTGGTGACTTCAGACGTAATGGAGTGGTCCAGGGTCTCCATGCTGGAGGTCACCAGGCCCCGCAGGATCTGGTCGATGATGTGTTCTGCACACATCTCATTCCAACCGCCCGCCTGCTCTAATTGACTGTGTTTGTGTGGACGAGGGATCCTCGAAAGATACTCCTGTACAAATTAATCTGTGTGTATTTCATGATAACTTATTTTTAACCTTTTGTTATATTAATACAAATCAATAACGCGCCATCTATATATAACGAATGAATACATTTAGACGCGAATGTTTCTTTTCACAAATAAATCAAACCTAAAAGCTTACGACCATAGTTTGCTTAAATACTATTTATAAAATTCCACCATTCAGTGTAGCATAAAGCAGAATCGTTCAATATAGTATTAAAGCTCTAAGAAGCAGTCTGGTAGATTAAATTGGCGAGGCTGCTGGAAGGGTTCACCACTGATGAATCAAGCCCTCCCAATATTTCTCATCGGAGTAAGGACAGTAGAAATTTGATCTTTTATTATTGTATTCAAATGATATTCAATGTGAATCAAATTTCTAGCCTATAGTTTCATTAACAAATTATTTCTTGCCTTGAACATCAGTAGCGAAGGCAATAAATACCTTTAAGCATAACTAGAAACCAAGGGTTACCTGATGATTCCTCTCTGTGGCCTCTAGTTGGAGTTGAAATTGCCTCATCTCTCTATGATCTGAACTATTTCTCTTCATAATTAGTTTACCCTTTAAAATATATTCTTAGATATTGAATATAATCTTCATATATTTTTATATGTAAATGTGGTAGGCAGGCACTATGCAGTCATGGGGCCAAGTGGTTTCAGGCGTCAATAGATAATACAAAAGGACCAGGCAGGTTGGATGTCATCTCAAAGAGAGACCAGTGCTGAAGACACAGATAAGGTCCAGGAGGGTGTGATCTACATGAGAGGGAAAGATGATCTGTTGTTGTCCGCCCTTTTTCCAGTGTCCAGTGGCGGTCGTAAAACTTATTGGAAGTTTCCTGGGAGAAGATGAATAATCTTTGACGAAATTGGACCTCGTACCTCGCCCTGTCTTGGGCGCGGCGGACTCTCAATAAAACTTTATCGCTTTGTTTTATATTACATGATGGTCAAGCTGGCGTGTTGAATTGTATCTACATATATTTTGGGGCTGTTACACTATTTATAATTATGGTACATATGGAAATCAAGTGTATATTGACATATATTACTACACATATATATAACTCCACGCTGACGAGCGCTAACAGCGCGAAACGCGTTCGTGGATGGCTTTTCTTGATTTGTCAAGAAATTGGGTTGGCCAAATATCACGGAGCAAGCTAAATATATATATATATATATATATATATATATATATATATAAACGTTTAGTTTATTTTTGCTCCAGTAGATGGCGCTCTACCATCTAAAAAGCAAATATGCTCGTGTTCAGGAAATGCCTTCTTTATTTTTAACATATATATGTATGTAATATATAAGAAATTTGAATTATTTTTGACGCTAATGATTATTTTTCTTTTTTAATAAATCAATATTCTACTGCCCTTACTGCAAAGGTAAAATAACGGATTTTATCATTGCAGTAAGGGCAGTAGTAAATTGATTTATTAAAAAAGAAAAAGAATCATTAGCGTCAAAAATAATTCAATTTCTTGTAACAGATGGCGCGCTAATGCATCGGATAAATATGTAGTATAAAGCAATAACGCGCCATCTATACATATAAAAGGAAAGGATTTAAAAACATGAATGTTTCTTTCAAACATAATACAAACTTCTACTGTCCTTACTGCGATGAAAAAATATATTGGGAGGGCTTGGCTCATCAGTGGTGAACCCTCCCAGCGGTTTTAAATCCTTTCATTTTATATGTATAGATGGCGCGTTATTGCTTTGTGTTAATTTATGTCTACCTGACCTTGTCTTTATTGTTTGCGGAAGAGCATTGCTCGATGCAAATATTTGAATGTAATTCTACTGTCCTATAAGCTTATGTCTATAGTTTTCTTGAAAACCATTTCTGAGATTCCATCCTTAAGTGCTGCGTATATAAGCAGAATCGCCCAATACAGTATTAGAGCTCTGAGAAGCGGTCTGGTGGATTAAATTGGCGAAACCGCTGGGAGGGTTCACCACTGATTAGCCAAGCCCTCCCAATATATTTTGTCATCGCAGTAAGGACAGTAGAAGTTTGTATTATGTATAAAAGAAACATTCGTGCTTTTAAATCCTTTCCTTTTATAAATATGTAGTATATATATATCCAAGTTATTTTAAAATGCTGTTAATAATAGAATGATAAAAAGTTGCTCACATATTTCAGATCAAATATTTTCTACACTCTAAAAGCGAAATGTCTTGTGTCCACAGTACAGTACACTCCTTGTTGTTCTAAAAATACAATATTTGAATCAGAACAGCTTATTGATAAATATTAATATATGAAGCACTAGCGCGCCATCTGTTATCAAAATTCGAAACTATTTTAAAGGCGTGTAAGATTCTTTTTGATTAATTTTTCCATTGCAGTAAGGGAAGTAGAAATTGTTTAATATCAAAAAGAATCTTACGCCTTTAAAATAGTTTAGAATTTTAATATTAATATATATTTCTCCAGTTTCTTTTTTTTTTGTCTATTCATTTTTAGTCTCTCAGGAGAATCTTATGTTGTACTATAATGTATCAGTTTGAATGTGTGACACATTGATATATTTCAAACTATAATCTCACTCTCTTGGTCTGTACAGAAGGTTCAGATCTTGAATTACCCTCAAGCGCTTGCAAGGTTGGTATTAAAGAAAAATGGATGACACAATAAAAATATTAATATTACCATAAATTAACACAAAGCAATAACGCGCCATCTATACATATAAAATGAAAGGATTTAAAAGCACGAATGTTTCTTTTATACATAATACAACTTCTACTGTCCTTACTGCCCATAAAGAAGAAATATAATGTCGAAAGAAATGGTTGTGCGAAGGGAAGATTGTAAATTCAAGCAGAGGGCTGACGACATAGTCGGAATAAAAGGTGGAGTGTTGAATGTGAAAAGGTAATTTGAGAAAGGTCAATTACATCGGTGGCTAATGAATGCAGCCAACAGAACCTACCTGAGTAGAGCATATCTGAGTTGAAGAATCCCCTCCGAAGAAGGAGCTGTTCCGTCAGCACGCGGTACCCTCGGTCCACAAGGGGAAGCCTGGGGCGGATCAGACTATGGCCGAAGCGGAAAGCAGCGGCTGCGAATTCGTTAAAGATGGTGGGATTGCACTCAGGGTCGTAGTGCGAACTGTAGCCCGACGTCTGAGGCTGGAGGTTGAACTTGGCGGCGAAACTGCGGCCCAGGACTCGCGGCAGGAAGTCGCGGAATGTGATAATCTGCAGGGAGGCAGAGATGATGTTCCTGGCTGCACCACCGCTGGGATTACCTTTACATTACTTTCTATAATTTCATTGAAACATTTGAACTTATCTGGCTGTTTCGCGAGTAACTACTGAATAAATTCTTGCCGAGCTTTCCATGTAACATCTTTCTTTAGAAATCATTTTCGTTGCAATTTATCTTAAGCAGATTATCTTAAGAATGAAGCTATATATACACTTGAGGTAGGAAACTAATGGTGATGATAATATATTGCAAAATTAACATCGTCACTGCTAATATTCCGTTAATATGTAAATGTATGTGAACAAATGTGGATAAGGTGCATAAATTAAGAAAGAAAAAAAAAAAGCATCTCCTTATCGTGCAAATTAAAGTTTCTTGATGGCAAGCGCCATCTATCGGAACAAATATCAACTATTCGTTGATTTTTTAATTATTCCAGAATTGGCCATAATGTATAATCAAGAATGGGTATTCTGGAATAATTAAAAACCAACGAATCGTTGATATTTATTCCGATAGATGGCACAAGCCATCAAACAACTTTCAGTTGTACAATAAGGAGATGCCTTTTTTTCTTTATGTAAATGTATGTTAGTAATACTATACATTTGTGTTGAAACAATACTTATTTGGCAAACGTTCCCTGGGGTTAAATCAGGGCGTGAAGCGGGGCTACAGAACCCACGGTAGACCAGCTATGGACTGATCTCTCAGTGAAGGTTGATACAGCTAACTCAGCAACATCTGGGAGTGATCCACAGGAGGCTAGGTACCGTTCTGGTAGATCTTTTCATCTGGCCACGAGGGGTTGATACGTCGGAGGCTATCGCTGAGGCGGTTGTGGTACCGCAGGAAGGTGGTGTGGATGGAAGCCAAGGACGGCATCTCGCTGGACCGGTGGTCCCCTGTGTCACGCCGATCTCTTCAGTTTCATATTTACACTCGTGGACAACACTTAAGGAAGTTGTACCTTTTAGCATGTATATCGGGATTCAGACAATACACTCGTGGACAACACTTAAGGAATTTGTACCTTTTAGCATGTATATCGGGATTCAGACAATACACTCGTGGACAACACTTAAGGAATTTGTACCTTTTAGCATGTATATCGGGATTCAGACAATACACTCATGGACAAAACTTAAGGAAGTTGTACCTTTTAGCATGTATATCGGGATTCAGACAATACACTCATGGACAAAACTTAAGGAAGTTGTACCTTTTAGCATGTATATCGGGATTCAGACAATACACTCATGGACAAAACTTAAGGAAGTTGTACCTTTTAGCATGTATATCGGGATTCAGACAATACACTCATGGACAAAACTTAAGGAAGTTGTACCTTTTAGCATGTATATCGGGATTCAGACAATACACTCATGGACAAAACTTAAGGAAGTTGTACCTTTTAGCATGTATATCGGGATTCAGACAATAACTCTGAGAGATATTACAGTGACATTTATTGAAGACACGCGATAACCAAGTGTGTATACACTCATGGACAAAACTTAAGGTAGTTGTACCTTTTAGCTTGTATATTGGGATTCAGACAATAACTCTGAAAGATATTACAGTGACCTTTATTGAAGACACGAGATAACCAAGTGTGTATACACTCATGGACAAAACTTAAGGAAGTTGTACCTTTTAGCATGTATATCGGGATTCAGACAATACCTCTGAAAGATATTACAGTGACCTTTATTGAAGACACGCGATATAACCAAGTGTTGACAAAATTGCCTCTGTCTCCTTAAAAAATAACCGGCGATATTAAAGACTTTACACTTCATTAAGTTTTGTCCTTTAGTGTATATATATATATAAACATATTACATTTAAAAAAAGATAAGATTTCTGTTGTTTTGGATCATATTGATGATTATGCTATGGTGGTGCAGTCGTGGTTGAATAATAATCTTGATAAAAATATAAAGTCTTGATTAGATATTTCTTTATTGAGCTGAGGTATGAATACATATGAAAAACATAATTTTGTAAAATTACTGCCTGGCTTAAGGCGTAAGAATAAAAAAGAAAAGCTTATTTACATAATTACAAAGTTTTGGGTCGGCCAGCGGGGAACAACAACAATGAGTTTATATACGGGAAGAGTGACCTCTGGCGGTCGATTTTAGAAGAGTATTTTATCTATGAAATATAATTTTAAAATAAAATAATACTTTAATATAACATAATTTTAAATGAAATATTTTAATATAACATACATATATGTCATAATTTGTACATAACTGGATGTAATCCCACCACAATATGTATGCAATGTATGATCTAAAGATTTTTAATAAAGACAAGGCTTAGAAATCTGGGAGAAAGGCCATCAAAGAGGAAACGGTCATTAGTAGGTTTTATTATCCAGGAACTCATAAAAACTGGGTTCAAGAACCTATTTCCTTCCGGGATCATGTTAGAACAAGACAAGGACAAAGGATTAGCAAAGATCCAATCAGAGTCCAGGAGGATTAGCTAGGAACCAATGGAAAACTTACACGGGTCGACAATCGTCCAATCAGCGCCCTGAGAAGTTTTCGTGTTAAATCGCGAACTCAGTTTAGTTAGTTAGGAGCTCGCCACCATCGCAACAAGTCGGGACCTGGTACCAAGGAACCGGTTGGAGCGAGCACCCATCTTCTCAACAATCAGATAAGTCCAATCCTCAATAATGTGAACAGCCATAGTTAATAGTCAAATACGCCAAATAGCTTAAACCCCTTTCTCCCTTGATCGCTGGCCTATTTCAATCCAATCCTGTGTCCTCGTTATTTTTCCCCTGTGTGAATACCTTACTACTTCAGCAAACGACTGCGCCCATCACAATCATCAATCAATCAATCAACAACTCAATCAATCTCAAAAAGGTAATCGTTCAATATTACAGTGAGTCGACAGGATAAAATGGAAAGCGAACAGAACACAGAAGTCAAAAATAGCGGCGACCTGTCGAGGGAAGAAGAGGCGGCCGGAAACGGCGAGACGAGCCCTCTGGCGGGGGTTTTGCTTCAGTTGGCCGCAGTGCTCGCCCAGACGAGGTCATCCGAACGAACGGAGGCGGAACTACCACCCTTCGATGGATCCTACAGCGCCCGCCAATTCTTCCAGTCCTACGACCGGAAGATGGACGACGCCCACGTGGACGCCCCCGATAAGCTACTCCGGTTGCCTAACTACCTGAAGCGCCAACCCCTGGAACTCTTCAGGAAACTCCGGTTGGCCACCCATAGCTACTTCCAGGTGAGGGAAACCCTCACGGATCTCTATCCGGAATCCAGTGAAGCATCCTTCGCAAAATACTTCGCCATGAAGCTTGCTGGTCAAGCAGACCTGGAGACGTATTACCGGGAGAAAACCGCCATGGGTTTACAACTGGGACTCCCACAGGAGGTGATCCTCGAGACGCTGACGGAGGGGTTGCCGCTCTCAGACCAGCGCCTGGTCCGCGTGGTACCTCCTGAGAGCCTGGGAGAGTGGTTCCGACTGGCACAGCGGATCCACGGGCCCAACGTACCAACTGCACGACACCGCGAGGAACAACCGCCCACCATGTCGGGCCCATACCCCAGCACACCCCGAAGAACAGGTGCATGGACTGCACCTACTCCGCCGTCAAACTGTAAGTTCTGCGGCGCTCGTCATTGGCACAGCGAATGCCGGTATAGGCCAGCCCCAACTCAACACGCAAACGCACGGGCAGTGCAAACAGCCCCAACTCAACACGCGAACGCGCGGGCAGTGCAAACAGCCCCAACTCAGCAGCACGCCCGGCGTCCCACACCCCCACCACACGCCGAAGACGTACAAGCCGCGCAGGCCTTTCGGAAATGAGGTAATGCCTCAACCCTTTGTCGTCAACCAGTTGACGATGAAACTGTATCTATCCCCTGAACTGTCACCCCCATTTTTAATTGACACAGGCGCAAGCTTGAATATAGTGCCCTATAATCTATATAAAATTTTAAAAACTAACCTCCCTAACTTAAAATTAAAGAAACAGTCCCTATACCTACAGGCCATAAATGGTTTTCTGTCGACAATAGGTAAACTAACCCTCCCCCTGACAATAGGTAAACTAACTAAAAAGGAAAATTTCCATGTGGTGGAAGCACCTCTACCATTTGGAATTCTCAGCATAAATACCCTCCGTAATTTTAAATTAGCAATAGACTTCAACCAAGGCACTATATTCCAGCTTGGCCCTCATTGTCTACCCCTACATACTATTTCAACCATGTACCCAATGAATGCACGTATTGGGAGTGCCAAGCGATGTCACAAAGGACTCACCATGCACACAAACCTTCCGCACATGGCACCCAATGCGCGCATCCATTGGTCAAAACCCAATCACCCACATTCCAATCTAGTCACGCGCACGCACGACACAATTTTTTCACTAAGGCCAATTGCCTTTTTTATATGCCCTCAAATAACAAGGCCACAACGGCTTCAACTCACCACGACAATGCACAAAATGTGTCCATCCAACGGGACAACTCACACATAAGGCCCACACGTGACCACACGTCGTCACGCAACAACCGCGACACTCACAACAACAATGCACAGACAGTATCCATCCAACAGGACAGCTCACACACAGAGCACACACGTGACCACGCGTCGTCACACAACAGTCACACGCACAACCAGCGCAACAAGCGCGACACTCACACTAAAACACAACAAAAATCTTCCCCATACACATGCTACAATACGACACACAGCCCTCACTATCCACCTCACTTCACCACACTTTTACAAAGATACAACCACATATTTACACAAAACAAATTCGGTGTACCATGATTAAAAATCCCACAAGTAAGAATACCCACGAACTCCGACAAAATCATCACCATACGTCCATATCGTGTTCCGATATGTTACCAACAGGAAATCCGCAACCAGGTCCAACAGATGCTGGAAAATGGCATTATAGAGCAGTCGTTTTCACCTTTCTCTAGCCCTGTCACTCTCGTCACCAAGCGCGACAAGACCAAAAGGTTTTGTATTGACTATAGAAAGGTGAACGAGCTAATCAGCTCTGATGTCCATCCCCTCCCTAGGATCGAGGATATACTCGACCGTCTCGCGCGGGCCAAGTATTTCTCCACGGCCGACATATCCTCCGCGTATTGGCAGGTCCCAATACACCCCGATTCTCGACCACTGTTGGCCTTTGCCACGCTCGAAGGGTTATATCAGCCCCCTCGATTGCCTTTCGGGTTGAAAACCAGCCCTCAGTTATCCAAAATTTAACATCAGCTGGTTACCCCAAAGCATTTATCTTAAAACATTTCTATCAGGCACAGGTCACATCTAGCATGTTAGCACAAAAAACTAAAATATACAGGCAAAATTGTTACATTCCATATTCCCCGAAATCTATCCACATTTCCAGAACATTAGATAAATATGGAATAAAAACCTTTTATAGTAACTCTCCCAGCTTATCAGATATCTTAAGAAACCCGATAACAAAAAAAAAAAACAGGCAAACCGAATACATATCATGTAGAAAAGAGGTAATTTATTCTATAGCATGCAATAACTGTAATGCCAGATATGTGGGGGAGACGGGAAGAAAATTACATAATAGAATCATTGAACACAGAAGAAAAATGAACAGAAATGACCCTTTATCATTAATAGTACAGCACTCCAATTCAACAGGACACACATTCAACATAAATGAACCTAATGCACATTACAACAATATCAGTAACAAATATCAAAGATTAATTATTGAAGCTATAGTGTCCAAACAATACAATAGTATAAATCGCAGAATTGATTTACCAGAAGCATATAATTCAATAGACTTAAATAAAATAAGATAAAACAAAATCATTCATAGTATAAGATATCACATGTCTAATGGGATCCCTTGCAAGTTTGTAAAATTTGTAAAATTTGTATATAAAATACAAAATAAGTTTGCTTTAATCGAAATATATCACAGTACCTCATATAAATTAGAATTAGTTTTTCCAAATCATTACACCTGCATGTAAATTTAAACATTTTAATATTTTTCTAATTGAGCAGATATGCAAAACAATAGCTACGTGTATATAAATTCTATTTTCAAACTAGTTGGAATATTATTTTATTAATTCCTGTAGAAGGGCGTATGTGCCCGAAAGCTCGTAATATAGTCGTTCTAATAAAGATACGCAGCCCTTGATGCTTTATTTTATTCGTTTATAAATTGTACAGGGTTTTTCAATCGATATAGAGATAAATTTCCTCTCGGAAAAAAATTCTATGTCTATACATATTAGTTTCTCCTTTTTTTTTCTGTACTTGAAAAAATATTAAAACCATCCTAGGAAAATCATAAAAGTTTGCCATGGCTTAAAGCATGCGTTGTATCCCAATCAAACTGACGTCAAACCGAACTACTCAACCTGTTCATACTCTACCGTTGAAACATGTTTGTATGGATGGATACAGGAGAGGACAGATGAATAAACCAATCAATGAGGTTATTATTGGGATATTAGGTTTAAAAATATAAACTTTATATAATTTTTTATAAAAAAGCGCGTTTAATCCTTATAAAGAAAATTTCGGAGATGTTGTTGTTGTCGTGTCAAAAGAAGAGTCTCAGATGTCTCCATGCATCTTCATCTCAGCAGCAGCAATATCCACTATCTTGGGTGTGTAAAGCTGCTGCTCTGGGTCTAAGACAATTTTCTGCGAGGCTGCGGCCATTGCTGGGCATGAGAATATGTGGGTAGGTGTTAGTTCCACACCAGGACAGTTGTTGCATGCTCTATAAGTTTTTGTGCCATCTGGATGTATTGTCATTCCTTTATAGTGTTTTGTTCTAAGTCTTGTTATAGTTTTTGTCAGTTTTCTCTCAGAGTTTATTTCACATATTTGATCTTTTCTTATTTTTTGTTTGATTATCTTGTATTTTGCCAAAGCATCAGCGTCAAATACTGACATTTGTTCTTTCTATTGGCTCAGCTTTCTGGCTTCCTTTGCCAATTCATCTGCCATTTCATTACCCTCGATCCCAACATGGGCAGGAATCCATTGTAGAATGCAGTTCTTCTCCAATGTTTCCAGTTGGGTAAGTAATGAGTGTATTTTCTGCGTGATTCTAGTATTGCCCTTCAATTTCGGAGATCTTTATATATTTTAATTTGATATACGTATGTATACGTATATGCAAACTATGGACATAAACTTTTAGGACAGTGGAATTACATATAAATGCTTCATACCGAGCAATGCTCTTCCGCTTATAATGAGGACAAAACCCTTTTGGCATAAATTAATTATAAAGCTATAATGCGCCATATATACGTAGGAAATGAAAGCATAAAAGCATAATGTTTTCTTAAACATAAAGTTAAAGAATTAAAGATACTTCGGCCAATATAAATATTTTTATTATCTCGACGTTTTGACAAAAATCTTTTGTCCATGTCAGGAGCGAATAGAAATTAAAACATTTAGCAAGGCGTTAAAATTATTCTAAGGTTGCGTGAGAATGTCCTTGAAACCTTAGAATAATTTTTAACGTTTTACAAAATGTTTTAATTTTTGTTCGCTCCTGACATGGACAAAAGATTTTGTCGAAACGTTGGCGTGTTATTGCTTTGCGTTAATTCATGCCTAACTGACCTTGTCTTTATTATTTGCGGAAGAGTATTGCTCGATGCAAATATTTGATTGTAATTCTACTAACGGGGAAGAAGTTTTTCCCGTCCTCTACAATCACTCTAGAGGAGTGAGTGGAGAGGCGTCTCTGCGTGTTGTCCTCCGTAGGGGTGCCACTGACTGACGTCCAGTGAAGCTGTAAGCTGGCCGTCTTTCCTTGGTTGTCTGAGGCGAGGCACACGTGTCTTGAAACTCTTGGGTCTTCGCTCTGTGTGTGCGTCATTGGGAGCGTCCTTGCCGTGCGCGAAAATTGCACCAGGGCTAGGCCTGGTGTTGAAAAACCAAGGGGTGCACACAGTAGTACCACCCCCCCCGCGTTCGCGACGTTCCCCGTGTAAACCTCAGTACCTCAGAGGTCCTTGATTCGACGGCAGATTCAGGGAGTACTGGATAAGGGTTCGAGGGCTAAAGGGGGGGGAGTCCTATTGGAGCGTAGGACGGGTTCTTCTAAGTCCGACGAGAGGGCTCGGTCAGCAACCTTGCCAATGACTCTCGATGACGCCCGTGGGTGAGTGGTCAACCCCACAGAGCCAGACCATAATGGCGGGCGCGAGGGGCCTACCAATGGCCGCTCGGTGCATGGAGAATGCATCATTCCTTCTGGCTGTGTGTGGATCTAGATTTCAGCGAAAGCCTGGGATGCAAGGGCCGCTGTTGAGCCTATATCATCCCTGGCTCAGTCTGTGATTGAGCCGAATTTCTATTCTATTCTGTAATTCTACTGTCCTATAAGCTTATGTCCATAGTCTTCTTGAAAACCATTTCTGAGATTCCACCCTTCAGTCCTGCGTATATAAGCAGAATGATCCAATACAGTATTAGAGCTCTGAGAAGCGGTCTGGAGGATTAAACTGGCGAAACCGCTGGGAGGGTTCACCACTGATGAGCCAAGCCCTCCCAATATATTTTTCATCGCAGTAAGGGCAGTAGAAGTTTGTATTATGTATAAAAGAAACATTCGTGCTTTTAAATTCTTTCATTTTATATTTACTGGCCGATAATCTTTAATTTTAATAACTATGACTGCATCCAGCAGCCTCTATCTTTACGATAAAGTTAAAGAAATTTGTGTTGAATATCAAAGAAGGAAGATACCTGCAAGAAAGCAGAGTCCAGACGGAGCGCGACACTCCTTGTTGTCGGCAGTCTGAGGCAGCAGATCCTTCTTTCCTCTCAGCGGATGTTTGGTGACATTCAGGCGGCCGCCGACAAAGGTCCGCAGGATCCTGGCCTCGCAGGCGTCCGAGCCGTAGACGTTCGAGGCGTCCAGGTATGACGTCACCTGGTTGAGCTGCTCGCGCCGTCCTGGGCAGCGGGGAGTTAGGAGTAGCAACCATACATGTGTTCATCAGGTAGTGCGGCTGTACAGCGGCTTCAGGAACCTTTGAAACCGAGTAAAAACTTTGTATATATAGAATTGTAAATTCGAAACTATTATAGACTCGTATAATTCTTTTAAAAATTGAACAAATTTCTGCTGTCCTTACTGCATTGAATTCAATGCAAAATGGGCAGTAGAAAATTGTTCAATTTTTAAAAGAATCATACGCGTCTATAATAGTTTCGAATTCACACAACAGATGGCGCGCTCATGTATCATATATCGAATGACCTAAATATTCAAACATACATTTTATTAATTAGGATTTTTCTGTAATATTTTATTTGAAATATTTCAGAAGTCGGTGGACGAGTGGGTACAACTTTCAAATCCCGACAGCCATGAATTGGGATCGAAGCCCGCGTTGGATACTTTGTTTTAATATGTTCGCTGGTTCAAAATCATATTAATAGGTACCGCTCAACAAGAGCAACCTAGTTCATGATAATTGAAACAGTGAATAATATGTGAAGGTTATTCACATATTAAACAAATTTTAACGCGGGATTCAATCCCGGTTCATGACTGTCGGGAATCGAGCGTGTTACCCTCTCATCCACCGACTTTTTATACGTTTTAATATGTGAATAACCCTCAAATATTATTCATTGTTGCAAATATCATAAACTAGATTGCTTCTTTTGAGCGGTACCTAGTAAAGTGATTTTGGAACAAGGAGAGACAAGGAAAGGCTATGCTTTATTGTCCAAGCAGATTAAACCGCTTTAGTTAATAGGGAAAGGCTTTTGAAGAATATGTTTATTTTTTATATTACCATGCACACATCAGAAACCTTTGCGAAATGTACTTTTTCAACTAGAAAAACATGCCTAAAATTGAAAAAAAAACATCTTTAGAAATAGATTTTGAAATAATGCATTGACATTGTGAGTAAGCAAGTAGAAATGCATATGTAGAAAATAAATTAAACGGGCTAAAAATAATTCATTGTCATTTTATGAGTTTGAACCCATCAGTAAATGTATAGAGGAATATAGAGTAGGGGGTCAGTGGAAGGCTGGTTAAACCGTTTGGTTTTCGACCACTACGACCCGGGTTCGATTCCCGCATTAGACAATTTTTTCTGTTTAAAAAAATGCTCCAATGGCCCCCGATTCTTGCAAAAGTCCAACCCAACCAGCGAGTGCAAGTAACCAAACGGGGCTCTGGCACATTTGTAAGTGCAAAGTCGAACTGCTTTTTACATGTGTAGACATGTGGTGCGCTTGCAGTAAAAACTACCCACCATGATTATCATGGCCTGTACCACCTGTACTAGGGATAAGCAAAAAATAAAAGGAATATAGATATTTAATTTTCTGTGGGTTCACAATAAAATGGCTATTCCAGTTTGTGAATCACTTATTGGCCTGCAAAATGGAAATAGTATATCTACCCAGAGTGAGCTGTCCAGCCAGGGAGCGGGCGAAGGAGATGCAGGTGGAGTTAGGGAAGAACGGGTCGTTGGGAGGTATGGGGATGGGCAGACAGGCTGGATGGACGGAGGTGGCCGAGTCGCAGGCGGCACAGTCCAGCGGCTGACCCCCGGGACCTGTCAGCCAGTTGAGGCAGGTAGTTCAGCCAGAGAGGAGCGTCTTACCTTCGTACATAGGAGTGAAGGTGAGGTCGTGATCCAGGAACTGCCCCCACTGCATGACCATCAGGGTGTACTGGGTGTGAAGTTGGGAGGCATCGAAGTGGATGGCTGTAGACACAGTCCGAGGGGAGGGCAGAGCGTTGCCGGACAGTGATTTACTCCTGGGACTGCTGACGTCTACACATGTCGATACAGACATTAGGAATGTTAAAACATGTGCTACATACATGCACCAACAGGACTACTCGGAGCACACAAGAGACGACACTTTGGTTAACCACTGGCATGATAAAATCTGATATGCTGTTCTAAACTAGATCAGGCTCAACACATCGATACTCTGGTTTGATAAGAAAGTTTTACATGAAGTACAAGAAACGCACTGTTTAAGATAGAATCTAAAAAAACCTTTATATACCTCTTTCTATAAAAACATTATTCATAGAGAGCCACTCGGCATGGTTGGACTTAAAATTATTAGCACCGGGGCACCAATAAGCGAGGTGTTCGTGAGGGGCTTTTCTTGATTTATCAAGAAATTGGGTTGGCCAAATATCAGGGAACAGGTTAAATCAACGGTTAGTTTATTTCTGTTCCACTAGATGGCATTCTGCAATCTAAAAAGCACATGTACTCCTAGTCAGGAGATGTCTTCTTTATTTTTAATATCAACACCTGACCTTTTTATTTTTTATTATTATTTTTTTCAAATAGATATATATGCTCGGCTCTAAACCCGCTGGTCGGTGTATTTAAGTTCAATCTTTGGTTACCTATAATAATGATCGAGTTTAAAACAATTTCACAATGTATTATAAAACGATAACAACATGGCCTGCGCTTTTAAAACATCATCGCTTCTCTGCCTTTTGGCTAATATCAAAGTGAATAAAAGCATCACTTATAATCTCTACCATGCCTAAATATGGCCAATATTGATATTCAAACTTTTCTGACAAAACGTTCTAACGTTGCAAACAATCCAACTTACATTTAACTCTTTTTCCAAAGAAAAATGCGTGCTCTGTGGAAAGTTCAGTTTAGAATGAACTATAATTGCTTTAATCAGAGTAAATATCTACTATTCTAACAATAGGTTTATTGAGTAAAATTAATCATTCCTCCAGGGAAAAATGTCTTTTCAAAACATTTTTATTGTTCTCTAGCTGTACCAGCTTTCTCCTGTAGAAGGACGTCCGTACCTGAAAGCTAGAGAACAATAAAAATGTTTTGAAAAGATACTTTTCCCTGGAGGAATGATTGGTTTTACTGTATATTGATAAAAGGGATTGTATTATTGAATAGGTTTATTGATAAAGCATTTAAGAGTTTCCTGCTTCAAGTTGGGAATTCCTAAAATTCCAAATAAACTTCAACCTAAGAGATAAAATCTGACAGCGATGAGTTTCCTTATTGAAAAGGTGAAAGCTTGGCAAGATTTTGGACAATAAGGTCCATCAACAGACTGAATACGAACGAATACAAGATGACCATATCTGTGATCTACCTAACCTGATATAACAAGCTACAAGGAGAGACTAGGCTATGTAGCTATGGCGGTGCTACAGGAGCACATCTACAGTTCCACCCACCAATCTCTGTAGGAACTTACTGTCATCGTAAAGCGGCGGCCTCAGCCGGGAGAACGTGCTCAGCGACGATCCTGTCTCAGGATGTCGCAGGTTGTTGCACCACCCGCTGTAAGTGCGGAATGGGTAGGTATGGTCGCACGGACCCTCTCCCTCCTCCCCACACGGCGTGTTGATGGACCCCGAGTCCAGTAGTCGATGTACGTCTACGGCTGGTAGGGCTTCCAGTAGTGTCTGTAGATCCTCGTCGCCTTCCCAGTCCCTCCGTCCTCTGTCGACAACAACTCGTTGGGATTACATTCCAATTGATGGCACGACTCGCGCAACATGGCGAGGGAATTTAATCAAATAGAACGTAAGCTTATGAGTCCACAATAATAAAAATGAACTTATTTCACCTTTTGTTTCAAATCGAATCAGACGAAAGGCTGAAGAGTAGAATATTGTTCAATTGTTAACCTTCTGAGCGAATTCGCGAGTTTAATTACCTATATATATAAATATATTTTAATTAAAAAGACATATATTGGATCAAAATATCATTTATTTTACCAATATTTCAGTTGGCTGAAGTACATATATATAAGTAGAGTTATATCTACAACATATGAAAGACAATTGGTATACGAGAAGAGGAGTATTGATAGTTAAAAAGAAATTAAATAAATATTATATTTTAAGGTATCAAAAAGGTTTTGTATTTTATGTAACAACATAGGGTTATAACAAGTTCACGCTGAAGCTTCGGCAGTTACGCGTCATTGTAGCAGAATTTTATATATTGTATTACATATATGTGGTATAAAAGGTGGAGAAAGAAACACACTACAAGTTGGAAGAGGAACCCAGGCAACCAGAGAGAGAGAGACAGGACTGGCACAGCCGGGCGGCCGTTCGTGTCCCACACAATTCCCAACTGTCTTAAAAGTCCCGAGGTGTTAACTGACGTGTGGTCACCCCTTGGAATGTCGCTGATGTCTCAAGTGACCGGACTTTACCCTCCCGTGTGGGTTGTCTGTAGGTTGGCTTTATTATTCCTGGAAGAGTATATATTATGGCACATATATATATATAGACTTTATAGACAGAATATATATAACAAAAATAGGCATATCCTGACCTGCTTACATGGGCATTTTAGATGTCAGAGCGCCATCTAGTGGAACAGAAATTAACTAAACATTGATTTAGCTTGTTCCGTGATATTTGAATAACCCTCTGCTATCTAAAATTCTCATAAAAGCGGGTCAGGATATGCCTTTTTTGTTTTTGATATCAACACCTGGCCATTTTTCTAATTTTTCTTATTTTTTTACACGATCAGATTCGTAAAAAAATTCACTATATAGAAAGGAAACCTTTGGTTATCTCTGACCACCACTAAAATATTCAAAATTTGGTTAAAATTAATAAAACTTGTTCAAAATCTACGCTTCTTGTTTGTAAAAATGTAACTGTTCGCGCCTATTATGTAAATTTTGTTACTTAAGTTAAGTATGCAAATTTTGATTGTATAAAACAGCCAGCTGGACAAATAAAGTCAGTGTGTTTGTAGTCAGTCATAGAATGGGTCCAGTTCTTAGAGTCTGTGCTCCAATTGATTAACGTTAGGAGACTCACCTAGTGGTTGATTTTGCTCATGTAGTTAGAAGGTTTTATAAAGGATCGAGCGGATCTATTTCAAGAGTAATATTCAGCTGGTCTGGCCTATCTAGATACAGTCCACCAAACCAAAACATAAAGTACTAACCAGGCTTAAAGACATAGCAAGTGGATTCCTAGCTATCTCTGCTAGGCCCTCATCCGCTACGGCCCAGTAACTTCTAATGAAGTATATTGAGATGAGCATCTCTTTGTTAACAATTGGAAATCTTAAGGAATCCAGCAGTGGTTTTAAAAGGGCAGAAAATCATTCAAAGAATGGTTATCTGATGAAAGTGAGAGAAAGACAGCAATACCTGACGTGGGAGGAAGCGTATCCCTGTGACGCCAGTTCCAGGATCAACGATTGGTTTGAGATGACCCGCGCCTGTCTCTTGGGTCGCAGGAAGCCGAGGTGGGCGGCCTGGGCACTGCCGGCGTGGGCGATGCCGTGATCTGTTCACACATTTATATGGTCTCTCAGTCATATAGGTGCTATAGGGGTCGGTGGACGAGTGATCTAAACCGTTGGTTTCAACCGCTACGACCCGGGATCGAATCCCGCATTGGGCACTTTTTTCTGATAAAAATACCCCAATGGCCCCCGATTCTTACAGAAGTTCAACCCCACAAGCGAGTGAAAGTAAACAAGTAAACGGGGCTCTAGCACATTTGTAAGTGCAAAGTCGAACTGCTTTTTACATGGGTAGACATGTGGTGCACTTACAGTAAAAGCAATCGCTAACTTCTAACCACCATGATTATCATGGCCTGTACCACGCGCGCGCGTATTAAGGATAATAAAATATGTATATGTCAAAATATATGCTCTTCCAGGATTAATAAAACAAACCAACAGCCAACGAGAGAGAGATGAGCAGCTAAAGCGAGACACTTTAGACAACTAACTTACCACCATATTTGGCCACATTCCTGAGGGGGGGGGCCGTCACCACCTGGCGACTATCCTGGTTAGCCCCCCGGTTGTGTACACAGGGAAAACAGTCGTTCAGCTGATAACGTCTCGCTCGCTCTCTCTCGGCTGGCTGCCTGGATGATTGCTCTAACAACTCGTCGTGTGATTATTTCTCTCCTCACCACATTTACCACTATATTGTCACATTGAAAGTCGACAGGATAAGACCTGACCGGGAAACAAATCCCTCATATACCAGAGTATGAAGAAAACAAGAAGCAATACCACGATGATCGAACAAACCCACAACCAAGTTCCACAAGAACCAACGACCGACTCTACTGTAGCCGCTTCCCTTCGAACTCTCACCCTCTGTCTCGACCAACTTTTAAACCGTGAGTCTGAAGAAACAATCACCTACGACGGAGATGAACCTGCCGCACACTTCTTCTCACAACTTGAGTCTCAGCCGAACTTCCACAACTTAGAGCCAGCACGCCAAGCTCGAAAGGCTCTATCATCACTCAGAGGCGAACATCGCAAAATTGCACAAGACTTAGCGCTACTCAATAAGACTTATGAAGAGGTCAAAGAGTCACTCTGCGCCGTCTATCCCCGACGCCCTAGCTTCACCCTTCAAGAGTTCTATGAACTTAAATGCACGTCGATGGCCGAGATCCAGACCTACTACAAGAACAAGGTCCGAATAGGATTGGCGATCAACCTCCCTAAGAGTGCCATCGTGCAAGCACTATCCAACGGTGTGCCACGTAACTATGGCAACCTTTTAAAGATGGCACAACCCTCGGGACCAGAAGAATGGTTGTGCTTAGCCCAACAGCTGACCTACGAAGGGGATAACACCAGCACTAAAGCTGCCCAACAGCGATCACCGCGCCAGAGCAGAACACCTTCCACCACCGTGGACAAGACCCCACCATATCCTTGCCGTTACTGTGGCGGACAACACTGGCACGCACAGTGTCAGCAGCGAGGGCCCTACCAGCGGACTTTTCGGACCTTTACACCTGCGGTCCACAGCGTCGAGCAACCCCAAAGATCGACTGGGCCTGCAGGTGTCTACGAGACCGCAGCAACGACGAGCTCGGGAGAAACCAAGTAATGCCAGCTTCGGCCGCAGAACTCCTCCGAAGCTCAATGAACCTACCTGCACCCTAAACCAGCATACGCCTGTAAGTGCAATTATTTAAACCCCTATCATTCATTCTTTAAAGATGCCATTCCTAATTGACTCTGGAGCCAATGTTTCCATAATTAGTTTAAACCAATTTGAATATATTAAAAATGTTAATAGTTTCATTTGTTCCACCCCTATTAACAATGATGTTATTATCCGTACTATATCTAGTCATGCCAAACCAATCGGATTAGTTACCTTACCAATACAATTTAATAATTTTAATTTTAATGAAACATTTTATATTTTAAATTCACCCCTTGAACATGGTATCGTATCTATTCATGTTATGCAATTCTTAAGATTAACAATAGATTTTCATAATCAATTGATACTTCAAAATAGTGTTCCAGTACCTAAACATTTGTACCATTTTGTATGTGACCTTCCCACTTGTAAGCACGGCTCGCGAATAATAACTTCTAACCCTAAACGACCCATAATTCACTCGGTTAACTTAGGCGTTGACGATTTTCAACCTCCACGTGAGCCTTACTTACAAACAACCCTTAGTAATATTTATCAACCTTCCCCTGAATGCCCCTCTCACCCTTACAACCTTAATAGCATTCCTACCAGCCCATGCGCCTCTAGAGAATTAATGATTAAAGAATTTATCGAACAACGCCCAGAACTGACTATCCCTTATCAGCAATTATTGTATTCTTTTAAATATATTTTCCCTATCAATAAATTCAATGTATTACCACTCAACATAACCCCTGTAAAACTCAAAATTATTTCCGATAAGGTTATTTCCCTCCGACCATACCGAACTCCCTATGCCTACCAGAAGGAAATTCAGGACCAGATATCTCAACTTCTAAAACATGACATAATCACCCCCTCCTCTAGCCCATATTCCTCTCCTGTGACACTCGTTCGCAAACGCGATAACACCATGCGTCTCTGCATTGACTTCCGTCGCGTGAACGAACTAGTACCCTCGGATTTGCATCCTTTGCCATTGATAGAAACGGTACTGGATAACCTGTCGAAAGCCAGAGTATTTAGCACCGTTGACATAAGCAATGCATACTATCAAATACCCATCGCGGAGGAGAGTCAACCACTACTCTCTTTCGTGACTCAACAAGGGCAATATAATTTCAAACGCTTACCCTTTGGGTTCAAATCAGCACCCCAAATTTTCGAACGTGTGATTACCCAGTTGATCCACAAACACCACCTCTCTTTCATAGCCCATTATTATGACGACTTCGTTATTTTTTCTGACTCCTCAGAACAACACCTTACGCACCTTCGACTTTTCTTTAAATTCTGTTTAGAGGAAAATCTCCAACTTAACCTTAAAAAATGTAATTTTTATCAAAATGAAATAGATTTTCTCGGCTACCACATCACCGCAGGGACTTACACACCTAATATTAAAAATACCGAAATCATCAACGCTATTAGAACTCCTATTAACGTTAAAACCCTACAATCATTTTTAGGAGCCGTCAACGTATATCATAAATTCATCCCAGAATATGCTAGACTTCGCCACCCCTTAAATCAATTACTAAAAAAGAACGCCAAATGGCTTTGGAGCCCGAATTGTCAACAAGCCTTTGATAAATTGAAGCAACACCTCGCAACACAACCTGTGTTACATCTATTTCAAGAAGGGCTCCCATGCCAGGTCTATTGCGACGCTTCCACGCAGGGCATCGCAGGTGTACTCAAACAAGTACATCCTGACGGTAACATCTACCCTGTACAATATTACAGTCGCGCGTTGCGTTCCTATGAGCGTAATTACACTATATCTGAACTGGAGTGCTTAGCCATTGTAGAGTGCGTTGACAAATTCCGAGTGTACCTCCTAGGTACAAGGTTTGTCATCTACTCGGATCATCACGCCTTACAATGGCTAAAGACCATAAAAGACCCCACCGGACGCCTCTTTCGTTGGAGCCTTCGACTCTCAGCTTACGACTATGAGGTCAAATACCTCAAGGGCTCGCGTCAGTACGAGGCGGACCTACTCTCCCGTAACTCTTTCTGCGGATTCCTATCCACAGGTCAAATAAAAGATCATAAGGGCGAATTACGGAGGGACACAAGGTATATCCTCAATGACAAGGACCTTATGACCATCATACGACGGGGTGTCACTAAAATAATTGTTCCACCATCACTCCGTGGCACCCTACTACAACGAGCCCATCGCGATTTCAATCACCCCGGCATTTCGCAGATGACCAGACTGATCGCAGCCCAATACTATTGGGACGGCATGACAAATGACATCAGGACACATGTAAGAACCTGTTCAGTATGCCAATTGGTCAAACCACCAAAAGGACCTATCTACGGAGAATTGGGACAACTCCCCCAGCGGTCCTGCCGTACGAACTAGTGTTACTAGATACTATTTCTGGATTCGCGAAATATGGAAATTCTCAGACCTTCTTACATGTCGTAGTGGACCATGCCACACGGTACACGTGGGCATTTCCATCGCGGTCCACCAGCATTCTCACCTATACCCAAGTGATTAAAAAGGTGATGCAGTTTGGTTCTCCTAAACGACTTTTGACGGATAGAGCTCCTGCCTTCACCTCTCCGAAATTTCGTAGATTTTTGATTAGACATAACATTGGCCAACTTCTCACGACAAGCAACAACCCTCAGGCCAACGGATTAAGTGAACGACTAAACGCCACGATTACTGGCAAACTTAAACTGTTGCGCCTCCAACAACCTAAGACGGCCTGGACCAAACTACTACCTCAGGTCCTTCAGGCTTATAACCATACCCCACATTCTGTGACCGGGTTTCCACCGTCATACCTTTTGTTAGGTAGTTTCCCGCTACAACTATCCGAGCATGTACAAAACTACCCAAAGATCGACGACGCCAGAGAATTGGCCTATCAAAGGACACACGAACGACACTTACGCGACAAAGCGAGATTCGACCAAACACATAGAGCTTCCGATTTTGAAGTAGGCGATCTCGTTTTGGCAAAAACATACCACCATCCAGACACTGGTAAACTGGCACATTTCTTCTCAGGACCTTATGAAATACTGGAGATAATTTCCCCTCAAATCGTACGGATCAACCGCTCCAACCGACCTCTAAGTCGTGAGACAGATACAATTCATGTCAACAAATTAAAACACTATACGGAAAACGAACAATTTATTTCACCGCCCGTAAATGATCGAGACCAACCCAAAAATACCTTTAATTTCCCATATAAACACTTCAATCACACTCTAATCCATACTAAAACGGCTATTAACTCACGAAAGCAACATGACTACACTTACAATCAAGATGATCAAAGATATTTGAACCACTTATCCCCTGAAATCTTTACCAATTACTAACCTGACAACAAGACTTTACGAACCCAGTAGTATCTAAATAATTAAGGTAGAGTGGCCCAAAGCAAGCTTCCCCTCGCTCTGTCCGCCTATATTCTACCTTTGCATCTAGAACTATTTTATCTTCGAAAATTAAATATAAGTCCATTCGACTTCCTCACCTACACACGGGACTTTTCCCCTCGGACTCGCTACACAAGTAACTACATAGATAAGTTAGATTGGCCCAGGGCAAGTCTCCCCTCGCCCTGTTCGCCGAGGTTCTAACATTGTATGTAGTTTTATATTTATCTCAGTCCTGAGCTCACACAATTGTCAACCTCAATCTCATTTCTCGTACTCTACACTTATAGCATAGAAAGCCCATGACAAGTTTCCCCTTGCCATGTCCGCCTGAAAAATATCTTAAAGTGTATAGTTCCCCAGTCTTAATGATCTTCAGAATTTCACCATATGTATGTGACTCTTCTTCTCGTTGTTCACACTCCTCCATATCACTTCCCTTATAGTACATTAGATATTGTTGTATATAGCCTTTTATAACCTGGATATTTTCAAAGATTTCCTTAAATGTCAAACTCCCCGGTGTTGTAAAACTGCTTGTAAATAATATTTACTTGTGTACTATACAATATTTTATTTACATATAACTATGTCACCATTACCTTAACTAATTTTAACTGTAAAATTATTTTCTCTATTCCTGGCTTCTCCAGTTTTAAAAATACTTAAACCATGTTCAGCCTTCTTCAACGGGGGCCATATGTCATAATATATGCTCTTCTAGGATTAATAAAACAAACCAACAGCCAACGAGAGAGAGATGAGCAGCTAAAGCGAGACACTTTAGACAACTAACTTACCACCATATTTGGCCACATTTCTGAGGGGGGGGGGGGCCGTCACCACCTGGCGACTATCCTGGTTAGCCCCCCGGTTGTGTACACAGGGAAAGCAGTCGTTCAGCTGATAACGTCTCGCTCGCTCTCTCTCGGCTGGCTGCCTGGATGATTGCTCTAACAACTCGTCGTGTGATTATTTCTCTCCTCACCACATTTACCACTATATTGTCACATATATATATAGGCCCAATAGGTATCAATGATTCCAAACCTGAAGTGTTGGAAGGATACCCTTTACAATAAACTTAAAAGGATATTGTAACGTCGTGAAACTGAGTACTATGGATTCTCCTGACAAAACTACATTATGGCGGAACTGAGCTGTTTAGTGTCAGACTCGAGAGAAAATGGTTGATGGTCCTATTCTGTTATCGCTGTATTTTCCGGGGGATTATTCAAGAAATAATGAAATAAAGGACTTGCTTGTAAATGTAGTATATATCGGGAATTGTGATTGCGTACAGAACATTCATTGGATATCTTATTGGATACCACGTTTCTGCCTATATAAAGCTGAATCAACGATATATTGCTTAATTGTAAGTCATTGGTTCTTTTGTAAATTCCAAATGGGAATCTGACAAATATGGGTTTTACTTTGGTAAATGAACGCTTCCAAGGTACAGGAGTTTAATATTAGTTCTTGTAAGATAAATGTAGACCTACAAATAGGGTCTACAATGTGGACATAAAATTAGATATGGTGTGTTTACACCTACAGCTAGGGTAGGGCATATACAATACGGTGTATATTCTTACAGAAACCCAGTGAAATACTCACCAAGGGAGAGAGTTCGCCTCTCGGTCAGCAGTTGCTGAGCCACCAGTCTGCGAGCTCTGTCCAGGGATTCCTCCAGCAGACTTTCAGACAGTACGATGCCTGGGTTGGCTGCACATCCCATGTCGTACAATAAAACAATGAACTTAAAAAAGTAAATATATTTCGATAGTTAGTTATTCACCTAGATCAGCTTTTGATTTTTTATTCTCATTTGCAGTGAATCCGCGGTAAATCCATGTATAATAAATTTCTTTTCTTCCAATTTACTCAGATTAATCTATAACTTGATTGTCTTTATATAATTTTTCCTGTATATAAATTTCATATTACCATTAAGGTACTATTACTTTTTTTCCTGTATGTACCCTACATTTCTGCTTGGAGAATCTGTATAAGACTAAAAGGTCTTAATAAAGCTTTTTGTTGTTGTTGTTATTCATCTGGAGCAGTATACAAGGTTGTCCCAAAAGTTCGTAAACATATTATTATGATTTATATTTTGCAAGTGTTTACGAACTTTTATGACAACCTTGTAATTCTGCAACTTGGTCCACCTGCTGATTGGCCACTCTTGATATAGAACATCAGAGATTAAATCATTCTTCTATAAGAATTCTGTTATAATTATTCCAAGGCTACCAATAAAACCAAGGTTGTCTCAAAAGTTCCTAAACAGTTGCAAAATATAAATCATAATATGTTTACGAACTTTTGGGATAACCTTGTATTGTAAAAAATACAAAATCGTTATTGCCCACTATTACATCCCAAACACGACGCCAGCCATCTCTGTCGATGTACCATCTCGGCGACCGTCAACCCAGTGAGTTCCTTATACCGTACATAGTCTAGTTCAAATATATTGTTTTATTAAAGGAGATTTTTTTATTGATGAGTTGTTTTTGTGGACATAGGAACAAACCTCAATACATCTTTTACTAGATTGTCCTGTTTTTCAGGACTATAGAATCGACAATAATTTAATAGTAACAGATACAAATATTTTTATTTCCAGTAAAGAAATGTATATTAAATTCAATACCTTTTTTAGATATATTTTAAATTATATAGCAACAAATATCTTTTAAGAAACTGATAATTTATATTATGTTGATTGCACATATTGCCAGACACTTCTTTTGTACACATTTCTTTTTTTTCTCGTTTTTTTTTTCTCTCTTTCTCATTGTTAACATCATATGAATATTCTATTCACGACCTAAAATTATTGTATATATATGTATAGACATGTAAAGGCATACATGTATGACAGCGCAAGTATGTCTAGGGGGACATAGCGCTTTAAATTGAAATAATAATAAAAAAAGAGATATTTTAGTTTTTACTTTGGTCTCATCCAAATTTTAGTTTTCCATGTTTGACTTCTCTTTGTGAAGATCAAGTTTGTAGAAGTCAACGTCATGCATCACACGGATGATGGGTTTACAAGGAGTCTGAATTCTTAGAGGAAGATAGTCGAACAGCCTCGCCGAAATATTGGAAATATGTTTTAATAAATAGTATCGATCCAAAATATATCATTCTTTTAATCATAAATATATTGAATTAAATTATTATTTTATTATTTATTAAAGATATTTTAATTTTTAGTGATGTCAAACCTAGAGAGGCTGTATACTACATACATCTAGGTGTTACCTACTTAATTGAATGATCCAATCGTTGAATTAGCTATCAAAATCTCTCTATAAATAGAAAATTAATACAACAATCTAGCTTAATAAATGGGGTGTGCATGTGGTGAACTTACAGTAAAAGCAGTCGTCTACTTCTACCCACCATGATTATCATGGCCTGTGCCATGTGTAGACATGTGGTGTACTTACAGTAAAAGCAGTCGCTAACTACCCACCATGATTATCATGGCTTGTACCATGTGTAGACATGTGGTGTACTTACAGTAAAAGCAGTCGCTAACTACCCACCATGATAATCATAGCCTGGACCACGTGTACTATGAATAATAATGATAAATTTAATAAATGCACTTCTCACTAGAATATACTTTGATTTCTACGGTTACTGCTTTATTCCTAAATCTAGGCTTCCAAACTTAAACACTCTTCAACTGTTTTCTTAGTATCTTACACAACAGGAATATTTGCTCGCTCTCTCTGTTCATTTTTTTTGAAGATGATTAAAATAATTTAAAATTTCACGTTCTCTAGAACTACCCCGCCGCCGCAGGGTTTGCGGTATTTCACCTCAATGGATCTTCCCTCACCACTAATCTCTAACCTTTTAAATCAGGATTCTACCATTGTTTGAATCTGGGGGAAGTTTCAAACCTCCTGAACACATTTTACTGAATATTTCAATTTTATAATAAATCCCTGGATTATTGGAGAAAAACATGGCATCAAAACAACGTCAGAACAATAACATCAGATAACTAAATCATTTTTTAAATGCTTTAAAGGAATTAATTTCATTTCCAGGATTTTATTTACAGTAAAGATAAATATATATTAAATTCAAAACCTTTTGTAGATATATTTTAAATTATATAGGAACAAATACCTTTTGAGAAACTGATAATTTTTATTATGTTGATTGTACATATTGCCAGACATTTCTTTCTTTTGTACACAGTTCTTTTTTCTCTCTTTCTCATTGTTAACATCATATGACTATTCTATTCACGGCCTAAAATTATTGTATAAATATGTATAGACAATTGTAAAGGCATACATGTATGACATCACAAGTGTCCCTAGGGGGACATAAGCTTTAAATTGAAATAAATAAATTCAAAGGAATAAAAGTTATATAAAAAGTTTTCAAAGACGTCCCGATTTCTAATACATTAAATTTGTACTAAGCAATAACGCGCCATCTATACATATAAAATGAAAGGATTTAAAAGCACGAATGTTCCTTTATATAAAATACAAACTTCTACTGTCCTTACTGCGATGAAAAAATATATTGGGAGGGCGGTCTGAGAAGCGGTCTGGTGCGAATTGGCGAAACAGCTGGGAGGGTTCACCACTGATGAGCCAAGCCCTTCCAATATATTTTTTCATCGCAGTAAGGACAGTAGAAGTTTGTATTGTGTATAAAAGAAACATTCGTGCTTTTAATTCTTTCATTTTATACATAAAATTTGGTCAATATACATTACAAGATATGCCTTGTTATCTTATACATATCTTACCTGTTCTCCATTTTTCAAAGTCAATTCGTGGTATGGTCTCAGAATCACAGGTTTGGTAGTTGTTGCTGCCACATCAAATACTCATCAGAGTGGAAGGAAACAATCGTTTTTATAAAAATAGGTTTCATTCAATATTATTGTATTCTTTATCTAGGAATATTGTACTTGCTTACTTTGACATAATGCCATCTTTCTGTATATACTCAATCTTATGAACACTTTGACAAGTTTAGAGCAATTTGTACACAGATTTATAAATCACTACTAATTCATCGTTTAAATAATTAAAGATATATATATAAATAATTTTAATACAGCACAATAGTCTGATAGACTTCGTGCTTCTGCAATAATAAAATTAAAAAAATATCTAGGAAAAAAAATAGACGTGTGGGAATCTCTTTTAAAAAAATATTTGGATTTTGTGAAACTCTGGAACTTTTACTGAGGGAGGCTTGTTACCCCGAAAGCAATAGAAATAAAATTGTACAAGGAACTCATCCCTGGATGGTTTATTGGTTTTGTAAAATTCAAAGTCAGGCGGAAGAACGTTCACTCACAGATACGGGTCCACAAGGAGTAGGACCGAAGGCTGCATGAAGTCTGCTTCATCCGCGTTGTCACACAGGATCCTGGCCAGCGTGGTCTTGCGGAGCTCCGTTAGCTGGTCTATCACCCGAACCGTTAGACATCCCGGCCGTTTGGTCCAAGTTACAAAATCACTTTTTAGGTACCGTTCAAAACAGTACGGTTATTGCACAGTGCATAAAGAGGGAGCAATCTCTCGAAATATTTTGAGAACATTTTTTTTTCTTTACAGATCCAGGTACGCCATTTTATATAAACTTAATTGATGGATCGTCTTTTGACTCTAAATATACGTACCTGGGCTACCCGCTAACCCCTTCGATTTCTTTCACTCAAGTTGCCTTAAATTATAGAGGCAGGACCATGGCCGCGATGGGTGCTGTGGGGGAGATTATTTTGAAGTCCAAGCTCAAATCCTTCCATGCAAGTATGAGATTGTTGGATTCTATGATCTTGACAGTCCTACTCTATGCGGCTCCAATCTTGGCACATGATCAAGCCTTAATCTTAGATAGAATCCAGGATACCTTTCTCAGACGTTTTCTGTGCATTCCAAGCTATACTCCGGGCTATATTTTGAGGGCCGAAACAGGAAGAAACTCTCTTGATATCACAGTGAAAAAACTAACTTTAAAATTCTGGACTAGAATTCTGAAAATGGACGGCAGAAGGCTACCTTCAATTTGTTTGGCACATTTGTGGGACATTTCAATTTCTTCAAAACAGAATATCGGACTGGTAAAAAGTATAACAGAGCTACTTAATAACACCGGCTTCTCATGGCTTGTTGGATGTACAGACTTCAATATTCTACGAAGATATCCCCCTAATTATTAGAACGGCAACAGATCAGTCCCTGCAGCTGGATTATGTAAGAATAAGAAAATCAGTACTCTACTCTCACTATAAATACTTTCATTCATCACCTACAATGGAATGCTATCTGAATGACAATATCCCCCTAACCTTAAAGAGAATCATTGTACAAGTAAGAAGCCTTTTTGTAGTACAGAGAATTAATCATGTATCACTATTGAAAACTAAAACCGTAAAACTACTGTACGGCAATGGAAGAAGAAAGAGAAATTCTTCGTCAAGAGACCGGCTATAATAGCAATTCGCCTTATGTTTTAATGGCAAAAGTCATAAAATCCAGACCCTTTGCATTCGCTTTTTATAAATACTGGAAATCAGCTCAATCAAAATATTTAGCACAGACACCGGATCCAACTCGATAATTGGTCGAGGTCAATACCCAATATTTGTATATAACTACGATGCTAATTTGTTATTTATTTATTTTGTCCTACAGGGAGAATCCTGTATGGCACGTGTGCCCAATAAAGGCTATTGTTGTTGTTGTTGTTGATATATATGTGTACAAAATTTGTAAAAAAAAAAAAACATTCAGTACGATTCTAGTTATGGCTAAATAGATATTATTTTTGGAACAATCTATGTATATATATATATCTTTTTACTGAATACACCTTTCTTATTTATGTACAAATCAAATAGAAAATTCACTGCTGATACCTCGGGGTGATAGAGTGATCATTCATATTTCAGCCAAGAGAGGAATTATCTCGAGGTAGGAGGTCAGATTATGAAATGTCGACCTACAAAATGGCAGCCAACAGTTGAAGGTTCTGCACTCTCCATGTGACCATGAACCTATGGCTAATTATTTCAACATTGTAAAACAGGGGTCGGTGGAAGGATGATCAAAACCGTTGGTTTTCGACCGCTACGACCCGAGTTCGACTCTCGCATTGGGCACTTTTATTCTGATAAAAAATGCTATTATGGTCACCTATTATTGCTAAAGATCAACCCCACCAGCGAGTGCAAGTAACCAAACGGGCTCTGTCATATTTGTAAGTGCAAAGTCGAACTGCTTTTCACATGTGTAGACATGTGGTGCACTAACAGTAAAATAGTCGCCTACCCACCAGGTTTATCATCATGTGTACTAGGGATTAGAAAAAAAAAACCTTCGTAAAACGACTCCCATATTGGAAACATTTGATATTTAATGTTAATCTATCTATTAAAAGTTTGCAGGTAGCCCGTTAGATTCCATGTGTCTTCATGTTTTGGAGAATTGCAAAAAAAAAAAAAAACATAAGACTCTGTAACCTTTTTTATAGATCTGTCCGTTATTTTGTTTTAGTTAGCTGAAAAACGGCTTGTGCTCGAAATGATAGAACAACACAATTTCATTTTTAAAGGAAATATTCGCTATTTTTGGCAGTTCTTCCTCAGGGAGTTTGTTAGTTTAACTAAGTAGCAAGAATCAATATAAAGGAAAGGGGTTACAAGCTCTAACTTTCACATTGAGCCCAGCTATCTGTGGATTATCAAAAGCACTAAATCGTAAGATAAAGAGTTGGTGGTGGTGTCCAAATTGTTGCTCCATGGAAAGGGGGGGGGGGGAGTGCCAGGTAAAGAGTTCCTTGCACGATATATATAGTTATTTATTTAAAAGAGAGATAGGATCCATTAGCTAAACTACAATAATAATATGGTATAACACCGATATTTACAGTATTTATTTAAAACAAATAGTTGACATGAACCCAAGTATATAGAAAGAGGTAGTCACACAACTAAACAAAGTGTTCCCACCTATGAAGTCACACAGTAAGTGTTCCCACCTATGAAGCCACCCATTAAGTGTTCCCACCTGCAGTGAAGGCGGACGGCTGCAGGTCATTCTCGTACCAGAAGCGGTCCCGCCGCCGCAGCGCGCTGAACTGCTGCCCCAGCAGACAGCCGAAGGTGGGGCCGACCACGGCCCCGCTGAGGGGCATCTCTGCCAGGGCGCCCGTGGGTAGGTCGATGTCGTCAACCGACCTGGACGTCAACTTAGCTGGAATCTTTATACAAATATTGGCCACCTCTCCCTTCAAAATTTACGTGAAAACTAGATATCATCTATTGATCGTCCCCGTTAACTAGCGCTTGGGGTCGATGACAAAGCCACAACACCAGCTTTGACAAACTAAGAAGCATTCACCTAGAGACCGTGGTTTCGGGCTGATAGCCTTCGTCAGTCCTGGGCGGACTATATTCCATGAGATCCACACAAGGAATCTAATGGAATCTTCACAATCTTCTAAAGAGGTGTTTAGCTGCCAAAGTGATTAACCAAATCTATGGAAAATATGGATGAACAATTTTGCCGGGAGGATATTGATCTTTATTTAAAAAATATGTATTACCTATTCCGTCAAAATAGACGTCAAAACAAGACGCCATCTGGAATGGTTTTTCTGATTGATGAGAAATTGGTTGATAAAATTGGAAACACAGATGACTTGATCTGACCACCACCAATAGAGGAATCAGGAGTATATGTGATTGCCTTTCACCAACGATCCACACAGCGGGATTACATTTGCGATCTCACATCTTATTGGAGTGAGGCAGCTCTAGGTGTCGTTGGTATGTAGTGTAGTGGGAAATTGAGATGTCTGTGTGAGAGAGAACAGGGACTTAACTGTTCCCTACAGTTACTTATATTGAACATTTAAATAGTTTAAAGCATGTTCCCTAGAAGGTAGAATACAAAATGTTGACAGATAAACATATTATATTAGGCTCTGATACGTAGAGCAACACATCTCGTTGTGTAAGACGGTGTGTGTGTGATTATCTACTCTTCCTCTATTATTTCTGAAGTAAAATTACAAAGTTATAAGGTACAAAGAAGAGAATTATAAAACCGAAGATGACAAATACTGGATATTTACAGCATATGTTCAACCCCCAGACCACCACAAACATTGCCATCGCTCAGCAAATATGCAAAGTTGTCACTCCACCTTTCCTTCAGTAACTCTAAATATTCGCCTTCAATGTTCTGTCGTTGTTACAATAGCAGGCATCGCCCCCCCCCCCCATTGGTAAAAAGGAATGAAAGATAACGGTGACGAGATACTTTATTAAAGAATTTATTGAAGTCTGGATGCTTAAAGCACGTATACAAGGCTGCCCTTCCATGTTCCGAATCCTATCTAAGATGGCCAAATAGCCCTCACTTCATCCTACATTCCTTTTACCGAGCTCACAGATCTTATTCTTATTCTCATGTACAGCAATGGCCGCAGCCTTGCAGAAATTTGACAAGGACCAAGAGCAGCAGCTTTACACACCCAAGATAGTGAATATTGCGACTGCAGTGATAGAGATGTATGGATACATCTGAGGCTCTTCATTGCACACGACAACAACAACACAGTTTACCTCTATACAGCAGCTTTACACACCCAAGATAGAGGACATTGCTGTGATAGAGATGTATGGAGACATCTGAGGCTCTTCATTGGACACGACAACAACAACAACACAGTTTACCTCTATACAGCAGCTTTACACACGCAAGATAGAGAACATTGCTGTGATAGAGATGTATGGAGACATCTGAGGCTCTTCATTGGACACGACAACAACAACACAGTTTACCTCTATACAGTAGCTTTACACACCCAAGATAGAGAACATTGCTGTGATAGAGATGTATGGAGACATCTGAGGCTCTTCATTGGACACGACAACAACAACACAGTTTACCTCTATACAGTAGCTTTACACACCCAAGATAGAGGACATTGCTGTGATAGAGATGTATGGAGACATCTGAGACTCTTCATTGGACACGACAACAACAACAGATCCTACAAGCTAAACTTAAATCTCTTTAAAAAAGAATCTCGTCGCCGTTCGATTTTATTCCTTCTTAGAAATTCTGTCGTTGTTTTAGGGTGAGACAGAGAGAGAGCAGAGAAATGGTTTTAAACTCAGAGACGTACAGTTCCGTAGCCTACTCTGAGGACTAACTCCAGAAGTATAGAACTGGAGAATAGAGGGACGTACTTGTAGACGAACGCTAGACGTTCCACGCTGTCTGTTGACATGACGTGACGCAGGTCGTTGAACGAAGAGATGTCGGATAATCCGCATAGCTTCCTCCAGGCTCGGTAGCCCGGGACTCCGTGGTCGCGGCCCCGCTGGATGGCCTCAGCCATCATGTCCATGTCCTCCCCGTCTGGACAGACCTCTTCTGTGGGGTTGGATAATAGGGTATGATAGGATAGGGTGAAACGGGAAATGACACGGAAGAGTAGAGTAGGGTATGTTCTTGGTTGTAGAGGTACAGCCTGCGACACGCTGACGAGGGCCAACAGCCCGAAACGCGTTCGCGGTTGATTTATCAAGAAAATGGGTTGGCCAAATATCAGGAAACAGGCTAATCAACGTTTAGTTAATTTCGGTTCCACTAGAAAGAGCTCTGCCATCTAAAATTTCATGTTAAAGTGGTTAGGATATGATTTTTTGATTTTAATAATAGAATATGTAACGGGATAGAGTATATTAGAATAGGATATAACGGCATAGGATATAGTAGAATAGGGTATAATTGAATAGAGTATAGGATAGGGTATTATAAGATAGGGTATAACGGGGGATAGAATACAATAGGACAAAGTATAATAGGATAGGGTATAACGAGAGAGGGTATAATGGGATAGGGTACAATAGAATAGGGTATAGAAGGATAGGATATAGCAGGATAGGGTATAACGGGATAGGGTACAATAGGATAGGGTATAGTAGGATCGGGTATAATATTGGGTACGTAAAAAGAGAGAGCTAACTCGGCCAACCGTAGGATGGACGTCTATAAAGAGAGAACCGCCTACCTTCCAGCACCAGGTTGGTCATCTGACTGTCCACGAACTCGTCCCTCTGCTGGGCCGGGGTGCTGACGAGCCCGAGCAGGTATTCGTTCATCCGGCCTGGCGTCCGCATGTCGGCAGGACTGTGGGTTAATTTGCGGTCTCCTAGCTTCCTGAAGTGACGGGAGAAGAGCCCGAAGTCCCCCGGCATCATGGAGTAGAAGAGCGCCGGGGCGGCGGTGGCCACCGAGGCCCACACCGCAGGCTCCCGGTCCAGGTCGTACCCAGCCTGGAGGTAGCCGGCGTCCAGCGGCTGGAGCTCGAACTGCCGCGTCAGCCCGGGGCCGAGCAGCGCGGGCAGCAGCTCCTTGTACGTCACGTGCTGCAGCTGTCTCGGACAGACCAGTAGTATCTATATATGAGTTTAATAACAAACATCTGACCTTTATTATTCTTCACATGTTTAGCGTATTTAAGCAAGTTTGGCTCTGAATACCCATTTCTTATTTCTCAGAAAGACTCTGGGACCAAAATATTTTTGGTCGTAGAGGTACAGTCTGCACCACGAGGGCCAACAGCCCGAAACGCGTTCGTGGTTGAATTCTCTTGATTTATCAAGAAATTGGGTTGGCCAAATAACAGGCTAAATTATAGTTTAGAATGTAGACATCAACTTTCGATTACAATAACTCTATTGTAAGATTATAAACTCGAAGGGGCTTCTTCTATAGAACATGTTTATCTCGCTAGATTTCAAACGACACCGTTCTTCAACGGGCAAAATAAACATGTTCTATAGAAGAAGCTCCTTTTGAGTTTATAATCTTACAATATAAAATCAAATTTAGTTGATTTCTGTTCCACTAGATGGCGCTCTGCCATCTGAAAGTACATGTGAACGTGGTCAGGATATGTCTTGTTTGATTTTAGTTAGTATCTATGTTATGGCACTTCGCACTGTATGTAGCCATCTTTATACTGTGACGGAATGTAAATAAACAAAATAATTGTGACTTGTGTGTTTGATTGCTTATTTGATACTTTCCACAACAGTTTATATATTAACACAAAGCAATAACGCACCATCTATACATATAAAATGAAAGGATTTAAAAGCACGAATGTTTCTTTTATATATAATACAAACTTCTACTGCCCTTACTGCGATGAAAAATATATTGGGAGGGCTTGGATCATCAGTGGTGAACCCACCAAGCGGTTTCGCCAATTTAATCCCCCAGACCGCTTCTCAGAGCTCTAATACTGTATTATAACATATAACACATTGAATGTAATTCTACTGTCCTATAAGCTTATGTCCATAGTTTTCTTGAAAACCATTTCTGAGATTCCACCCTTCAGTGCTGCGTATATAAGCAGAATCGTCTAATACAGTATTAGAGCTCTGAGAAGCGGTCTATAGATTAAATTGGCGAAACCGCAGGGAGGGTTCACCACTGATGAGCCAAGCCCTCCCAATATATTTTTCATCGCAGTAAGGACAGTAGAAGTTTGTATTATGTATAAAAGAAACATTCGTGCTTTTAAATCCTTTCATTTTATAAGTTTACATATTGGGATAAAATCTTATAATCTCTGAAATACCAAAAGAATCACTCCCTGTTTCGAGCTGGAAAATTCAAATCAGTCCGCCAACTTGTAAATTCCAGAGTCTGAAGATCTAAAAATCTAACATCCCGACTGCTACCACTGAGCCAAGTTTGGCTGTGACTCTGTTGGAATATACAGTAGAACCTCCCTGTAAAGAAAACCGAGTTACAGAGCAAAGTTTTCCTTTAGAAAGAGAGGTGTCCTCTTATCCGGAGAGTTGCTAAATAGTAAAAATGGTAATTTTGCAAATTAAAACTGTCCTTTGTAGAGAGGTGTCCTCTTACCAGAGAGTTATTAAATAGCAAAAATGGTAATTTTGACAATGAAAACTGTCTTTTATAGAGAGGTGTCCTCTAGCCGGCGTGTCCTCTCATGGAGGTTCTACTATAGTGCCAAAGGAATACGGTTTATTAAATATAAGATAAAACACTGGTGACTAAAGAATATAAATGTGTATTCGAATCGAAAGTGACCAAATATCATCGTTCTTTTAAAAGGTTAATGCATATTTATCGAACTTTTTCATTAATTCAACCTGAAAACAAGATAGCTTCATGGCATCTAGTGGACCAGATAAAACCATCAGTATCAAAATATATAGTCCTAATTATATTGTCGCGGAGATAAATAAAGCAAGGGCAAAATTGGGGATAATTAATTTATTATAAAGGTGGGTATTTACCTTTTAGTTCTCCAATAAAATTATATAAAGGGGTATTTATAGAGAGAGAGAGTCAGATGATAAAAACAACTTATCCCAAGGTAAAGATAATAATAATGAGCGGCGTCAGCCACCGCCCCGTTTTCCTTATTTGCAGCTCAGCTTCCGAGAACCCCTCACACCTGTGGTCCCCCCCCGGGGTCCAGAGATGATTGACAGGTGTCCCATCTGGATGAAGCTTCTTGACAATATATTTAACTTTTTTTTTACCTAAATACTCCCATCCCTCTCGTAGTATGTTATGAAATCGAAGCCGACCCTCTACTGGTGATGGTATACAGTTTGGATATTTGTTTGAATCTACCAAACTGGAGTTGTGGCTTTATCATCACAAACAAATCGCATTTTTTCAATGCAATTTTAAAGAAAGAGATGTATTTTTGATATCATGAATACCAATCTCCGACAACTTTATATAAGTTATATATATATATGTTATATGGGAATATTATTTTATTTTAAAATATAATTTCATAGATTCAAATATTCTGTTAAATCGACCGCCAGAGGTCACGCTTTGCATACAAAAACTCATTGTTGTTTTTCCCCAATGGCCGGCTCAAAACTTTTGTACATTATGTAAATAATCTTTTGTTTTCCTTATTCTACTCGTCTTAAGCCAGGAATTACTTTTATCAAACCATGTTTTTTTATATATTCCATTAGCTGAATGACCCGGGCAACGCCCGTGTTTTACCCGACTGTAGATGTTACAACGGTGATCCTTAGGTCGCTGGTTCAAATCCGGCTCGAGGGAGCCGGCGAGCACGTGACCTCCCTGTGCGCGCGCATCCGTGACAGAGGCCGATGAGGAAAGATGGTCGTGACTATATATAGGGATAAGATCAATTAAATCTATTTTGATAACTGATTTTATTTATCATTGCCACGACTGCTCAACAAATATCTCTATTCTCAAAATAATCAGCATCAAGTATTAATTCTATATAACTAATGATCTAAAATCAAGCAGAAAATCAAATCTCATTTGTTTTTATAACATATATATACAGTAGAACCTCCCTTTATCGGACACCTCTCTACAAAGGACAGTTTTCATTTGCAAAATTACCTTTTTTACTATTTAGTAACTCTCTGGTTAGAAGACACCTCTCCCTAAAGGACACTTTGGCTCTGCAATTAGGTGTTGTACTTTACAGGGAGGTTCTACTGTATATATATATGTACAATAGAACCTCCCTATAAAGGAATAAATTATATTTTTAATTTTAGGTAATTTTAGGTAAATGAAAAATTGGACTTCTCTCTTGCTTTAGAAATTCCAGCATCTTTTCTATAAAATAATTTTTTACCCAAAATCCGTTTTTTTTTTACTCACCAAACACTCGTCTAAAAACCCTATTTTCTAAAATTAATCTTTATATAGTATAAAAGAGCTATAAATAATAAATATAACAGAAAATGACGGAAGATTTATTACTTAATGTCACAGTGTGGTGTCACAGGAGCCTTGACCTGGTGACCTGTCTTACGTCAGTTAGCGGCGTGGATGGGGGTCGGCATAGGATGCACAGGAGATAAGTAAAAAAAAAATAAGAGATACGAGAAGAATACATAGCAAATAAAAACATTAAGACACGAATGCTTCTTTCACACATAAAACAAACTTCTACTGTCCTTACAGCGATGAAACAATATTGGGAGGGCTTGGTTCATCAGTGATGAACCCTCCCAACGGTTTCACCAATTTTTTTTTTTTTTAATCTACCAGACCGCTTCTTTAAAGCTCTAATACTGTATTGGATCGTTCTACTTATATATGTTACACTGAATGGTGGAATCTTAGGAAATGGTATTTGAGTAAACTATGGATATAAGCTTTGATAGAATGAACCAGTGAATGATCCAATACAGTATTAGAGCTCTAAAGAAGCGGTCTGGTAGATTAAATTGGCGAAATACTGAGAGGTTTCACCACTGATGAGACAAGCCCTCCCAATATTTTTCATCACTGTAAGGACAGTGGAAGTTTGATTGAGGTGTAAAAGAAACGAATGCGTCTTAATATTTCCATTTGCTGTAGATGGCGCGTTATTGCCTCAAATAAGAATATTGTAGCAAATTATTTTATTAACAAAGTATCAATTTTGTTTATTGCTACTCTCTAAACTTTCTTCTTATCTTATCTTTTGTTTATCATTCATAATTTGTATTTGTCCATAATAAATTGCTGCCTCATCCTGAAGTTTGTCTTTCCTAATTCTCCACGTGGCAATATATAAGAAAATTTTACACAAATAAATTTACTGGCAATGCGTTTCTTTTAAATATCATCAAATATTATCTCTACAGACCTTACTGCAATGATATGAGTTATTAAATGAGAGGGCTTGGCTCATCAGTAGTGAACCCTCTCAGCGGTTTCGCCAAATTAATCTCTAGACCGCTCTACTATTGTATTGGATTGGTTTGGAGTATACCCTGTATTTTCTATGGATATAACTCATATCATTGCAGTAAGGTCTGTAGAGATAATATCTGATGATATTTAAAAGAAACGCATTTCCAGTAAAATTATTTGTGTAAAATTTTAACGATAGATGGCAATTAAATTTAATTTACTAATATAAGAAAACTGGTGTGTAAGCCGATAGAACTGAGCCAACCCGAGTGGGTGGAACACCAACATACATACTTGTACATCTAGCTGAAGTAAGTATAGCACTGGTGGAAGGAAGATTTCATAAGTTACGATTTGTCCATTGGGTCCTCAAACATACCGTTACAAAGAAAAGGACGTTTGCTGAAATATTTTGCTCGGACAATGTTTCTCCAATCCACTACCCGGGTGAGACGCTGCAAACGAGTGGTGATTTATAATGTGGTGTTAAACGATGAACATTTCCCAACCAGCGAATATACTCGTATATCACATGTTGGGAAATCAGTTCAGTTAGTTTTCACATGAATCTGACCAGGAGTAAACATTACATCCTTTCTATTGGGTTCTGAACAGAAACCTGATGGGTTCATATAAAAAATTGTAACTATTATAGACGCTATTCTTTTTAAAAATAATCAACTTCTACTGCCCTTACTGCAATGGAAAAATTAATGGGAGGGCCTGGCTCATCAGTGGTGAACCCTCCCATTAATTTTTTCATTGCAGTAAGGACAGTAGAAATTGTTTATTTTAAAAAGAATCATACGCGTCTATAATAGTTTCGAATTTTGATAACAGATGGCGCGATAATGCATCATAAAAATTGTGTTAAAATAAATCTAATATTTGAGATTTTTGAAATTTTTTAATAAGACGTGAATTTCTACCAATGTAAGATGAACCCTTCCAGCCAGCTCAATCTGCCAAGCCGTACAGCATCTCATTCAGGTTAGTTTGAGATTTCAGTTATTGTTTATTGAAACTATGGTCTATATAGGAATGCTACTCCCATGTTATCTCCAGCTTGAAGATCTACTGTGCTACAGTAATCCAACAAGAAGACAATAAGATGGTAGATCGAACTGCTGTTCCCCACTGGTGGACCTCCAGGGTCCGACGTACCTCGGCAATGACAATCCTGCGGGTCTCCTCGAACAGCTGGTCATCGTCCCAGTGAGGGTTGACAGCCGCGAGTCCAGCGGCGATTCTGTTGTGTTCCCGGGCCCAGGTCGTGTGGAGCACCGCGAGTCCAGCGTGTTGATTCACACGGTCATCTCCTACACACACAGGTATTAAAATAAAAAAAGTCATATCCTTACCAGGAGCACATGTGCTATTTAGATGGCAGAATGTCATCTAGTAGAACAGAAATCAAAACATTGATATAACCTGTTCCATGATATTTAGCCAACCCATTTTCTTGATAAATCAAGAAAAGCCATTACTGTAAGTGCATCACATGTCTACACATGTGAAAAGCAGTTTCAAATTTTGCACTTACAAATGTGCTAGAGCCCCGTTTGGTTACTCGAACTCGCTGGTGGAGTTAGACTTTTGAAAGAATTGGGGACCATTGGACCATTTTTTTTAATCAGAAAAAAAAGTGTCTAATGCGGAAATCGAACCCGGGTCGTAGCAGTCGAAAACCAACGGTTTAGACCATCCTTTCACTGACCCCGTGCATATAGAGTGAATTAAGCCAATTGTTGTGGAGATGTTGGGTGATAAACAGAAGCTGAGACAAACGAAGGAAGAGGAAGCCGCTATAGAGAGCTTGGATATTTTCGGTGCATTGTCACAACCTCACGTTCAAGGAAGTTGTCAACATAAGCGTGAGTGACGCCTGGACATTGGATCATCACATGAGAACTTTATTTAGCTTTGTTCACACTTAAATGGGGAAGATTTTAGAAAGAAAACAAATAAAATTATAAACTTGACCCTGGAAGCTTAATTTATTTTATAAAATTTGAACTGTTGTATCTTAATTATAAAGAACACCTTTTCTTTTTAAAATAATTGCCTTCAGGATATTTTAAAATTATTTCTGTTGTTAAGTCTGCTACACAGACTATATGAAAAAACCTTATCAGAAGTTCAACATATTTCATTATTTGTTCTTATTTCGCGGCGTTGTCGCGAAGGACCAGAGAGGAAACATGCGACAATATTTTATTTCACACAGAGGTGAAAAACTAACTTATTTATGATGGGAGTATTTTGATTTCCTTCTTCTTCTTTCTTATCTCCACTCAAATCACACTAAGGTGTCAAGCTTGTAAAGCTTGAGACTTTTGATGGTGTCTGCCGGGGAAGAGTAGAGCTCATCAATGGATGAGTCAATACAGTCAATAATATGTCTTGGGGTTGCAGGCTGACACTTAGTACATAGTGGGAAAACCCTGCAACCATTCTGGAAAGTTATTGTCCGTAGATGACCAGACTTAAGTCTGGAAATCAAAGACTTTTGTTCTCTTGGCAGGACAGAACCGGTGCTTGTCCTTCTTGCTCTGTACCAGTCATGTGCAGCATTAGATTTCCATTCCTGCAGGCATTGGGTTTTGATGGTACGGAGGAGGTCTCTTTCGTCTAGTTGGGTGGTAGATTCTCTGGCTTCAGGTAGGCCAAGAGCTCCAGACTTTGCTAGAGAGTCTGCCAGATTATTACCAGGAATTCCAACGTGAGCTGGAAGCCATTGCACTGTGACAGAGCTGTTGTTTTAATTTCCTAATTCTGCCAAGTTGAACTGAACATAGAGAGTCAGACTTTTTTTCATCTTCGGCGTTGCATCACGCGAATGTTGTACATAAATATCCCAATTTCCATATTAACCGAAATTCTCCTTAGATTCCCATAGGTTATCTGCTGTCAAATATAAGAAATTTGCGATTTATTTTTATAAAAATATTCGAAAAAACTTTCGCAATATGTTTCTTTATTACATAAACACCGCGAGCTTTCGAGGTCTCGCTTTTCAACAGGCAATATTATAATCTAAGAGTGGGTGGGGGAGATGGCTTTTTATACTAAGAGTGAGCACGTGAGGTGAGGTTTGCATAGATGGCTGCTTATACTGAACAAGTAAGGTGAGGTTTACATAGATGTATATTATACTGAGAGTGAGCACGTGAGGTGAGGTTTGCATAGATGGCTGCTTATACTGAACAAGTAAGGTGAGGTTTACATAGATGTATATTATACTGAGAGTGAGCACGTGAGGTGAGGTTTGCATAGATGGCTGCTTATACTGAACAAGTAAGGTGAGGTTTACATAGATGTATATTATACTGAGAGTGAGCACGTGAGGTGAGGTTTGCATAGATGGCTGCTTATACTGAACAAGTAAGGTGAGGTTCACATAGATGTATATTATACTGAGAGTGAGCACGTGAGGTGAGGTTTGCATAGATGGCTGCTTATACTGAACAAGTAAGGTGAGGTTTACATAGATGTATATTATACTGAGAGTGAGCACGTGAGGTGAGATTTGCATAGATGGCTACTTATACTGAACAAGTAAGGTGAGGTTTTTCTTATATGTATATTATACTGAGAGTGAGCACGTGAGGTGAGATTTGCATAGATGGCTACTTATACTGAACAAGTAAGGTGAGGTTTACATAGATGTATATTATACTGAGAGTGAGCACGTGAGGTGAGATTTGCATAGATAGATATTTATACTGAGCAAATAAGGCGAGATTTGCATAGATGGATATTTATACTGAGAGTGAGATTTGCATAGATATTTCCTATGTGCATACCCCCCAGCTGTAGGTACCCACCTGCAAGGAAGCACAAGGCGGTTCCGGTGGACTTGCAAGCTCGCGGCTTGGGGGGCAGCAAGGAGTCCGGGAGATCCAGCAGGCCGCCCTGCCAGGCGCGCAGTCTACGGGCGCGGGACTCCGAGGGTCCGTAGATGTGAGAGGCGTCCAGGAAGGCTGTCATACGGTTGAGCTGGGCCCGCGGTCCGAGGGTACATCCGACCCGTGGGCCGGGGACACTCCGCATGTAGGCCCGGCACCAGGAGCCGTTCAGCCCCACCACTGGGTAGCATTCCCCGGGCCCCATGTCGCCGTTCCTTGGTGGACAGCATTCCGCTAGCAGTCCCTCCTTCACCACTGCCACGCGCCATAGATTATCTCAAATTGCCCGGTAGAACATACAAGGTATGTCCCATAAGTTCCCGGACTGGGTCCATAAAAAAATAAATAAATGAAAAATGTAAATAAATTTGACAGTTTATTATAGAAAAAATATCTGGCAACACGGTGGTACCAATATCGAGGCGGTACGTGCGCGCGCGCCAAAGTTATTCTAATTTATTTAAAGGTTACACCTTGCGCTGCGGCGATTTTACGATGGAACAAAAATTGAAGCAGAGGATTTGCATAGAATTTTGTGTGAAACTTCAAATATCAGCAACCGACACTTTTAAAATGCTTAATAAAGCATTCCCCAATAACGCCCCAAAGAGAACAACTGTTTTTGAATGGCATTCTAGATTTAAAGCTGGCAGAATTTCCATTGAAGATGATCCTCGTCAAGGACGCCCAACATTTCAAAGGACTGATGAAAATGTGCAAAAAATCACCGATTTGATAAAAGAAAATCCTCGAACCACTTTGCTGGAGCTAGAGCAAGACACAGGCATCTCTAAAACAACGATTGGAAGGATCGTAACCGAAGATTTGAGGCTCAAAAAGACTCCTGCAAAATTCTTCCCAAGATTCCTCACTAATGAGCAAAAACTGTGTCGGCTTGCAACCTGTGAGGACATGCTGGAAATGACAAGAACGGATCCGGAATGGAAAGACAAGATAATCACAGGCGACGAGACATGGGTCTATGGCTATGACCCTGAAACCAAGCGTCAATCTGCCGAGTGGAGAGGTCAGGGTGAGCCTAGACCCAAAAAATCCAGGATATTGAAATCCAGAAACAAGGTGTTGCTGGTCGCTTTTTTGGATAACAAGGGCATTGTTCATCACGAGTATCTTCCTGCAGGCCAAACAATTATTAAGGAAATGTATTTGAGCATTCTTCGCCGTCTAAGGGAAGCGATTCGAAAAAAAAGGCCAGAAAAATGGACTAATGGTGACTGGATCCTACACCATGACAATGCCCGCCCTCACACAGCGCACTTGGTGACGAGTTTTTTGGCGAAAAACGGGACAGAAATCCTACCTCAACCACCCTATTCGCCAGACATCGCACCAAATGACTTTTTCCTGTTCCCCAAACTCAAAGCAGTTCTAAAAGGAAGACATTTTGACACCAGGGAAGACATAATAGAAAAATCGCTGCTGGCATTGAAGAGCATTCCAAAAGAGGCCTATAAAAACTGTTTCGACAATTGGGAGAAACGATGGCGCTGATGCGTTGAAGCAAGGGGGGATTACTTTGAAAAGTTTTAATAAAAAAAATTTTAAAAAATCTTACCTTTTTTTTTATGGACCCAGTCCGGGAACTTATGGGACATACCTTGTATAAACAAATTAAGAAGAAAAAAAGACATCTCCTTATTATGTAAGTGAAAGTTACTGATGGCTTGCGCTATCTATCGGAATAAATGTCAATTATTCGTTGATATATAATTATTGCATTATTGGTCAAATATTGATAAATCAAGAAAAGCTAACCATGCACGCGTTTCAGGCTGTTAGCCCTCGTCAGCATGACATAAGCTGTACCTCAACCACCAAAAAACTGGTCATTCACGCATTCTGCCTGAATAGGGTAGCCAGAATTGAATGAGAACGCGATACAATGTGGAAAAATAGTACAAATGGGATATTGTACTGGTGAATACTATATATGTAAATTAGAAACTATTTTAGACGCGTAAGGTTCTTTTTGAAGTTAAACAATTTCTACTGCCTCACTGCAATGGAAAAATTAATGGGAGGGCCTGGCTCATCAGTGGTGAACCCTTTCAGCGGTTTCGCCAGTTTAATCTACCATACCGCTGTTATATTGCATTTTTGGAACTTCCTTTTATAGTGATACTGATGCTAGACCCTTGGAATTGGTATTTTAGATGAACTATGGACATAAGCTTTGAGAACAGAAGAAAATTACATATAATTATAAATATATATTTTTCCATTGCAGTAAGGGCAATAGAAATTGTTTAATTTCAAAAAGAATCTTACGCGTCTAAAATAGTTTCTAATTTTCATAACAGATGGCGCTCTAGTGCATCGTAATATGATACATGTACCTAGACGGGCACCTCTCCCTTTAATTATACATCAGACCGATGCATTATGTTCATCACACTAGTAAAATCTTAATTAGTGGTGATGAAAAATGAGCTACAACACCAGTTTAGGAAAATTCAGACAAAAGCCCACTTGTTTACGATGATTTCGGGCTGTGGTCCTCATCAAAACATTCGAAATCGCAACATCCTACAACTGATAAGGATCCATAGAGATAGTTTCCATCATTCTTGGTACCAAATAGAAAACCCCAAAAAACAGACCCTCCAACTAAATAGAAGGAAGTCGACACAGTTGGCCAGATGGAAATCTGGTCACCTGCGCCCTCTAGTCTATAAAGAGGGAGCCAAAAGTTTCCCCATGTGCACTAGGTGCAAAACCGAAGAGGCCACTCTCCAACATATACTAAATTGTATTGGAAAATACAAAGGATCCCTGTACAGAGAACCAAGAAGAGTTCTTGAAATTCTTTATAAGCACGACCTCCAAGATCTTGTCTAATTTAGACTAATAAAAGGATAAGTAAAAAAAAGTAATTATCGAGGTAGCTACCTGGAGACGGACTGTCGCTGATGTCGTGTAGTACAAACTCCCCGAACACGGCCAGCAACACGGTGAGGTGGGGATGGGGTTTGTTGGCGTGAGCGTGCACCGCCTGGCTGACGTCCCGGGCGGGGGGCAGCGGACCCTGGGCTGCCGACCTCCTAGGCAGGGATACCCCTGGAACACCGCACAGTCAGTGAGCACGTGTCAGGAATCTGATGTATTCAGGTAACACAACATGTAGATATAGAAGATTCTTCTTAGCAACATATGTAGCGATTAACAAAATGAAAGAAGACAAGTTTCTCTAATTATCTCGAAGACGCAAGCTTTCGGGCAAAAGCCCTTCAACAGGGAAGATAAAACGACACTATGAACGATACTGATGGCTTTAGTGAAAATATATACACATATTATTTACACAAAATGTAATTGTAGTCATTAATTAACTTCAAAAATAAAAAATATATATATTGCTATTATTAAGCAACACTTAAAATAATGTAATATATTGCTATTGTTTCGAAAATAAATGTCTTTTAGTGTTTGCAGCATTTAGATATACAAGTATAAATACAAGTACTTGTCTAAAACGGGGTAATTCATTAACGCCAAGAATTGTAAATGGATTATTTCTTCCTAATTTTCCTTCAATTTGCCCTCAATTTTTCAGTAAACTACTAAATTATGTGTTAAAATTATTCTCAACTGAACGTAAAGGTTTTGAAATTATAAAATCTCATTCAATACAGGAAGGAAAGCAAGCAGGAACGCCAGCTGTAAGGATAGAACCCGGGGAGTTAGCCACTGCGGTGGCTCGTGAGCCACATGCGGCTCTTTGGAGGTGAAGCTCTTTATATAGTTCCATACGTGAATATTATTTATGAGAGTACTATTTATTGTTGGCAATAAAAAATATTTGTGGCTCTTTAAAAACTTTTAAATTTGTAAATTGCAATTTTTTTACTCTTCCGATTCAAAAGTTTGCCGATCCCTGGGCTAGGGTATTGATAATTTTCATATTTGTTTCAAATCTGTGATTAGAATATTGACCCGAATGCCTATCTAGAGATTAAAGCCATCAAAGATCAGCTCTCAGAACACCAAAGAACATCAGAAATGGCGATCCACACGTGTTCCATCCTACATTTAATTTTATTTCAATTTAAAGCGCTATGTCCCCCTAAGGACACTTGCGCTGTCATACATATATGTCTTTACTTTTGTCAATATACATATTTATAAAAATTTTAGGCCGTGAATATAATAGTCATATGATATTAACAATGAAAAAGAGAGAAAAGAAAAAGAAAAAAAGAACTATGTAAAAAAGAAAGAAATGTCTGTCAATATGTACAATCAACTTAATATAAATTATCAGTTTCTTAAAAGATATTTGTTGCTATATAATTTAAAATATATCTACAAAGGTATTGAATTAGATATACATTTCTTTACTGGAAATAAAAATACTTGGATCTGTTACTAGTAAATTATTTTCGATTTTATTGTCTTGAAAAACAGGACAATCCAGTAAAATATGTATTGAGGTTTGTTTCTCATGTCAACAAAAACCACTCGAGTCTTTCACGGTTATAATTATTTTCAAAAAGCTTCTGAAATTTCCATCCTACATCAAGCACAGTCCGTACTTGGCAGGGCCTCCAAGTCATTGCCATTGGATAAAGAACAAATTCTGCTTTTCGAGTTATTCTTTTCCGATATCATCCACAGCCGACCTACCCAAGTGTCTGAAAACTTTACATTAATCTATTCCACTACTAAAGTTGTCTGTTTATTTCTATCTTCTAAATATCATCACAACCTAGCACCTTCTATCGTTGAATATTATAAACATTTTAACGCTACCTTTCTTTATAAATATATATATATATATATATATATATGTCATAATTTGTATATAATTAAATGCAACCCCGACCCACTATGTATGTACCATGTATGATTTTCAAAGACTTAATAAAGAACAAGGTAACTGGAGGGAAGCAAGTAGCATTAAGATATAGGAAGTAGACCTAAAGCTGGCACGACTATTCTGGGCACCCCTGTGTCAATATTGCAGGGGCAGAAACCGGACGTCTCTAGTGACCAGAAGTTATAAATGTTAAAGCTAACACCCAATATTTCCGGCAAAGACAGGACGTATCCAATATCCACAGAAGTTATATTAGTATAGAGACACCCCATACTTCCGACCCAAGATAGGACGTATTTGATAACACGGAAGTAAATAAAGTCAAAATAACACTCGACACTTCCTATCAAGCAGACCACAGCTTTCATCAAGGAAAGCCGCGGGCCAATCAAAAGATAGCATCTAAATAGGTCAACCAATAGGGAAAAAGCATGTGATCATCTCTCAACCAATCAGAGAGAAACGGAGTCTTGGTGTTAAATCGAAACGCCAAGGATGGAGAGTGAGGTTTTCGCTCTCATAGGAACAACACCTGCAGTAGCGACTTGGCTCCCACCGAGTTCGGATCAGCCTTCGACTTGCTCCCACCAAGGTAACATCTGTTCTAGAGATCTCTCTCTCAGCTCAGCTCATAGCTATGTCAATCACCGCCATGTGATCAGATAAGGAACAATCAAACCCGCTCCTTCTCAAACCTTCTTCCCTCCAATCCAGTTGCCTTTTATTTTCAAAACAATCCCGTGTCCTGATTATTCCTAACTGTATGCTGCAACTTCCACTCAAACGGCTGCGCTTCAATCAAATATCACCATTCGCATCCAACAACAAGAAATTCCGCAACGATATTGCCACAGAACGGTTAAGTCGACAGGATTCTATAACAGTGTAATACATCAAATATTATAGTGTAATAACAACAACAATATCATCATATTACACAGAGTCGACAGGATTCTACAACAGTGTAATACATCAAATATTATAGAGTAACAACATTTGCATCATCATATCACACAGAGTCGACAGGATAAAGATTATGGAGCTTAATCAGGATCAAAATGGAAATTAACCCAGACACCAGCAAACCAGAAGGCAATGATAAACCAAGAGAGAAAAAACTGACAACGAACGAAGCGACAAGACATACCCTGGCGACGGTAATTTTAGAACTGACCGCCGCGCTACAAGGGGCGAGATCCACGCAACTGGAAGCGGTCTTCCGGAGCGCCACCCTCGGGACAACCGCCGCCCGCACCGCCGGTACGTGTCCGAACAACCTGACGTCCACCGAGGAGTCGCCATCCGCCATGCCGTACCCGTGCACCCGGAAGCAAGCCACGCGACACGGGCCCAGTGTACCGACAACGCGGTCCACTCGAATGGAAGCAGTACAAATGACTAAATTTCCCTTTCAATCGCGCGGACAGTGCAAAAGGTCCCAATCCGGTCCAACAGATATTCCAAGCCAGCCACACCAAGCCGAAGACGCCACAATGGAGACTTTTCGAGACTAAGGTAGGCAATCCACCCAATGACACCATCAAATTAACTTTGGACTTGTATCTGACCCAGGACCTACCATGTACCTTTCTCATTGAACCAGACGCAGGTTCGAACATATTGCCGTATCATTTATACAATAGATTAAAAGCACAACTTCCCAATTTAAGTATTAAAAAACCTTCCCTTGATCTATCCACCCTAAATAGTTTTACGAAAATAATAGGACATTTAACTTTCCCTCTGACAATAGGCCAAATAACCCGTAGAGAGAACTTCCACGTGGTAAATGCATCCTTGCCATTTGGAGTTCTTACCTTAAAAACCCTTTATCAATATAAATTAAAACTAAATTATAATCGCGGCACTATTTTCCAACTTGGCGTCCCATTGTCTAATACTATCTACCACTTTAAACATGTATCAAATGAATGCAAGCACGGGCTAGGCCAAAACCTGTCCCAAAGGACTCGCACAGCACCCAAAGCTTTCACACATGGAAAACCTTGCCTGCATTCATTGCCCAAACCCCAAATATTTACATGCCACCATTCTAATCTCACACCACACAACTTTTCACTCAACCCAATTGCCAATACTTTATGCCCACCACATATAAAGCCACCACGACTCCAACCTACAATTCCAATAATGCCCAAAAAAGTGTCCGTACACCGACACAGCTCACCCACTTACCACACAAAATCCACACATGACCATACTTCACAACACCATAAACACGCAAATGTACCTCACAACATACACGCACCCATACGCCACCACGCGACAAACACGCACAACCCGCACAACAAACGCAACACGCACGCCAAAAGACAACAACAACAAACAAGCGCATGCACAACCGTTAAGGATAATACAATCATCCCGTCTACACAAAACATAGAAAAAATTCACGCCACCAAACAACCACACAATCGAAAAACATTACGATCTTTCCTAAAAGCTGTGAACGCCTATAAAGAGTTCATTCCAGACCACGCCCGCTTGCGGACGCCACTTGTCAACCTTCTAAAAAAGGATGTCATGTGGGTCTGGGATGACGAATGCCAGAAAGCGTTCACTAACCTGAAAGAAAACCTTACCACACACCCCACATTACACCTTTACCAGGAAGGTCTGCCATGCCAGGTGTACTGTAACACCTCAACATTCAGCATTACAGGCGTTCTTAAACAAGTCTACCCTGATGGAAAGACATACACCGTTCAACATTTCAGCCGATCTCTGCGTAGTCACGAGCGAAATTATTCAGACTTGTAACTACAATGCCTAGCCATTGTGGAAAGTGTGGATAACTTCCGCACCTGTCTAATGGACAGAAAGTTTACAATATTTTCTGACCATCCCGCATTGCAGTGGTTGAAAGAGATCAAAGCTCCGTCAGGCAGATTGTTTCGATGGAGGTTAAGATTGTCAAGATACGAATATGAGGTCCGTAGCATAAATGGAGTACAACAATATGAAACGGGCATTGGAACTCGTATCCCATTTTGTGGCTTTCTAGATGCGCCACTCATACAGAGCCAACAGTCTTCTCCACCGGGAAAATCTCGCGTGACTATAGATCACAATAAACTGCGCACCGTCTCCCGAAAAGGAGTACTTAAAACTATAGTCCCAAGTTCACTTACAACCAGACTCCTTAAGTCCGTACACACTCAACACCACCATCCAAACATCTCCAAGATGACGAGGCTCATCTCAGCACAATATTATTGGCAGAACATGACACAAGACATCGCAAAACAGGTAAAAACCTGCCCCACCTGCCGATTCGCTAGAAGAATCGATGAATACAAACAACCTGCACGTAAAAATACCGACACAGGTACCCAAACAAAACAAAATTCGTACATAAAGCACAGCGTACACACAACACAAATAATGCCAAAATTACCACATCCACGTCAGAGAAAAGATCACACATCTCAACCTAAACCAATTACCGCCGACATATCTCTAATAAAACCATTGACGATCAAACAGGAGAACTATAAACCGGACAAACAGTTCAATCATACCACATCACTCCCTAAAGATATCAAACAAGAGAACTGCGAACCTACCAATCATTCAATTTCTACAATTAATAAGGATCAAACAAATATTTCAAAATCCCCATTTACAAAAATACGAGACGAACATGGGACAATATCCTATCTTTCATCTGATTTTTATCCTGTGTTTGTTACTTCTGCCATACAACTGTATTCCAATTTTATTCATCGATTACTTGTTTATATATACCATGCCCGCTCAGAAAGTCTTCGAACTACAAGAGGCAGTTTTTAATTTTGGACAAACATTAGGAAACATCTTTGCAGAAAATCTAAATAAACTCCGAAAAGATAGCAGTAACTGAAAGATAACCAACCGATGTCGGAGAAGCCGTACTCCAAAAACAAGCCCCGAGCCGCACCAAAAATAAATAGACGGCAGGAAACGAGAATTTGAGACACCACGACGGAAGTGTAGTTCGCAGCGATAAATTCGGCCTCTGTAAACAAAGCGGAGCGCCCTCGTCCGATCTCCAATTTCATTCCCTCTCGTTTGCCCGACACACCCCACTTCCGTATCTCTAATTACAATGAGAAGATCCCCTATTGAGGTCAACTGGGAACCTCGCTATGCCACCGATTTTGATTCCAGTTCGAGTCTACATATCGATTTTTACCAACCAACTCCACATCCACGAGACAACACATAGAACTAGCTCACACATTTCTTACACAATAGACTTCTAACATTTTTTCACAACACACACACAAAGACAAAAAATTACACCTAAAGGTTATATAGATTTCCATGTCTCCTGTACACACAGCATAAACGCACTTGAGGGCTAGAATCACGTTTTTCACCTAAGTGTCGCTACAGATGAGACAAAAAATTTATAGGGCATAATTGAGCAAGTAAAACATTTATAGGGCAAAATGGAACAATCAATACATTTAGATCAGGGCATGTAGATACCAAAGGGTTCCAACCAATACACCTTATTTTTCATATCAATCATTTTCATTATTTTCTCGCAATTAAAAATGTAAATATTTAATCAATTTATCAATTTATTCAACTTATTGCCACTTTTAATCATTAATTATCATTTTTTTTTCCAATTAGTTTATATTATCATTTTTATTTATCAATTATCATTCTATTTACCACTTAGCTTATATTGCCACAACTCAATTATCAACGAAAACCCACTGGTTTTCGATTAAACTAAAAACATTAAATCACCCTTTGTTGTTGAAACCTTTTTATTTTTCATTTTTCTTTTTTCAAACACTCAACTTTGATTTCGCTCAAAAAAACTTTTATTTTATTTTTATTTTTGATTTCTCAAAAGACCTAATAGAATTCCTTCGATTTCATTCCCAATCTCGAATAGAATATGGTTAGGCATTTTTCCTTTTTTTTTTTCACCATTCAACCAAGCACTCAACTTTGATTTCGCTCAAAAAACTTTTATTTTATTCTTATTTTTGATTTCTCAAAAGACCTAATAGAATTCCTTCGATTTCATTCCCAATCTCGAATAGAATATGGTTAGGCATTTTTCCTTTTTTTTTTTTTCTCACCATTCAACCAAACACACTCAATTTTGATTTCATTCAACTTCTTATTTCATTTTGTTTTGATTTCAAAGCACCTTATGAAATTTCCTCGGTTCCTTTTTCTCAGAATTCGAGCAAAAAAGTAACTAAGCAGTTGTCTTTGTCACCATGCAACAAAATATTTTTCTTTTTCAACCAAACACATTCAATTTTGATTTCATTCAACTATTTTATATTATTTTTATTTGATTTCAAAAGCCTTAATAGAACTCCCTCGATATCATTTCTTATCTCGAGTAGAATTCGTTTAGGCGCATTTTCTTTTTTGCCCACTATGTACCATAACATTCATTGATTTCTTACAATTAAAAAAAATTTTTGATTTCTATTAATTATACTCAACCTATATCATCAACACCATTCTATCTTACTTTTATGTCACCAGCAATGCTTGTATATAGACTCAATACCCACAACTAATTTTCCCACAAAATTATTTTTCACTTTACAGAATTCTCTCAGGCTAACCCCTTCTTGAATTCTTCACATGTAGGGGGCGCATCTGTCATAATTTGTATATAATTAAATGCAACCCCGACCCACTATGTATGTACCATGTATGATTTTCAAAGACTTAATAAAGAACAAGGTAACTGGAGGGAAGCAAGTAGCATTAAGATATAGGAAGTAGACCTAAAGCTGGCACGACTATTCTGGGCACCCCTGTGTCAATATTGCAGGGGCAGAAACCGGACGTCTCTAGTGACCAGAAGTTATAAATGTTAAAGCTAACACCCAATATTTCCGGCAAAGACAGGACGTATCCAATATCCACAGAAGTTATATTAGTATAGAGACACCCCATACTTCCGACCCAAGATAGGACGTATTTGATAACACGGAAGTAAATAAAGTCAAAATAACACTCGACACTTCCTATCAAGCAGACCACAGCTTTCATCAAGGAAAGCCGCGGGCCAATCAAAAGATAGCATCTAAATAGGTCAACCAATAGGGAAAAAGCATGTGATCATCTCTCAACCAATCAGAGAGAAACGGAGTCTTGGTGTTAAATCGAAACGCCAAGGATGGAGAGTGAGGTTTTCGCTCTCATAGGAACAACACCTGCAGTAGCGACTTGGCTCCCACCGAGTTCGGATCAGCCTTCGACTTGCTCCCACCAAGGTAACATCTGTTCTAGAGATCTCTCTCTCAGCTCAGCTCATAGCTATGTCAATCACCGCCATGTGATCAGATAAGGAACAATCAAACCCGCTCCTTCTCAAACCTTCTTCCCTCCAATCCAGTTGCCTTTTATTTTCAAAACAATCCCGTGTCCTGATTATTCCTAACTGTATGCTGCAACTTCCACTCAAACGGCTGCGCTTCAATCAAATATCACCATTCGCATCCAACAACAAGAAATTCCGCAACGATATTGCCACAGAACGGTTAAGTCGACAGGATTCTATAACAGTGTAATACATCAAATATTATAGTGTAATAACAACAACAATATCATCATATTACACAGAGTCGACAGGATTCTACAACAGTGTAATACATCAAATATTATAGAGTAACAACATTTGCATCATCATATCACATATATATATATATATATATAATTGATATATTGTTGCAATTAAAGATAAGACGAATACAATTACAACCGTAATGGGATTTTATTGTTAAAATTCCAAAACTGGAAGAGAGATTTGTTCTATTCACAACAACAGAGAGTGAAAAAAAAGAAGAAATTCTCTCCCTATATAAATTGAAACAATCAATAGATGAGTGATTCTTGAATCTTAAAATCCTTCAGGTTTGGCACTCAACGACTTAATCTATTTATTCATAATTTATCAATTTATAACCATATTTATATTTATTCTGTATTTAACCTTATATAATTTATATGTACATTGTAATAAATCAGTTTCAATCTCAATCTCAACGACTTAAGGCCGCCTTTGCCTTTGCCGGTCCCAAGCCCGGATGAAAAAGGAGGAGGGGGAGCAGTAACAAGCTCACTAAAAAATCTGGACTCAGCTGGCCCGGCTGATAGTACCCTGTAAGGGCTCCTATTCCAGGGATACAGGTTGAGCAGCGTTTGTACTCCATGTTAGGAGCGGTTGCACATGGCGTCTGTTCCTCATGTCAGAGGCGGCCATTTATTTTAGAGCTAAGTCGGCCTGCCACTGAGTAGTGCTCCCAGTCTTAATGACAAAGGCGGACGCATTCTACTTCACCCAGTCATGATGGTTGTCAAACAGACACCATCAAAAGTCTCAAGCTTTACAAGCTTGACATCCTAATATGATTGAGTGGAGATAAGAAAGAAGAAGAAGTTGGAAACGGTCTGCAAGATCTTCAAGATTAGACATTATAAATTGCGCCATTATAACAACCACGTTCCTATCTCATTGAATGTTATTTTAGAAAGAAGTTGCCTGAAGACCAAAATAATTCGCGGTGTAAATCTCCGCTTTAAGAAATGGAGCGCCCAGTTTTAGTCCCTCGTAATTCACTAGATGGCAGGTAACATTGTGTCCGGCCGACATTCCAACTGCTGGGCTGGCCGTGCATCACTAATTGACCAGAGCATGTTCTAAGAAAAGGATGACAATCTTAGGATGCAGGGGAAGATTAAAAGGTGTATTATTTATCCTGTGGCTGTAGATAATAATCCGCCTTGTCAGCTGAAGACTTCAATCCTTCAATCCTCAAAAAGAACAGTATGACCAAGATTCCCAATCCTTCCGACTCATTGCCTTCAATCTCGGGAACAAGGAAAAACGTAGTTCAACAAAAGACTTCCACCACCAATTTTGTTATGTACTTTAAATCTTATTTCCCCTTTACATAGAATGTTTGCCAATTTTCCGTTTCTACCATCGAGGAAATCTACCTTGTTACTATCAGCTACCATTTGTTCCGCTGTCAAATTACCATAAATGAGAATCTTTACTGCCTTTATTAGAAAAAATAACTTTCCTTTTTGTAGGTTCATTTCATTTAGTAAATAAATTTATCGATTTCTTCCTGTTTTCTGTTAAATAAGGGTTCTACTTTCCTTTAGTGTATTGTTAAATCTAAAATTTTCTTCGCTTTATGTCTAATTTTTCTATAAGGTTGTCCCAAAAGTTCGCGTTTTTTTATTACTTGGCGAATAATATTATTACGGGGCGAGAATACATAATAATACATAATACAATTACTATATACATAATACAAAGACATTATACATGACGGCGAATAATATTGGTATTTCTATTTTTTACAAGTGTTTACGAACTTTTGGGACAATCTTGTATTTATAACCCAGGTTCCGGGAGCTCAGAAAGTATATTCTGGATTAAATTAGCATAATAATATATTCTAGATTAAAAATCTCCAGAAAACATGTTCCAAATTGAATCTGAAGAGTATATTTTGGATTAAACACTCAGAGTATAATTTGAGTTGAATCTTGATTGTATATTTTTGATTTAACCTTCAGATAATATTTTGGGTTAAATCTCGAGAGAATATATTATGGATTAAATCCGTATGGTATGTAGTTTTGGATTGAATTCACAGATTATATTCTGAGTTAAACCTGCATAACATATATATGCATTAGAAAATAGAAAGGCGAATATTGGATTAAATAAAATATTTATTTGCAAATATTTCGTTTGGCTGAACGCCAACCTTTATCAAGACATTACATTTTTGTATGGATTTTGTATGTATTTTTGTAATGGATTTCTCTATTTTCAGAAATATTTATATTAGATTGCCATATCCAGAACATGTTGTGGAGTACAGAGTTTTGAAGGAAGAACCCACCGTCCCCGTAGCTGGGCGGTAGGAGCCTGGAGAAAGGAGAACGGGCGTTGCCCCACCTCGGACTCTGGACGTTGTTGCAGAATCCGCTGAAGGCGCGGAACCTCTGGGGCTGACAGGGATGGCCGACCTTGACAGGACAGCTGTCGTGGAGCCCCGAGCTTCGGATGTCGGCGGTCGGGAGGCCATACAGTACCTGGTCCTTGGTCAGTCTGTGTCTGCAACAGCGATCGTTCTCCATTTGTACTTACTGTAAATATTGAACTGATCAGTGTAAAACCTTCCATCAATCTCGCAATCTCTTTGACAAAATCACACACACAAAGCTTTATTAAGACCACCGGTCTTATACAGATTCACAGGAAGAAAGGAAGCATAGATAGAGCTCCTGTACTCCAGACCTCACAGAACCCAACAGTCTTCAGGTCCGACACATGTCCATTATATATGTTATATTCACACACATACAGCTTTATTAATACCACCAGTCTTATACGGATTCACCACAGGAAGAAAGGAAGCATAGATGGAGCTCCTTTACTCCAGGCAGCGCAGCACCCAACAACAGCCTCCAGGTCCGATACATGTCCAGTGACCACACCTTCTTTCGTGCATATGTCAAGATTAGCGTATCACTGAACAGTCTAGTGTGGAATCAGCCGCGTTCTAGTCTTCGCTTTCCTCATCCAAATGGACCACGACATTCGGCGATTCTATTAATCTCCTCCGAACGGTGACTGCGGCCTTGTAGAATTTATATAAACCAAAGAGAAGACCATTATCAAACGTTATTGCATTCATCCAGTTAAATATTTGTTGTCTTTGACCAAATAAATAAGGAATCTAGCAAGTTATCCCGAAAGCTCGAGGAATAAAAAAAAATTAAAAAGAAACCTAGCCCTGTTTTGTTTCTCTAAAGGAATCGGGCTACGATGGTGAACACTTCTTTATTTAAGAACGGAACTTTCTAACTAACTGACAACATCCAATTGTCTCTATTTATAACCTAACTCGAGCGTCTATATGCAAAACCATATTTACATATTTACATCTGAATATGTACAATTACATCACATCTCCCCTCTTAGAGATTAGCTCTAGTCCTCTCCAAAACGTCTGGGCGGACGAACTGTTCTTCCAGGAGATGTTGATGAATCGGCCACATCCGCAGCAGCATCCGAAGTGTGTGGGTTGGCCTCTGGGTAATTTACATATGGCTCCCCGTTAAGGTCCGTCAGCCAAACTCGATCATTTACTTCCAATGGAGGCAGTTCTCGTACTCCTGCGCCCTTAGGCTTCGCATCAGAATCCTTTAATCCGTCGCCCTTTGGCTTCGCTTCAGAATCCTTTACTCCTTTTCATCAATAGCATTCACAACACCTATTATAGAGGGAGCAGAACAAGCTTCCCTTGATTTGCCATAGTGATCCGAATTGTCACTCCGCACCTTCAAAGGAATCCCACAGGAACCACAATTACACTTTTGTACAATTTCACTTTTGTACAATTTCACTTTTGTACAATTTCACTTTTGTACAATTACACTTTTGTACAATTTCACTTTTGTACAATTTCACTTTTGTACATTTTCTCTTTTGTACAATTTCACTTTTGTACAATTTCACTTTTGTACAATTTCACTTTTGTACAATTACACTTTTGTACAATTTCACTTTTGTACAATTTCACTTTTGTACAATTACACTTTTGTACATTTTCTCTTTTGTACAATTTCACTTTTGTACAATTTCACTTTTGTACAATTTCACTTTTGTACAATTTCACTTTTGTACAATTTCACTTTGGTACAATTTCACTTTTGTACAATTTCACTTTTGTACAATTACACTTTTGTACAATTTCACTTTTGTACAATTTCACTTTTGTACAATTTCACTTTTGTACAATTACACTTTTGTACAATTTCACTTTTGTACAATTTCGCTTTTGTACAATTACACTTTTGTACAATTACACTTTTGTACAATTTCACTTTTGTACAATTTCACTTTTGTACAATTTCACTTTTGTACAATTACACTTTTGTACAATTTCACTTTTGTACAATTTCGCTTTTGTACAATTACACTTTTGTACAATTTCTCTTCTTTTAAGATACCGTAGCTGCAGGTTTCTGCCAGCACATAGAGATTGGTTATGAATTCCTCTACAGGTTCCGTCTCCCCTTGGCTTCTTCTATTGAATTTTGCTCTTTCATAAATAACATTTCTTTTTCCTATGAAATAGTCCTGAAATTTGGACACCACTAGTTTATAGTCATTAATTTGCGCTTCACTTAAATTAAATAAGATCAAGATTTCTTCTGCTTTATCGCCCATAATGTAAATCAGAGCATTTACTTGCTCATTTTCACTTTTCTCTGAAAGTCCTGAAGCGATTCTGTATCTTTGAAATCTTTTGAACCATATCGGCCATTCATTAGGTTTGCCGAAATTGAATCCTTCTGGAGCAGCTACTTGTATATAATTAGCCATTTTTTCCCTTTTCTTAAAAAAAAATCTTATATTTCAACTTTATAATTTTGAAAATTGCTTTTACGCTTTTACTGCTTTTACGCTTTTACCGCTTTTACGCTGCCACCATGTTTAGTTTCTTCAAGGAATCGGGCTACGATGGTGAACACTTCTTTATTTAAGAACGGAACTTTCTAACTAACTGACAACTTACAATTATCTCTATTTATATCCTAACTCGAGCGTCTATATGCAAAACCATATTTACATATTTACATCTGAATATGTACAATTACATCACAAGCCCTAGATTCCTTATTTATTTTGTCAAAGTTTAAAAGCAGGGGAAAATCTTTATTTTATTCATCTCTATACTGTCATCGCACGCATTTCAATGCGATACCAAATAAATATTATTCGATAATATTTTCTGAAAGTGGAAATCTACTAGAAATCACACTAGGAATATTTCGATGCCGTCGTCTAGTGTACTACCTAGCCTAGCAGGGCTGATTTCTTGGTAGAAAATCGCATTTCAGTGTCTACAGTCTGAACGATGACGGGCATCATTACGGCGTATCATTCATACGTGTCAATTATCCAAGGTTATCCGTGGTTTGATAAATGTATTATGTTCAAATTATCACCAGTTGTTGGTAGTGATGCCCACTTTCAGCAGCTCATAATGCACGTTTCGTTTCTGATCTCACCAAACGCAGAACATTGTCTTCCTTCCGAAGCGGCTGTGCCGTCGTGCCTGATGCTTGGCAGGGTGAAAGCCTAGAATTTTTGTGATACCAACAACTCGGTCTACGCCAGTAACACTTCAATGCAGGAAATTATTTCTTTTATGCCGGAAATCAAAATTTCACAATTGACGCTTCGATTTTACCTCTGACTCTTAGTCCACTCCTGCGGCTCCCATTTCTCTTGTCGTATATTCATATTGTAATAATTTTAAATCCACAGATTATTATTCTGTGATATATATATCGTAATATATAACTTATCATAATCATTATGCTGTTGTTGTTGACTTGTAATTTTGGATTTTGCATCTACTCCATCTACTAATAGAAGCCATTTAAATAAAAAAAGGAATACAATTTTTTCCTACTTATCAATCAACCTAAATACCCCACATCTCTTCCTTATGGAAATTTACCATGGCTGTAAAGGCTTGAAAACACCTTGACGAATAATTTTTAAATTCTGCTGCTAGTATGAGGCTCAGCGGTGCCACTAGTGTCCCCTGGGGTGAGGCAGTGGCAGTATCTCTAGTGCAATGGCCTTTTTGAGTTGTTCCAGTGGAGAATATTTTGAAATTGCACAATAGAGAATACTCCATTCGTTTTTTCAAGAAAACCATATCAAAATCTTCAGTGAGGGGGATACAATATGCCATCTTCAAAATGAAATATATATATATATATGTTATATTAAAATATTTCATTTAAAATTATGTTATATTAAAGTATTATTTTATTTTAAAAATTATATATTTCATAGATAAATACTCTGTTTAAATCGACCGCCAGAGGTCACGCTTCTAATATATAAACTGATTGTTGTTCTTCCCCGATGGCCGACCCAAAACTTTGTAATTATGTAAATAATATTTTATATTATATTTAAAATAAAAATATATTATTTCTGTTTGAATTTAAGATCATGTTGAGGATTATTGTAATGGTGGTGCAGTCGTGGCTATAATATTGAAAGAATAATGGTTTTGATCAGATATTGCTTTATTGAGCTGAGAAATGAATTCATATTAAAAACATAATTTTGTACAAGTACATCCTGGCTTAAGGCGTAAGAATAAAAATATGAAAAACAAAGAATATTTACATAATTACATATGGTTGTTCTTCCCCGCTGGTCGGCTCAAACCATATGTAATTATGTAAATATTCTTTGTTTTTCATATTTTTATTCTTACGCCTTAAGCCAGGCTGTACTTGTACAAAATTATGTTTTTAATATGAATTCATTTCTCAGCTCAATAAAGCAATATCTGATCAAAACCATTATTCTTTCAATATTATAGCCACGACTGCACCACCATTACAATAATCCTCAACATGATCTTAAATTCAAACAGAAATAATATATTTTTATTTTAAATATAATATATATGTCATAAAAAAGATGTATTTTAGGTACGTTACCAATTCATTCATGCAGTCGTGGATTGAAGTGAAATGATAACTTTTATATTCAAAATTGTATTTTTTTAATGATTATATTTTAAGAACAAAAGGTTTGCATACATACAATTTTATAAATATAATCTAAGTATATACAAAAAACATCTTGGGTTGTACTCCTTTTGTTAAGGATTTTAAAGAATTAACTCTGTGTTAATTCTATGATTATTTAAATTATAATTATATTAATGAATAATAAAAATCATATTTTTATTATGTCATTTCTTCCCTCCAAGGATAAAAATTAGGGAGTAATTTTCAAAGTAAAAAAAAGTATCATTATTATTTACATAGATTATCAATTAAGATGGAGGATACCAATTGAAACTATATCAATGATGCTCTTTATTCCTTCTACATATTCCTTGGGGAATTCAATTTTCTAATCGTTTCTATATTATTAGTGCTGGGTGAAAATTGATGGTTTGATATTTCATATCCTAGAAAAGAAATCTGATAAGTAGCGAATTTACATTTACTTAGTTTTAGCTTAATATTTTCCTTTATGCAAAAATCTAAAATTACTTTTAAATGGGTCAAATGTTCCTGAAAATTATTTGAAAATATAATGAAGTCATCGAAGTAATTCATGCAAAAATCAACATCATATTTATTTAAAATTTGCCTTAAAACTCTTTGGAATTGACTTGGACTATTTTTTAATCCAAAAGATAATTTATTAAATTCGTAAAGTCCGTGAGTGGTAGTAAAAGCTGTGTATTCTTTATCATCTGGGTGTATATCTAAATGGTGATAACCTGATAAAAGATCTAGTGTAGTGAAGATATTAGCTTCTGAAAGCTTATCTAATATAGAATCTATTCTTGGTATGGGCTCAGAATCTCTTTTTATTATATCATTTAATTTTCTGTAGTCTATTACTAGTCGAATTTTACCTTCATTTCGCTTATTCACCAACATAGCAGGGGATGCATAGGAGGAATAAGATGGTCTAATGATATTATATTTTAAAAGTTCTTCAATCTGTCTTTTAATTTCAATGTTGTCCGAGAAGGAAGGTCTAAAAGGCTTTAATGAAATAGGTGTTTGTGAGGTAAGTTTAATTCTAATTGGATCTGCTTTAATATGTCCTATATCCATTTTATGGGCAGCAAACGCTTCCTTATTTTCCTTAATTAATTTAATTAAATCAGATTTTTCATATGGTGAAAGTTTTTCATCAAATTCTACACTATTAAAATTTCTAAAATCATTTTCATTAGGAGGAATAATAGATTTAAATAAAGGAATTACATTATGATGTGTATAATTATTATTATTAGGGTTATGGTAATTAACATTAAGAATTCTACCAAATTGAGTAATTGTAAAACTTTGAAAATCAATGTCTAATTTAAATAATCTTATATGGTGTAAAGAAAGCAATACATATGGCAAATTAATATCAGAGGAATAAAAATCAATATCTCTAGTAATAAATCCTATAGTTGTATTAACATTAATTTTTGAATTTATATTTAGCATACCGGATGTCTGTTTAATAAGAGGTAAATTATTAAAAACAACATAGTTTGGTTGAATCTTATCTATCATATATTGAGGAATTATAGAGAAGGTACAGCCAGTATCCATGAGAGCTACAATACTGTTATTATTCACATTTAGATTTATATACAGACCTTGGCGTCAGGAGTGTTGAGGCGGAGCTGGTCGGCATTCGCTCGAAGGGGCTGTTGTCTGCGTCAAGGTGTCCATGGATCGAGACGGCACGGACATGAAGCTTGCAGCGGGGGGGGGGGGGGGGGGCTTGCACGGCCCTCTCGCGAAACCAGCACCTATTCTCAGGATGGAAGCGTCCGGCATGTCCCCGGTTCAGGCAAATTCGGCAAGGACGTCTTTTAGAACTATAGTCCATAGGGCTTCTACCTGGATGTCCCCATTGCTTTTGTTGTACTTCCATTCTTGGGGCTGTTTCCCTTTTAATAGATGACTCCTCCATTTCCTTATGTGATTCCCTTCTTATTGAATGTTTCTCCACATTTGCATCTTTATTTGGCAAATTCTGCAAGCTTTTTGCGCGAATTTCTAGAAATTCCATTAAATCCTTAATTGAAGGCACAACCCTTGGGTTGTTCTGCAATTCCCACTGTTTTCTTGTGGTTTTATCAAGCTTATCTTGTATGATCTCGACGAAAAACACATCAGATAAACTATCGATTTGGTAACCTAATAACTTCACTGTTCTTATTATCTCGTTGCAACTATCTAGAAGTTTAAACATTGACTTATGGTTGTCATCGGCTAACTTTGGTAATCTTAATGCATTATCTATTTGGGTGAAAATCAGATCCTTTGGATTATCATATCTTGTTAATAAGGTTTGCCAAACCTCAACATAATTATCGGCTGTAATTGGAAATGCGTTGACCAGTCTTAGGGCTTCGCCTCTCAGTTGGCCTTTCAAATATTGTAACTTTTCAATTTCCGGTATTTGTGAATTAGAACCAATTGCAGAATAAAATAAATCCTTAAATGAAAGCCATGATTCTAATCCACCATCGAAAGTTGGCAATTCAAGTTTAGGCATTTTAACATGTAAATTTACTTTTTTTTCAGATGTTTCTTGCCCATTATGCCTTAAATCCAATTCACACTTTAATCTTATACACCTATCTATGCAATTTTCCACTTCGTCATTTAAATCCTCATCCTCAAGTTTCTGTAAGAAAATATCACTCATTTTCATCAAATCATTATTTATATACTCTAGTTTGCATTTCGTTGCATTTACATCTACCATAGACACAATGGATTCGATATTTTCTTCAATGCCTTTTATACTTTTTTTTATCCTTTTTAATTTCTTAATTAAAGTTTCGACTTCCATAATTGCTATTCTTTTATCTATATCTTTTCCCAAATATCTTAGTTGCAATATATGGCTTGGAAATCTATTGGAATTCTTCTCGTACAGGGTTAAAATACATCCTGTCGACTATTAAAAAGTTGTCATAAAAAAGATGTATTTTAGGTACGTTACCAATTCATTCATGCAGTCGTGGATTGAAGTGAAATGATAACTTTTATATTCAAAATTGTATTTTTTTAATGATTATATTTTAAGAACAAAAAGTTTGCATACATACAATTTCATAAATATAATCTAAGTATATACAAAAAACATCTTGGGTTGTACTCCTTTTGTTAAGGATTTTAAAGAATTAACTCTGTGTTAATTCTATGATTATTTAAATTATAATTATATTAATGAATAATAAAAATCATATTTTTATTATGTCATATATATATTTTGAAATATCTCATTACATCTTTGAGTGTCAGTATATTAGCAAAGAAAGAGAGACGTTCTTCTCAAAAGTAAACGACAGCCAACTTACCTCAGTACAAAGTATTTTAACCAGCGCCATATCAAGTTGAATGGTTGCTCTGTCCCTATATAACTTTTACAAAGCTGTAAGTAGGAACTTGGATTTATCTCCTCCACTACATGAAGGTGATTGAGTTGGCAATGAGAGAGGAGAATCTGACTAGTGTCTTAATCAAGACTTTGTGTGTGAATGTTATGAAATATTTTAGATTCATTGTCGACACGCCAAATCAGAACATTTAATACAGAAATTGATCGTTTCAAAGTCGAGAGAAATGGAAATAGATATCACTGGCGAAAATTATTTATAAATAGAGATATCATAGAAATATTGATGAGTAATAGAAATTCTTATCTGAATCCCATCCCCCAATGTTCTACCCCCCACCTTCTGTCCAATGGACAAACTCTCTTACTTCTCAATCAACATCCTGGTCGCCTCTTCTGCCACTAGCGCCGCTCTGGTGAGGTTCACTGGAAGTTCACTGGCCTCGTCTGGATCCTGTTTCTCGTCTGAATAACACACAGCGTGGAATTTATTAGCATCAGGGTATATACATGTATTTGTATGTGAAAAAATAGTACAAATGTGATATTGTACTGGGGTAAGGTGCAAAATTATGAAAAAAGGCATCTCCTTATCGTGCAACTGAAAGTTGCTAATGGCTTGCGCCATCTATCGGAATAAATATCAACTATTCTCGTTGATTTTTAATTATTCCAGAATTAGCCAAATACCCATTCTTGATTAATCAAGAAAAGCTAATCACGGACGCGTTTCGGGCTGTTGGCCCTCATCAGCGTGGTGCAAGCTGTACCTTATCGACCAAAAAACAGGTCATTCAGGCATCCTGAAAAATCATGAAACGGGTAGACTGATTAATCAAGAATGGGTATTTGGCCAATTATGGAATAATTAAAAATCAACGAGAATAGTTGATATTTATTCCGATAGATGGCGCAAGCCATCAATAACTTTCAGTTGCACGATAAGGAAATGCCTTTTTCATAAAGTATTTGTATATATTACCCAAATATCCCTCATTGTTCTAATATCCCCCATTGTTGTAATATTCCCCCATTGTTGTAACTTGCTTCGAATTAATACAGTTAAAGAAGGCTGTCGATCCCAGAAAAAGTCATTTTGACAAAACATTGTTTTTCTAACTACATGGCGAATAATATTATTACGGCGAATACATAATAATAAATAATACAATTACTTTATACATAATACAAATACATTATACATAACGGCGAATAATATTGGTATTTAAATATGTTTGCAAGTGTTTACGAACTTTTGGGACAACCTTGTATAAAGGCATTAAAAGGGGAATAAACACAATCAAATTGGAAATGAAGTACATTTTGGAATGAATAAAAATGGTATTGAAATATCACGGGTGGAGGATACAGATGTATGCCTGACATCATCAGCCGAGATCAACAGGACAGCCGAATGGGGACAATTCCTATAGATGGATCGATGGGAACGACAAACAACGGGGTAGGAAAAGAAGAGCCATAATCACACTTGAACACGTTAATCATTATGGAACAGTATTGTCGCGAACATCGCCTGAAAACAGCGACAACCTCCGCCAATAGATAGCGCTTTGGTCTATTTCTGGTCTGGGACTGGTGTGGGAATGGCCTACTACTGTGGTCCTGTTTCCTGGGGCTAATAATTGTAAATAACTGTTTATATTGACTCTGGGATGTAAATTACTGTAAATATCCGTTAATTGATATTCGTTTCTCTTATGTAATGTATATTAAAGAATACAATAAAAGAGCTCCAGAGAGAACAGACAACAAGTACTAAGATAGAGAAAGAAGTACCGATGACCACCACGGCTTCAGCCTCCCGCAGCACCGAAGCCAGCTCGGCACGGGAGAGTCCCCCGGGCATGGTCACCCGCGCTGTGAGGCCGGGAGCGGCCAGGAGAACCAGCGCCAGTAACCTATACCCACAGTTTCACTATAACCACAGCAACATCTAGCTCTACATTTTCTAAACACAACTCTTCAAATATATAAAACAATAAACAGAGTGTTTATTTTCTGAATCTGATGTTACAGTGTTTCGATGAAGGCCAATCCAGAAGTTCACTCTGTCATTTTAAGGCTGGAAATATCTTTATTTACGGGTCTGCTAACCAGAATGGATGATTTTTGAACCCCAATGAACGCATTAGGCGGAATATATCCAAAGCACTATATACATTGCACTGTTGGAGGGGCCTGGGGATGGGTGGCCAGGGGATCATCGCCAGGTGAGGCCAGGAGAGCCGGGATGTAGAGGAGGGGGGCAGGGTGGTGATCCGCGGAGAATAGGGGGAGGCAGAGACAGGTCCAATAGCATGAGTATTGAGCCCAAGGGTGACCGTGGAGAGCAGACAGACCGCAATGTTCAGTGTTCCAGGGTACAGTGCCACAATCACACGTCAGGGGCGGTCGCATATGCAGGCCGGTCGGGAAAACACGGCGGGACATGCGAAAGTTGCAGCTACGTGCTAGGAGTCACTTGAGTGATCAGACTCCTCCGCGTGGACACGTGGCTTAAGTCTTTCCGAGGCCTTCGGGAACTCCAAGCATGCTCGCCAAGTGCTCCTATTGTAGATAAAGCCCCTAAGTGTAAGTAATCATTTTGGGGAAATATTGCCGACTCGAAAATGTTGTTTATTTTTATTTAATTATTTTTATCAGAGAAACGGCACCACAGAGATGACGAGTATTGTATTTGACCATTGACCACCGTAACATAAAGTGTTAAATACAACGTGCCAGTAATAACACAATCTTCGTTCTGTTCAGATCTTAGCTGGCGATTGCATAATGTCACAGCTACAGCTATAGACCCTCCTACAACCGGCCCTGCGAGACCTCGAACTTAACGACCTTCCTGGACCGGACCACGAGCCCTGCATTGCACCAAATAAACCAACTTAGCCTTATATCCATCCCTTGTAATTTGATCATTTGTACACTACGGGAACTTTCCTAACCCACAATCCACGGTAGGTATTGCTTCATCTAGTCTCCTAACTTATGTCTATCAGATAGCTACCTGCATCCACTGTTCAGAAGAGCCACAGACAGTTGATCTTCTCTTCAGCTGTCCATCATTCCTGAGACATAGTATGCAAGCAGCTATCCTGCTTGGACTGACCCACCTCAATCCTACATCTATGGCCAGCTTCCCAGACTCAACCTCAGCATGGAACTTCCTGGTCAACTGGTTCAACTCAGAAATCAAAACAGGACGCGAGTAAAAGCGCTCAACACTAGTCCATACTGGTGAGCTGGACTTCCCTGGGTAGTTGGTGTTATGCGATTCAGGAACCTGGGTTATAAATATCTCTCTCTCTATCAGATAGTTCTTGTGACCCTTCGCTAGCATGTCTAGATCAGCCCTGTATTCAAACGAAATTTTTTGGAGAGAAATCACCGAGAAATATGAGGCAAGTAATCGATCGCTTGCCTTGTCGAGATGATAACAAATTGGTAGAAATTCTATCAACACTTCTGCTCAAATGCAGTATTTTCATCTCAACTCGACTTCTTCTTCTTTCTTATCTCCACTCAATTACACTAAGGTATCAAGCTTGTAAAGCTGTATATACATATACAGTCAAATCTCAATTCGTATTTATCATTAGTTTAAGTTAAAACTTCATCAACCATTTCATAAACCTTCCCCGAAGTCCTCCTCTACGTGGGGAGAAGCAGCACAAGTAAGGGACTGCCCTGTAGTACGGTGTCGTGAGCCGCTACGGTAACCGTGAACAGGGAACTCTGAAATGGGGCTGACTAACGGTGCAATGGAACCCCCCCCCCCCCTTTCCATGGAAGACAAGATACCACCACCATTTCATAAACCTTTATAGCTATTTGAAACGGGCAAATGAGTAATCAAAACGTCAAGGGACAATACACGTTTATCAAAAGAATGATAAAAAAAAAAGTCCTGAAATGATTAAAATTCAACCTAAAATATAGTATTCCCTTTTTTATCATATTATATAGGTTTTAGAGCTAGGAAAAAATAATTTCCAATGATCTAATTGAACAAATTTGATAAACAGATTAATAATATTGTGACGAAGAAATAATTTATATTTAATTTAATTATTCAATGAAAATATTTGAAACAGATTTAAAATTTTACATTTACTAAATCATCATTAAGTTACCTAGCTTGCTTGCTCGATATTCTCTAGCTGTAGATAGTTTGGTTGGTTTGTTTGATATTTGTCGAATGGTCGTGGTGACGTCATCAATAAATACCTTTACATCTTCAGATATACAAAGACTTGATTTCTACGCTACAATATTATAAAGATTCTTCACTGAATTTTGACTGAATCAAAAAGGAATCAAACGCAGCCGTGTTATAATTGGCTACAGAAGTAGTACTAAAAAAAAAAGTAGTACTACCAGGTCTCCGTGGTGAAGAGCATGTTAGCCCAAAATCTCAAGAAATACAACAACAACAAAAAGTCTTTATTTAGGGTCACTGACCCTATACAGGATTCACTAGATGTATGCATAAGAACAAAGCAGTGAGACAAAGGAAACAACGATATAGACAGAAGAAAAAGAAAAAAAAACAAGAAAGAGGGAAGCAAGAAAAAACAACACAAGAAGAGTAGCAGTAAGAAAGTGAGGAGTGAGTTTCACTTGGCCTTCTTCTGAGATATGGACTTGTGGAAACCATAAAACGCCGTAGCAATATACTTATTCTGGGTCATATTGTCAATTATTGATGGAAGTGAAGCACAGAGTTGTCCAGTTTTGAGCATAAGGGTTCTTCTTTCTTCTTTCAGGATCTCAAGAAATAAAAAAAATTGTAAAAAGAAACCAAAACCCTAGATTCCTTATTGATTTATTCAAAAACATTAATGATATGTTATGATACATTAACACGCCATCCCTATATATATAAAAGTCAGTGTATGTATGTATGTATGTGGGTATTTATGTCGGCTATACACGTCCACAAAACGTAACTAATCTGACTGAAATTTTAACAGTATATAGAGTAGAATCTGGAAAAACTTATAGTGAAAATTTCAGGTCTCAATCCCCAATATTCTTCGAGTTATTGGCAAATTGCGTTGCAAATTTGCCCTTTCGCTCGCAAGCAGCGCATCTAGCGGTGAAGATGGGAAGTAATATCAGCTGACCTAAAAATATGTAAAACGTGTTTTAACAGGACATAGAGAAAAATCTGGAAGATATATTTTTAGGCAAGAAAAATTGAAATTGACAGGTTCTGGGCATTATAATAGTTGTTTTTTTAGTCATAAAATGATCATGACAATATTGCTATATTATGTTTGATTATCAGATACAAAATTATAACGCGAAAAATTCCAAAAAGCAGAGACCACGGGTGAAACCAGTTCATTTTTTTGTATGCAGGAACAAAATTATAACATAAAAAACATTCATTCGAGCAGAAGACACAAAGCCAGATCATCTTTCTATAAAAATATCGCTTCTCAGGCACAAAGTTTGGAGCGGGACGTTTCACAAAAGTGACATCCACGGTGCCAATTTATAATTGTAACGAATAGTATTTGAATAAAGACATTTAATCAAGTAAAACCCGGGCGTTGCCCGGGTCATTCGGCTATTATATTATACAAGAATGACATCCACGGCGCCAATTTATAATTGTAACGAATAGTATTTGAATAAAAGCATTTAATCGGGTTAACCCCGGGCGTTGCCCGGGTCATTCGGCTAGTCTATTATAAAATTCGAAACTATTATAGACGCGTTTGATTCTTTTGAAATATGTCCTAAACAATAGGAAACATTTAGGAAAACAGAGGCATTTTAAAGTTACAAGGCAAATCATTGTTGATGTTTCTAAATAACCACCCTGGTGATTTAACCATATAATAAAGTAGTTTTATTGTTATGTCTGTGTAATTTTCTATCCACACATATATAAAAAATTGCCTAATTCAACCTTCGTTTATGGTTTGTGATTGCTCTTGACCTGTAAAGATGGTTCCGGGTCGTATAAGAGTTGACAGTTTGTGTCAATGTCACCATTTGATGGACACCGCTGGAACATCAGTAGAGAATGTTGGGAATCTTTTATGGGTCAGATGATGAAACAACAAATAACAAGTTTACTTAGAGCTGAAATGGTTTTAAAGAATTAGGCAATTTTACCTTTTAATAAAGTATTTTAAATTTATTATTTTCAGAGAGAGAGAGAGAGAGATTGAAACTGATTTATTATAACGTCCATATAAGATTATATAAGGTTAAATACATAAAATGAATAAATAAGATTAATAATGATAGATATATGAATAAATAGATATAAATAGATGAAATAATTGATAAATATACATAAATATATAAATATATATACATATTGGTGGCGCCCACCGCGAGAAAGACTCCGCCACCGATGAGAGATAGAGAGAGAGAAAAAAAAAACATTTAACAATTGCACTTACTAATTATGTAAAACAAAACAAACACTCTTTTGTTCTGGTTTTTATATTACAGTATTGTCGGTCTAAAGGTTTTTTTAAGATCATTGATCTATAATTTTTAAAATATTTTCCTTCTTTTTTTTTTTCAACAGAACAGAGATTTGCTCGAGACCTTTAGAGCAACTATCCTTTAGGACATACCTCATGTTTTCCAGTAACTTCTATTATTATTATTTTTTTTGCTTATCCCTAGTACACGTGGTACAGGCCATGATAATCATGGTGGGTAGTTAGCGACTGCTTTTTACTGTAAGCGCACCACATGTCTACACATGTGAAAGCAGTTCGACTTTGCACTTACAAATGTGCCAGAGCCCCGTTTGGTTACTTGCACTCGCTGGTGAGGTTAGACTTTTGCAAGAATCAGGGGGCCATTGGAGCATTTTTTTTAACAGAAAAAAAGTGTCCAATGCGGGAATCGAACCCGGGTCGTAGTGGTCGAAAACCAAACGGTTTAACCAGCCTTCCACCGAACCCCCAACTTCTATTATAAAATAGATAAAGCTTCCATGGCTAAGTTTCTTGTGTAAACTTTTTATTTTCAAGCTTTCGAACTTGTCAATACTTCAACATAAGTATTACGTTAACAAATTAATAGTATTTATCATTTTTTTACTTATCCTTTTATTAGTCTAAATTAGACAAGATCTTAGAGGTCGTTCTCATAAAGAAGTTCAAGAATTCTTCTTGGTTCTCTGTACAGGGATCCTTTGTCCTTTCCAATACAATTTAGTATGAGTATTTATCATTAATTTGTAAATGTGATACTCCTGTTAAAGGACTGACAAGTCCGAAAACTTGAAAATAAAAAGTTTACACAAGAAACTCAGCCCTGGAAGCTTTATTTAATTTATAATATTATAAACCATGGAAGTACGTTTATTTTAAAATCACACACAAAAGCCTTTATAAGGGACTTGCCCCATACAGATTCTCCCAATTGGGTAAGGTAATAATCATCTTGTGTTATTTACATAGAAATTGAACTGGCTTTACTCTTCGTCTAAAAGTCATTCACTTGTTGACTGGTCCTTACATAATGATGATCTAAAAAATTTATAGTAAGCTATTGCCTTAGATTTGTTTGCTGATATTTTTGAAAGCAATACGTAGGGTGAAGTGTTGGTACATTTAATTTGTTGATATAGGGCCTTCCTCTCTGTATCAAGGGCTGTACAGTTAAGCAGGTAATGGGGGAGTTCTTCAGTAATTTCCTTGTCACACAGTGTAAATATTAAGTGTTTATTTTAAAATCAAGCGTAACTTCTATAGAACATCATACAGAAATATAATTTAGTTTTGGAAGAGTTTCTAATATTCCAAGATATTTCTGTAAACTGAATTTCTCTACAACAACGATTTGCAATACCTAACTGGAAGGAAATTACACAACAATTCTGTAAAAATAATTAAAATTAGTAACATTATATATATTGTAACAGAATATTTATTATTCTATGAAAAGATTTTCAATTTTTATATTTGTATTTTTGATACACTGTAAAATTTTCTAATTGCCTCTATGCTATTTTATTAGTTTTAATTTGGGTTTCACATTAAATAAATTGCCGTGTAATTCTGAGGTTTGTCTTTCCTAAGTTTCTATGTTACAGTATATATAAGGTATGATGAACAAGTTCCGCACTGGCATGATATTAAAAATATATAGGTAGTGTAGAAAACACGCCTATTAAAAGAGGAAAGAATTTAACACCAGGTGCATGTAAATGTTTGAGAGTATACGCCTCTCATTCTTTTAGATGATTCTATTTCTAGAAGACAGTATGGAAAGCTTCACAATTTTGCGTGTCATCCTTGCGCAGGGGCCATACTAATCTTCTCTGTATCGTTCCAATTTTAGTATATGTATCGCCGAACAAGCGTGTACTAGAAGACAGAAGCAGAAAGGATAAATTAAAATCGGATTTAAAATACGTCTGTTTGAAATCTTGTTTACGAATCGGTAAATAAGTGAAAGCTTTGATTACAAACTACCCAACATGATTATCATGGCCTGTACCACGTGTACTAGGGATAATTTAAAAATATGTATTACAAACTTTGGTACACACATTGAAACAGGTATAAAAAGCTTGGGACATCCAATGAAGTAGCCTGTGATGAACTCTGAGAGTTCTTCTACTATATTTTTATCAATAAAAAACAATAATAAACATTAAGAGGAGCCCCCCTTTTATATCTCAAAGATGGTGGTAGCACTGGGTGGGACCCCCCCCCCCCTTGCCTTGGCCTTTTGGGTTTTAGCTTCCATATACTGTTATATTCTATGTTCTTTTAATGTAAGGATGTCGCCGTTTTAATAATTTTTACCTTAGTTTTTAGTCTCATGCAAAGTTTATCGCATATTTTCGTTGTCACGTTTGTAACATGCAAATTTCAATTTTAAATATTTATGCTGTATTCTCTTTTACGCTATTATCTCTTTAGTATGTAAATTTATTGGTGTACATATTAGTTTTTCTCCTCTAATAATATGTTAGTACGGTTTACTATCCACGCCCGTTGAAGAACGTTTTGTTCGAAAGCTTTGAAACACAAGAGGCTCCTCTTAATGTTTATTATTGTTTTTTAATGGTCGTGATTTTAAGAGTTTTAATCCTACAATTTTCATCAATAGTTTCTGCTTACCTTACCACAATATCCATGTGGACCTTCGAAACATTTTAGAGTGGTCACTGTCATAGTCTCGACCCTGTAATATTCTATTTATATTCCGATAACAAGAAATCCGCCTACGTCTCTCCAATATGTGACCTTATTGGATGAAGAATCAGGTCTGGATTCTCGACCTCAGTAGGACTCTCAGCATAAACCACCGTTTCTCCATGGGATTCCAATTGTGCGACACATGAAACACATTCTAAGGCAGGACCACTGCAATTCACCAGTTAATCTAATGAAAAATTACAAGGTTGTCCCAAAAGTTTGTAAAAACTTGCAAAAAAATTGATATATCAATATAATTCGCCGTTATGTATAATGTCTTTGTATTATGTATAAAGTAATTGTATTATGTATTATTGTGTATTCGCCGTAATGATATTATTCGCCAAGTAATAAGAAAAACACGAACTTTTAGGAAAACCTTATAATTAGCATATCCGTTAGTTCCACATACGTTTCCACTATTGATGAACCATCCTGATGCCACGATATGGAGTTGGTAGGTCGGAAATTACAATTCCCTCCCTGGCTATATTAGGAAATTAATATGTTCATGCAATTCTATTCTTTTCACTCTACTCTAGCTCTCTCTACTAACAATAATTGGGGTCGGTGGAAGGATGGTCTACACCGTTGGTTTTCGACCGCTACGACCCGGGTTCGATTCTCGAATTGAGCTCTTTTTTCTGATAAAAAAAATCTTCAATGGCCACCGATTCTTTTAAAGGTCCAACCCTACCAGCGAGTGCAAATAACCAAACGGAGCTCTGGCACATTTGTAAGTGCAAAGTCGAACTGTTTTTCACATGTGTAGATATGTGGTACACTTACAGTCGCCAACTTTACCCAACATGATTATCATGGCCTGTACCATTTGTACTAAGAATAAACAAAAGAAGCTAATAATAATTCAAAACTAATCATATTTGGGCAAATATTCACTTGGGCAGAACTGGGGATAATACATCATCTTAGGAAAGAAGAGCAATAAAGACAAGAATGTTCATACATTGTGTTGGTTCAATCGAAACTGTTCACGCTAGCCAAGTAGAAAGTAAAGGTGGAATTAGGACAATTGAAGGCCGCAGCGACCTTCGGTGACAAGGACCCTCGGGCCACTCAGTAGATGGTGTCACACGGCGTGTCCTCCTTATGTGATTGGCTCCCATCTAGCCGAATGTCCTGGGTTCTCCAATCTTGATAGCAAGTTGGTTTCTTCTTACTCATAGCTTCCTCTTAACTGAATTTTTCCGCGACTGACTCCAAGATTCCACCGCCGAGTTAAAGTCAAAACTTCCCTCAAAGAAGACGATGTCCCTATAGACGATAAGACGACAAAGCCGCTCTTCACGCCGAAATAAAAAGGCTGCAAATGTACTAGGGAGAAAGTTCCAAGACTCCGATGGAATCCTTGACAGAAACACGTCAGATCCATATCAGTAACTACAATAATTGCAAGCTGTGAGTCACAGCTCCCATAGGTGAAGGAACTATGTAGCGAAATATTTCTTTCATGAAGATATTATTAATTTTGATATTTATATTTCTCTACTCTGTAAACTCTCTGCCTCATAGCATCTCTAGTATTTTATGAATTTTATTTCGTTCTTGCCTTAAATAAATTGCTGTGTCATCCTAAAGTTATTCTTTCCTAGTTTCAGCGTGACAATATTGTAACAAGGTATTTATTATTTTATTAACAGAGTATCATTACGTAAATATAGAGGTTGCCTGGCCGGCATTCATATTTGTTCGGCCAGTTAGAGTTTTTTATTTTCTCAACGTTTCGACAAAAATAAAAACTCTAACTGGCCGAAGTGTCTATTTTTCATAGAAAAAGAGTATACTTTATTATGTTTATATTTTACTACTCTGTAAATTCCCTCATTGCTTATCTTTTGTTTATTAATCATAGTTTGTTCTTGCCTTGAATAAATTGCTGTGTCATCCCGTAGTTTGTCTTTCCTAATTTTCAACGTGGCAATATGCATATACGTAAGAATATACCAAAGATGTTTTTATCTTGATTATATTGTAACAACGTATTTATTATTGTATTAGCAGAGTATTATTTTTTATGTTTATATTTTGCTATACTCTGTAAACTTCCCTCTTTTGCTTATTCTTTGTTTATCACTCATAGTTTGTCCTTGCCTGAAATAAATTGTTGTCTCATCCTGAAGTTGGTCTTCTCCTATTTTTCCACGTGGCATTTTGGTGGAGATGCTTGGTAAATTAGGGAAGACAAACTGTTTATCGCCGAAAAGATCTAGAGGCCATGGTTGCTGTGATCTACATTTTCAGAGACTGACTCCAGGATTCCACCGCCGTGTCAAAGCCAAGACTTCCCTCCAAGATGACGATGTCCCTATAGACGATACGACGACAAAGCCGCTCTTCACACCGCAATAAAAAGGACGCAAAGGTACTAGGGACAAAGTTACAAGACTTCGATGGAATCCTTGGCAGAAGCACGTCAGATCCATGTCAGTATCTACAATTATTGCTAGCTGTGGGTCACAGTTCCCATAGGGAAGGAGGTATGTAACAAAGTATTTATTATTGTACTAGCGGACGTACCCGGCTTCGCCCGAGTAAAGGTTTGTCTAACGAATCTCTCGATAAAGTGAACATTTTTTTCCCGGTCCCTTTAAAAACACTCGATAAGTTGAATAAAATCAATATTAATTGGTTCCTTCGGTAATTGGAAGTTATCTTCGCCCGGGGTTTTACCCGAGTAAAGGTTTGTCTAGCGAACATTTGTTAAAACAATTCTCTAAAAACTTATAAAAAAAAAAGATATATTTTGATAATTTGAAACTCGTAAATTTGAATCTCTCGATAAAGTGAACATTTTTTCCCGGTCCCTGTGTGCCGTGTCATCCTGAATTTTGTCTTTCCTAATTTTCTACAATAGAAAATCATAGTTTTATCTAGTGAACATTTTTTCCCGGTCCCTTGAAAAATACTCGATAAGTTGAATAAAATCAATATTAATTGGTTCCCTCGGTAATTGGAAGTTAAAGGAATAGTATCTTCGCCTTGGAATTGTATCATTATTCTTGTCTCAAATAAATTGCCGTGTCATCCTGAGATAATCTTACTTTTGATAAATAATATTTAAGATAACAAACTTAGTGATAAGAAAACTTGTTATCATCGTCACAATGGGGGCACTGCTTGCGAGTTAAATCTACAAATCTGCAAATAACTCTAAGGATATTCAAGATATTCATGAAATTATTTTTCAAAAACCTTCCCGGTGATATACTTAATAATATCCCAAAATTTCACGGCGATTGGATGTATGGTTTTTGAATCTAAAGAGTACAGACAAACAGACAGACAGACATTCAATTTTATATATATAGATTAGCAGAGTATTATTTTTTATGTTTATATTTTGCTATACTCTGTACACTCTGTACTCTTTTGCTTAACTTCTGTTTATCACTCATAGTTTGTCCTTGCCTGAAATAAATTGTCTCCTCCTGAAGTTTTTGTCTTCCCTGATTTTCCCCGTGGCAATATAGAAAGTCTTGAAGTTTTTCACATACCTAAGGTTTCCGAGGACATTCGACAACATTTGTAAGTACCTCACTGGGTAAAAAAAATATGTTTAGGAAAAAGAAACACGTCATTGACCTTCTAAAAAAGCCAATTTTCTCGCTTAGAGAAATAATTGAAACTTTCGTGCAGAGGACGTCCCGTGTTGTGGAGTCTTGTGGCAATTTAATATAATTTCCCTTTCTTCCTACGACATTGACTGGCCCTTGTAATATTTGTCAGGCGACATAACAATGGGGATGTTTCTACTGTTTTATAGTCTTTCAGCAGACACTGATAGTAGAAACTAATTGTGGTGAACGATTTGATAATTAAAAACAATCAATAAATTAAAGCAGAAAACTCAACATATTTTCTTCGAAATGTTTGAAAAATATTTATTACTTTTATTAGTATACTAGACGGGCAACGCCCGGGCTTTACTCGAGAGCATTTCCTCCCGTTTGTTTATAAAATATAAAAATTAAAATGTAAAAATTTTCACAAGGATTCTTGAAAAATGTATTATTTTGAATTTTATATGAATTTATTTTAAATCTGTTATGCTTGTATACACAAATCGATATATTTTAATCTGATATATACATAAATCGATATATTTTATGATAGCAAGTGATTTCTTGTCCCGCGTCACATTAGGTCTTATGTCATTCTTGTGGAACGTCCACCTCCCTCACACACCAATCCCATTCGCGCCGTGGACCATGCTCCCGCTGCTGGATTCCACCTATATTCCCTAACTCAGTTACCGCAGTGAGGCGCTGGTTCCGAGTGAAATAGGGAAATGTGTTAATACCTCCAAGAATATTAGAGATAGAAGCCTGAACATTTTTCTACAAGTTTTTACAGAGTTAACTATTTTTGAAAATAGAGCAATCCATAAATAAATCTCTAATTAAAAAGGCATATATTGGATCAAAATATTTTACAAAATTTATTTTGTCCATAATATAAATATACTAGCGAACCCGGCCACGCGTTGCTGTGGCTAAGTTGTAATATGTTAAATTAATATTATACTAAACTATTCAGTACAGTAAAGTTAATATTCACTTATAAAGATAAAAATGTTTTAGCCGATCTAAAGCCCTACGGGATTGAGAATGGAACGTTACGTTAAAATTTGAAAGTGATTTTTATATATATAGATAATATAGCCCTTTATAATCACTGCATTAATAAATGTCAGTGAACTTGTTTATATGTATTGTTTTTTGTTTTTGATATATTCTAATAGAACGTTCTCACAATTTTTGTAAAATATTTATATATGCACAAACACAGAATTTAAAAATATGTCTTAAAATTTTCTATAATTATTGTTATAAATATTATTTTAAAATAATTCGCCAGAAATCGTCCTGGTAGTATACTAAACAACTTCCCAAAGTTTCATGGCAAACATCTAAAATAAAATAATACTTTTAATACTTTGCTACAATATTAAAATGAGGGGTGCTTAGGTGTTTAAAATGTAAAATGTGCTCTAAATAGTATTACATAGAGCCTTCATAACAAACATATTTAAAATAAACCAATTAAAATATAATAATGCTATAAAAAAGACTTTGCTACAATAATATAAAAGAAATGAAAATAAAAAAAGACACCCACGCTGAGCCTCGAACCTAGGTTTGTTATAAATATTATTTAAAAATTGTTTATGTTAATTTTTATTTTAAAAAGCCTACATTTAAATAAAATAATATTTTTAATAATTTGCTACAATAATATAAAAGAAATGAAAAAAAAAAAAAAAAAACACCCACGCTGAGCCTCGAACCTAGGTTGTGGGGGTACGAAGCTGTGCACCTAACCTATAGGCTAAGCTTGACGTTACAAATACGCTCATGCGAGGCTATTTCAGGCCATACGCCTGCCGCGAGGGGGCGCTGATTGCGAGTGAATTTACGTTTTATTGTAAATAAAAATGCAACGAAAGGTTATTTCTAAAGAGTAATTAGCCAGAAACCATCCCGGTAGTATACTAAACAACTTCCCAAAGGTTCATCACGATCGGTTGAGCGATGTAGAAGATTATCACTTACGGACGGACCAACAAACATTCATTTTTATATATTTTGTCCATAATATAAATATATATATATATCAATTTCCTACCCCCCCCCCCCCCCCCCCCCCTTGAATATAACAAAATATTTTTAAAACTTAATTCTGTTGACTTTATGTGGCGCTGAGTTTGTTGTTGACACACATTAAATATGTTATAACACCTTGATAAAGGTTGGCGTTCAGCCAACTGAAATATTGGTAAAATAAATGATATTTTGATCCAATATATGCTTTTTAATTAAAGAGTTAACTCTATATGCTGTCAGCCGAGTTATTTACATATTGTGAACGTGTATAGCCAAAATATATATATATATGATACAAGTATATATATCCTTTTGACCTTACAATTTGTTGAACATCAATATTTCAATAAATCCAGTTTTATTATGGGAATTGACTTCTCGCCCGAAGCACCGTTCAGACCAATCGTGCCAGGGCACGGCGCTGACAATCCCCGAGGTCCTACTAAGACCTGTACCCGGAGATCTGGCATCCATCCTATGAGTGTTCCCACCCTCGAGAACACCATAGACTACTGTAGCACTTCCCTATAACTTTAAACCTTTTTTCAAGTTTAAATATGTAAATATACTTCCTACACCTCTATATATATTGTGGGAATTTGAATAAGCGATAGAACTCTTCCCGTTTAGATAATCAAATAAAGTAAAACATGAAGGAAGATGAGTTTCTTTTTAATAAATGCGAGCGAGCTTTCGGGCCACACGCCCTTTTAGTCAGTAGAAGGGCGTGTGACCCGAAAGCTCGCTCCCGTTTATTAAAAAGGAAACTCCTCTTCCTTCATGTTTTACTTTATTTGATTATAGGAATTTACGAAACAATTGGCCTGATGATGAGCATACGCTTGAAAGCTTGCTATGTTTATTGAATAAAGAAACATTTTGCAATTATTTGATTGATGTATATCGTTCCTTTGCAACTATTGCAAAATCTAACTTCCCTATACATAGGAAATGAACTGGGAGCCAATATGACACCCCTGAAAGTTCTCGAAAAGAACTCAAGAATCTCGTTGCTGTATATTTTTGAGCAGCGAATGTTCTTCCTTGAAACACGTGGAGAGACTGTTTGAAATGAAACCATTTTCTACTGTCCTTACTGCAATGATACTCAATGGAAGGACCTGGCTCATCAGTGGTAAACCCTCCCAGCGGTTTCTCCAGTTTAATCTACCATACCGCTGTAATTTTTCACATTTGGCTGTTTTACCTTTATACTGATGCTGAAGATAAACTCTTAGAAAAAGAATTTTGAATGTACTATGGGTACACAAGCTTTGAAAACGGTTGAATACCTTAATTACGCTGAATCCCATGAACGCCAGGTACATAAACAGAATGGCCCACTATAATAGTGGATATATAGAGAGATGAATAAACTGGCGAAACTGCTGAGACTGTTCACTACTGATAAGCCAGGTCCTTTCAAAAGTTTCCTACTGGGGTAAGTACAGTACTAAAGGTTTTAAATAGACAACTCGCGCTGAAATGGTTTCCTTCCTTGAACTCCTATTGTAAACATCGATCTCTGGGACAGCCAGACTGGGGAAGGAATACGTTGATGGTGTGTTGTTTAGGCCGTTAGCTTAGCGACGAGAAGGAGTGGTCGTTGTTCAGTACGTTAGATTAGCGGTGAGGAGGAGTGGTCGTTGTTTAGGACGTTAGCTTAGCGACGAGGAGGAGTGGTCGTTGTTTAGGACGTTAGCTTAGCGGCGAGTAGGAGTTGTCGTTGTTTAGGGACGCTAGCTTAGCGACGAGTAGGAGTGGTCGTTGTTTAGGGACGCTAGCTTAGCGACGAGTAGGAGTGGTCGTTGTTTAGGGACGCTAGCTTAGCGACGAGTAGGAGTGGTCGTTGTTTAGGGACGCTAGCTTAGCGACGAGTAGGAGTGGTCGTTGTTTAGGGACGCTAGCTTAGCGACGAGTAGGAGTGGTCGTTGTTTAGGGACGCTAGCTTAAATGTGAGTGGTCGTCAAAAAAACCGTTTGACAAAAGGAATTTCACTGCTGAGATGGAGAGAAGATGTATTTCTATGGACAACTACCGAGCCGACAGAAAGGAGGAAAACTTTCTCTGACCTCCAAAAAGGGCTATTTTGGCAAAAGTGGGTCAGCCATTGTGGCTGGCCATCTTGAGACCGATGGGTTGTTCTGGACATTTCCGGACACACTCCGTATACAGCCGGATTATCTGTAGTGGCGGCTGAAGTAGTGTGATACATTCTACTGTATTGGGCACGACATAGGTTCTACTGTAGTAGACACGACATACGTTCTACTGTAGTAGACACGACATAGGTCTACTGTAGTAGACACGACATACGTTCTACTGTAGTGGACACGACATACGTTCTACTGTAGTAGACACGACATACGTTCTACTGTAGTGGACACGACATACGTTCTACTGTAGTAGACACGACATACGTTCTACTGTAGTAGACACGACATACGTTCTACTGTAGTAAACACGACATACGTTCTACTGTAGTGGACACGACATACGTTCTACTGTAGTGGACACGACATACGTTCTACTGTAGTAGACACGACATACGTTCTACTGTAGTAGACACGACATACGTTCTACTGTAGTAGACACGACATACGTTCTACTGTAGTAGACACGACATACGTTCTACTGTAGTAGACACGACATACGTTCTACTGTAGTGGACACGACATACGTTCTACTGTAGTGGACACGACATACGTTCTACTGTAGTGGACACGACATACGTTCTACTGTAGTGGACACGACATACGTTCTACTGTAGTGGACACGACATACGTTCTACTGTAGTGGTCACGACATACGTTCTACTGTAGTAGACACGACATACGTTCTACTGTAGTGGTCACGACATACGTTCTACTGTAGTGGACACGACATACGTTCTACTGTAGTAGACACGACATACGTTCTACTGTAGTGGACACGACATACGTTCTACTGTAGTAGACACGACATACGTTCTACTGTAGTAGACACGACATACGTTCTACTGTAGTAGACACGACATACGTTCTACTGTAGTAGACACGACATACGTTCTACTGTAGTACACACGACATACGTTCTACTGTAGTAAACACGACATACGTTCTACTGTAGTAGACACGACATAGGTTCTACTGTAGTGGACACGATATACGTTCTACTGTAGTGGCACGACATACGTTCTACTGTAGTGGCACGACATACGTTCTACTGTAGTGGACACGACATACGTTCTACTGTAGTGGACACGACATACGTTCTACTGTAGTAGACACGACATACGTTCTACTGTAGTAGACACGACATAGGTTCTACTGTAGTAGACACGACATACGTTCTACTGTAGTAGACACGACATACGTTCTACTGTAGTAGACACGACATACGTTCTACTGTAGTGGACACGACATACGTTCTACTGTAGTAGACACGACATACGTTCTACTGTAGTAGACACGACATACGTTCTACTGTAGTAGACACGACATACGTTCTACTGTAGTGGACACGACATACGTTCTACTGTAGTGGACACGACATACGTTCTACTGTAGTAGACACGACATACGTTCTACTGTAGTGGACACGACATACGTTCTACTGTAGTAGACACGACATACGTTCTACTGTAGTAGACACGACATACGTTCTACTATGGAATAATGACATCTATACCCCAGCCTGCCTTAGAACTTCCAAGGAACCATCAGTTGATCGCTGCCTCGAAATAAAGACAATCAGTCCATACTAGATTACATTAAAATAAAACCATATTAATCGATATTCTCGGTTCAACAATATAAAAAACCCTTGTTATATTATCCTTCGAAATATTAAAATATAATAGGGGGAAATACATAAAGGTATTAATATCAAAAGATCGTTTTATGACTGTCGTTTTGGTATTTTTGAACTAACTTCGCAATGATCTGCATGTAAATTTAAGTGGAGATTTGGAAGTATTCTGTGAGGGCGTGCCACAGTTCTTCCTAATTTTGAAGGATTTTCCACGAAGATATTATTTTCACAGAATGGAAAAGCTGATAATCTTTTTAATAAGGGACATAGAAGCTCCCAACCAAGTCGCTGTATCTCAGATGTCACTGGCATTGTCGTGAAGGAGCAGTACACTCATAAGATTTACCATATTAGCTGATTCAATATTTCTGGTGCGCATTCAATCCGTGAGTACAGGTCTGGTAGTAGCACCACACGGTGACCAGAACATGGTATAGCGTGGAGTAGAGGAGGTCTCTGCCACTGAGTGGTGCATCACAAAGGGGATTATCTCCCGATCTGAACTTTTGAAACCAAAGCTGGTGGTGCGTTCATTCAAAACATCATTCTCTAAAGTTTGACGTATTCGGTAATTTGACTTGACAGCTGACAAGCCCAATTTGTAGCCATATAACAGACAACACAGAACGATCTACTTCGACACCTCCATCTCTATTTGTCTCTGCCACGTGCATTTATATGGACGATCCTATATCCGACCTGGTCACGTGGGACAGGTATCTACCGCCCGGGTGTTATTTCTATATCTAATTGTAACTTTAAAATACCAATAACGTTATTAGTAACCTATAATAGGGGTAGTTCGGCTATTGTGTTTAAAATAAATTCAATTGGGTTCACCTTCAAAGGTTATTTCTCGCTACCATTCTCAACTTTGCTACTTCCTCTTTCAAGACACTTGTTCTTCAAAGCGATCTTGTGGAGTTTGGCGGATGTCCGACCCCCAAGACCCGGGATCAAATCCAGCATTGAGCACTTTTTTCTGGTTCTACAACCCCCGATATTTGCACAAGTAGAACTTCACCGGTGATTACAGTAACTGCTTTCTACATGTGTACTAACTATTCACCATATGGCCGGTACCCCGGGTTGATGGAATAGGTAAAATAAAATCCTAAATGGAAGATGATAGGTCGTAAATTTATCGTTGGTGTACATTTGTTTCTTCGATTTTACTGTCCTATTGTAGTTTATATATATATATTCATTATTATTCCTAGTATACACGTGGTACAGGCCATGATAATCATGGTGGGTAGAAGTTGGTGATTGCTTTTACTGTAAGTGTACCACATGTGAAAAGCAGTTCGACGTTTGCACTTACAAATGTGCCAGAACCGCGTTTGGTTACTTGCACTCGCTGGTGGGGTTGGACTTTTACAAGAATCGGGGGCCATTAGAGCATTTTTTTTATTAGAAAAAAAGTGGCCATTGCGGGATTCGATCCCAGGTCGTAGCGGTCGAAAACCAACGGTTTAAGCCACCCTTCCACCGACCCTCTGTTTATAAAATCTTCAAATACCCTTAACGCTGACCTACGGGGTGGGAAAGCCATTTAGCTGTATCTCAAATCATTAAAATGTACCACACCACTTCAAAATTCTAACTTGACCACGCTCCTAGTACAAACTTAGATATCCGATGTCTAGTTGTGCTTAGAATGAAATGGCTCACCTTGCTCGATAGATTCCTCCAGCGGACACTAGGCCTACAAGCCTGGGGCCAAGGAAATAGGATCTTGCAATCACTGCCTCTGCGAAGCCCAGAATATTCAAGTTTTAATTAAACTTGGAATTGGAAAATATTAATGAGGTCATTTTTTATTTCCTCCTTCAATTTTATTTATTATTATTTGTATCAAATAAATTTACTGGCAATGTGTTTCTTTTCAATACTAGTATTAAATATTATCTCTACAGACCTTACTGCAATGATATAAGTTATTGAATGAGAGGGCTTGGCCCATCAGTAGTGAATCATCTTTCGCCAAATTAATCTCTAGACCGCTCTACTATTGTATTGGATTGGGTTGGGATATACCCTGCATTTTCTAGTATAAGTAGAGCGGTCTAGAGATTAATTTGACGAAACCGTTGAGAGGGTTCACTACTGATGAACCAAGTCCTCTCATTCAATAACTTATATCATTACAGTAAGGTCTGTAGAGATAATATTTGATGATATTATTGAAAAGAAACACATTGCCAGTAAATTCATTGGTTACATATTTAATCGATAGATGGCAATTGAATTTATAAATTCGATTTATTATTATATTCAATTATTTCATTTCACCTTGTAACTAGGTGTCAATAAGTGTTTTTTAATTGTCCACCTTCTTTCACGCACATCCTTCCTAATCCACTCTCTTCTAACTATCTTTAATCCACACTTCCATTTCTATGAACTAATCCACTTTCTTCCATCTATACTAATCCCTCTCTTCCATCTTTCCTAATCCGCTTACTTCCATCTATTGCGATTGTTACTATTCTCGACAGCAATCATCACTAATCCACTCACTTCTAACTATTTTCAATTCACACTCTTCAATCTCTAAACTAATCCATCAAAACCAATCCAAAGAAAGGAGAAAAATAGACTAACTATTAGAAGGAAACATGGCCAAACATTTGGCTTAGAGCCGTTGGTGTTAAAAAGAAAATTGTGGGAGGTCATTATTTATTTATTCTCTGAATATTTTTAATTAAACAGTTAAAAGGTTTCCGTAGATGAGTTTATTTTAATTTTAAAACCATCTGAAGCTTTCAGACATCTTTGTCCTTCCACAGGAGAACTTATATAATGGATAAAACGTCTCCTGAATTCAAACAGTTTAACATCAGGTGCCGTTTTATCCATTATATATGTTCTCCTGTGGAAGGACAGAGATTCCTGAAAGCTTGATATGGTTTTAATAACAACAACAAACAACAAAAGCCTTTATTGAGGACCTCTCGTCCTATAAAGGATTCGCCAGTTTACAGAGTAATTGAAGAGAACTAAGAATACAGAGAGAAATCTATATGTAGTAGGTATAGTATAGTATTTTCTACACTGTGACTATATACAACAGCAGCAACAAGCCCTTTACCGGAATCAAAGTCCCATACAGGATTCGTCATTCTAGTCCTGACAAAGATTATTTACATATAATTATTTACATCAATTAGATTATGTGTATAGCTTCCCCTTCTCTTCAGCCGTCTTTCAAAATTTGAACAACGCAAACGCTCCAGCTCTGTTTCTCACCACCTCCTTCAACAGGAGCTCCAAAGAGAGTCCCTCAGATGGTTTAAATAAAAAGAATCTCATCTCTGGAAACCTTTTTAATTGTTTAATGAATGTCTCGGAGATTTAAATCAATTTATGTGAATATTTTTTATCATCATTCCAACACTCCAGGAAGACCAATAAAAATGTTTGTGCTGTGTCATGAATTTATCATAAATATTTTCCTGGTACATTAACGAGAATCCATCAAGGCAGCTGTTCTGTGTGGCAGCTTGGAATAACCCAGAGTTAACGTAGCTTCTAGTGAATGCCTTTAGGACTTTCTTCCAGGAAGATTGCTGAGTCAATTCACCGACATTTTGAACCAAATGAGCCGCGGAATCCCCAGCGTGGGCAGAATCTGTCGCTGACTAACCTCAGAGAATGCTCGGTCAATGGTCAACAGATAGCCTTTAATCACTTCAATTTATATAAGGTGGTCGGTGGAAGGATAGTCTGAACCGTTGGTTTTCGACCGCTACGACCCAGGATCGAATCCCGCATTGAGCGCTTTTTCTAATTAAAAAAAAAAAAATGTTTCAAAGGCCACCGATTCTTGAAAAAGTCCAACTCCACCAGCGAGTGCAAATAAACGGGTCTCTGGAACATTGGTAAGTGCAAATGTCGAACTGATTTTCACATATGTAGATATGATGGTGCACTTACAATAAAAACAGTCGCCAACTTCTACCCACCATGATTATCATGGCTTGTACCACGTGTACTAGGGATAAAATAAAAAATAATAATTTAGTCAATATTTTTCACCGGCGATTTCACACACGATTTGAAAAAAATCGTGTTTTCAATTTTCACAAATCTTAATGTGTTCAGTAAGGAGAATTTCCTCGCGCCACATGTTTCAAAGCTTACTTCCTGTCTGGGCGGGAATACCAAAAGGTCATAGGTCTGACATGAGAGTTGTCAAATGGACAGAAATCTTGCACTACTTCAAGAATGGGGAATTCCCTTCAGAAGAAACTAACAATATAGAGTGTGGCAGGTGAAATAAATACTCCAGACACTGAACCCAAACTACTTGAGTTCTAATCACAATTCTTTAGAATTCCGCTTCTCCAAATCTGGAGGATTTTTGATATAAAAATATTATATATTTATAATTGTATGTAATCCTACTGTCCTCAAAGCTTATGTCCATAGTTCTTCTAAAATACCTATCCCAAGAGTCTAGCAACAGTATCACTATAAAACGAAGTTCTAAAAATGCAATATAACAGCGGTATGGTAGATTAAACTGGTGAAGCCGCTGGGAGGGTTCACCACTGATGAGCCAGGCCCTCCCATTAATTTTTCCATTGCAGTAAGGGCAGTAGTAATTGTTTAATTTCAAAAAGAATCATACACGTTTAAAACGTGCATCATATTATAAATTTATATATCAATTTTTCTCTCATTGAATATAACAAAATATTTTTAAAACTTAATAATATTGACGTTAAGTGGCGCTGAGTTTGTTGTTGACACACATTGATATGTTATAATACCTTGATAAAGGTTGGCGTTCAGACAACTGAAATATTGGTAAAATAAATGATATTTTGATCCAATATATGCCTTTTCAATTAAATAAGCAAATATGAAAAGAACAAAGGTGTGAGATGGGAACACACTGTAGAGATCGCGGTAGTTTACATGCTTTTTTTTTTTGCTTATCCCTAGTACACGTGGTACAGGCCATGATAATCATGGTGGGTAGAAGTAGGCGACTGCTTTTACTGTAAGTGCACCACATGTCTACACATGTGAAAAGCAGTTCAACTTTGCACTTACAAATGTGCCAGAACCCCGTTTGGTTACTTGTACTCGTTTGTAGTTGGACTTTTGCAAGAATCGGGGGCCATTGAGGCATTTTTTTTTTTCAAACATAAAAAAGTGCCCAATGCGGGAATCGAACCCGGGTCGTAGCGGTCGAAAACCAATGGTTTAGACCATCCTTCCACCGACCCCCAGTTTTAAATGCTGGCGAAGAGGAATATTGTGGTATCACGGTGCGGTCAGAAGACTGCTTGGAGACGTGAGACTGATAGCCCAGCCTGATGGCATCACAGACTCGCTGTCCTAACTACTGTCCATACTCTGCCTGTCTATTATTCTCCAGCTACTCTATAACCCTCGAGCCAGAACGGCTGTACCGGACAGACCGCTCCAAGGATCCTAGCAAGAACGCAGAATGCCATCAGAGAGGCGCGCAGGTCAAGAGATGAAAAGAGTTTAAAAAAAAAACATTATTTATTTATTTCAATTTATAAAGCGCTATGTCCCTCTAGGGACACTTACGCTGTCATACATGTATGTCTTTACATTTGTCTGTACATATTGTTGCATCATGTTTAATGCGCGTATTTTAAAATTTATTTATAATATTGTTTTTAATATATTTAAAATTTAAATTATATACAGTATTTATTTATTTTATTTAAAAGAGATTATTTAGATTATCATCATTCCTTTTTATAGTTTCATTCCTTTTGTAATATTTTATTGTACATATATCTTGATTGGTTATTGGAGCGAGAGAGGACCTAGACCAAGACTGCGGATCGCGACCTACGAGGAAGACAACGAATAAATAAACACAATAACTTTAAAGGTAATTTACTTTTATTTACTTTTCTTTATTTGATTTAAGTATGGAAACCCGCTCGGTGTATAACACCAAGAAGGAGGAAACCAAGGTCGACGACCCTGCAAAGCTGGAACTTGGTGCAACAATAATTACGATAATTAAAGGTCGTAAATAATCACAATTTGTCCATTGTCTTTTTAATAAAAATAAATAATTAAAAATAAGTAATTGGAAAAATAAATTGATAAATATTTTAGAGTAGCCGCCTAGAGAGAGAAACGAACACGAAACGCCCACCGTCGCAGAGAGAATCATGAGATAGTGCGCTTATCGTTGTAATTACGTTCGCTTGTAAACTTTTATTTAGTTCTTTCGGCGTTTTGATAAAACTGAAGCGATGTTTACATATAAAAGTTTCTCTGATACATTGCGCTAACAATTCTGATGTTAATTTTTATTTTTCCGTTCGCCATTACTCTTCATGTTTCACCTTTCCATACTTCATCCTTAAAGTTAGAAATGTCGCTATTTCTCTTTGAAAATAAATTTCGATTTTTATAAAAGAAACATTCGCGGTATATTTTCAATTTTCGTTTTACAATCATCAGCCGCGTTATATTGTATTTTAAATTCTGATGTTGTTGCTGTTGTTGTTGTCGTGTCCAAAGAAGAGTCTCAGATGTCTCCATGCATCTCCAACACAGCAGCAGCAATATCCACCATCTTGGGTGTGTAAAGCTGCTGCTCTGGGTCTCAGTCAATTTTCTGCAAGGCTACGGCCATTGCTGGGCATGAGAATATGTGAGTAGGTGTTAGTTCCACACCAATTCTGATATAACTCTGAATGCCAACAAAAGAGTAATCAAACCTTGCTTGGCTAAGCCATGTTGTTTGAAATTTATATGTTAACTAGCCGAATGACCCGGGCAACGCCCGGGTTTTACTCGATTAAATGTTTTTATTCAAATACTATTCGTTACAATTATAAATTGGCACCGTGGATGTCACTTTTGTGAAACGTCCCGCTCCAAACTTTGTGTGTTTTTAAAATATAAAAATGAATATGTAAATTTTCACAAAGATATTTGAAAATTATATTATTTTGATTTTCAAATACTATTCGTTACAATTATAAATTGGCGCCGTGGATGTCACTCTTGTGAAACGTCCCGCTCCAAACTTTGTGTCTGAGAAGCGATATTTTTATAGAAAGATGATCTGGCTTTTGTTTTCTGCTCGAATAAATGTTTTTCTGTTAGAATTTTGTTCCTGCGTACAAGATAATGAACTGGTTTCACCCGTGGTCTCTGCTTTTTGGAATTTTTCCTGAATATAATTTTGTATCTGATAATCAAACATGATACAGCAATATCGTCATCATCATTTTCTGACTAAAAATATATAGTTTTAATAATTTATTTATATATTTTTAAAAATAGCCTATCGTCTTCTCCTTATTTTTTACCTATGTATGGAAATTTTGGTTTGAATTTAGTGAACTACTGCGAATTTGTATACCGGACATACAAACATTCATTTATATATATACTAGACGAATGGCCCGGGCAACGCCCGGGGTTTACCCGAGTGCGAATATATTTTAAAAACGTTGTCTTGGGTGGTCACTATTGACAGGGTGGTCTGTATAGACAGGTGGATGTATCACACAGCTGATAACAGGGTTGTCTAGAGTGGTCGCTATAGACAGGGTGGTGGTCGCTATTGACAGGGTGGTCTGTATAGACAGGTGGATGTATCACACAGCTGATAAAAGGGTTGTCTAGAGTGGTCGCTATAGACAGGGTGGTGGTCGCTATTGACAGGGTGGTCTGTATAGACAGGTGGATGTATCACACAGCTGATAACAGGGTTGTCTAGAGTGGTCGCTATAGACAGGGTGGTGGTCGCTATTGACAGGGTGGTCTGTATAGACAGGTGGATGTATCACACAGCTGATAACAGGGTTGTCTAGAGCGGTCGCTATAGACAGGGTGGTGGTCGCTATTGACAGGGTGGTCTGTATAGACAGGTGGATGTATCACACAGCTGATAACAGGGTTGTCTAGAGTGGTCGCTATAGTCAGGGTGGTGGTCGCTATTGACAGGGTGGTCTGTATAGACAGGTGGATGTATCGCACAGCTGATAACAGGGTTGTCTAGAGTGGTCGCTATAGTCAGGGTGGTGGTCGCTATAGACAGGGTGGTCTGTATAGACAGGTGGATGTATCGCACAGCTGATAACAGGGTTGTCTAGAGTGGTCGCTATAGACAGGGTGGTCTGTATAGACAGGTGGATGCATCACACAGCTGATAACAGGGTTGTCTAGAGTGGTCGCTATAGACAGGGTTGTCTGTGTAGACAGGTGGATGTATCACACACCTGATAACAGGGTTGCCTAGTGTCCGCTATAGACAGGGTGGTCTGTGTAGACAGGTGGATGTATCACACAGCTGACAACAGGGTTGCCTAGAGTGGCCGCTATAGACAGGGTGGTCTGTATAGACAGGTGAATGTAACACACTGATGATAACAGGGTTGCCTAAAGGGACCGCTATAGACAGGGTGGTCTGTATAGACAGGTGGATGTATCACACAGCTGATATCAGGGTTGCCTAGAGTGGCCGCTTTAGACAGGGTGGTCTGTGTAGACAGGTGGATGTATCACACAGATGATAACAGGGTTGCCCAGAGTGGCCGCTATAGACAGGGTGGTCTGTATAGACAGGTGGATGTATCACACAGCTGATAGCAGGGTTGCCCAGAGTGGCCGCTATAGACAGGGTGGTCTGTGTAGACAGGTGGATGTATCACACAGCTGATAACAGGGTTGCCCAGAGTGGCCGCTATAGACAGGGTGGTCTGTATAGACAGGTGGATGTATCACACAGCTGATAACAGGGTTGCCCAGAGTGGCCGCTATAGACAGGGTGGTCTGTATAGACAGGTGGATGTATCACACAGCTGATAACAGGGTTGCCCAGAGTGGCCGCTATAGACAGGGTGGTCTGTGTAGACAGGTGGATGTATCACACAGCTGATAACAGGGTTGCCCAGAGTGGCCGCTATAGACAGGGTGGTCTGTGTAGACAGGTGGATGTATCACACAGCTGATAATAAGGTTGCCTAGAGTGGCCGCTGTAGACAGGGTGGTCTGTATAGACAGGTGGATGTATCACACAGCTGATAACAGGGTTGTCTAGAGGGGTCGCTATAGACAGGGTGGTCTGTATTGACAGGTGTATGTATCACACAGCTGATAACAGGGTTGTCTAAGGTGACCGCTATAGACAGGGTGGTCTGTATAGACAGGTGGATGTAACACACTGCTGATAACAGGGTTGTCTAGAATGGCCGCTATAGACAGGTGTATGTATCACACAGCTGATAACAGGGTTGTCTAGAGGGGGGCGGGCAGGGAGGTCACGTGTTTGCTGGCAGCCAATGGGCGCGCATTCTATCCATGAGCTTCAGACAAACAGACAGAATAAGGCAAATATATAAGTCGATATATATATAGAAGATTTCGTAATTATTCCTATTTTTAAATTCATAGAAGCATTTTTTCTGGCAGACATATTCAATTCTTTATCATCATCATTTTTATTTATTATTATTATTGTTATTTTTCCTTTGTTAGTTATCAAAACATTTTATAATTGTAGTTTCTTTTTTGTTTTGTTCCTTTTTAAGCAATAAAATATATAGAACTAAGGCGTAATACTCAATTCAAGCATATGAAACCAACATCGATTCATTTTTAAAACACACACAAACAAATCAAAATTATAAGCTTATACAACTTTCACTTTTTCATACACATGTTTTCGACGTAGAAGAGAGAAACGTTGCTACATGTTTGCTAACCTTGGAAAGATGGGTGTTTCTAATAGATCCATAAATATCAATGAGTTCAATAGCCTCAATTATTCAACTTAGTCAAATATGGATTGTGGTCAACGGTAGATCCAGGCGAGACTAAGCCCGAGGATCAGGCGACTTTGTTAAGATTTGATTCAAAGCAGAACAAAGCATTAGCGAAGATCTGCCTGTCCATTGTTGATGAACAGCAACAGAATGTTATAAATATAAATTCACCAAAAGAGGTTTGGACTGAACTTGAGAAATTATAAGCATCTAAGGAGAGCAAACATTTCGAAATTTTCAAATACGATGTAAACTATGTAATTATAAATATAAAATAGGCGTTATTGTTATTTTCAAAATATTCACACCCATATTTTACAAACATTCATTTTGTCCATAATATAAATAAATATATATATATATATCTTTTTTTTTCTTCCCATTGAATATAACAAAATATTTTTAAAACTTAATTCTATTGACGTTATGTGGCGCTGAGTTTGTTGTTGACACACATTAATTATGTTATAACACCTTGATAAAGGTTGGCGTTCAGCCAACTAAAATACAGTGGTACCTCGACATACGAGCGCCCCAACATACGAGTTTTTCGAGATACGAGCCGACGAGCAAGTGATATTTTGCTTTTAGTTACGAGCGAAATTCGAGATACGAGTTCGGATCAGTAGTGTTGAAGATATTAATCTATGATTTTAAATGTTTCTTTTTGACCAGTACTTTTGTTTTGTTTTTGCTTTTCCTAAAATGTTTCTTTTTTCTTCTTCATTATTATTTGTTCTATATGCAAAGCTTTGTTTTTTGAGACTTGAATAAACAAATTCAAGTTTATTATATTTTTGTGTGCCTTTAAAGTTAAAACACAACAGGTAGTAACACGCAGTCGCGCCATCACGATCAGTTAGCAGCGTGCTTCCGCTGTGATAAGTTGTGTTTTGTGTTGCGTTTACATTTACAGTTTTAGTTCATTTATTTTTATAACCATGGATCGGAAGAAAGTTTGTAAGAAGTCAAGTGCTAAGAAAAAGATGATGAGTATTGAATTAAAACGTGAAATTATAGAAAAACATGAGCAAGGTGTTCGAGTTGTTGACTTGTCGAGGCAGTATGGCCGTAGTACGTCCATGATATGTTCTGTGCTTAAACGGAAGGAGTCGATAAAGAGTGTAACGCCGGCTAAGGGCCTTACGATAATTTCCAAGCTGCGAACCTCCCTTCATGAAAATATGGAGAAACTGCTGATGGTGTGGGTGACAGAAAAGCAGTTCCAAGGAGATACCTTGACGCAGACCATCATTTGTGAGAAGGCAAGAGCGATCTACGGAGATTTGCTGAAGCAAACCCCGCAGACTTCCATCGACGAGGCATCGGAAGAGTCATTTAAAACCAGCCGGGGCTGGTTTGAGAATTTTAAAAAGAGGAGCGGTATTCACTCCGTTGTCAGACATGGTGAGGCAGCAAGTTCAGATATGAAGGCAGCTGAGGATTACATAAAAACATTTTCCAATCTAATAAAAGCCCAAGGATACATCTCTCAGCAAGTCTTCAATTGTGATGAGACAGGGCTATTCTGGAAAAAGATGCCGAATAGAACATATATAACGGCAGAGGAGAAGATGATGCCAGGCCACAAACCTATGAAGGACAGATTGACTCTAGCACTGTGCGCCAATGCGAGTGGCGACTGCAAGATCAAGCCTCTGCTCGTGTACCATTCGGAAACCCCAGAGCATTTAAATCACATAAGAATTTGAAAGAAAAACTGCAAGTTATGTGGAGGTCGAACCCGAAGGCATGGGTCACCAGGAATTTCTTTGTGGAGTGGGTAAACCTGGTTTTCGGCCCTACTGTTAAGAAATATCTACAGGAAAATAACCTACCCGTGCAAGCCCTTCTCATCCTCGACAATGCCCCTGCTCATCCACCAAACCTCGAAGATGACATCCTCGAAGAGTTAAAATTCATAAAGGTTCTCTACTCACCACCCAACACCACTCCTATCCTGCAGCCCATGGATCAGCAAGTGATTTCTAATTAAAAAAAAAACTATACACCAAGCATCTGTTTCGGCGCTGCTTTGAAGTGACGGAGAGCACAAACCTCACCCTTCGAGAGTTCTGGAAGGACCACTTTAATATAGCGATTTGCCTACAAATTATCGATCAGGCCTGGTTGGGAGTTACAACGAGGACCTTGACCTCTGCATGGAAAAAGCTGTGGCCTGAAGCTGTAGCTGAAAGGATCTATGAAGAATTGGAACCCGGTGTTTCAGTAGAGGAGGAGATTGTATCTCTGGGAAATCCATGGGTTTAGAGGTGGAAGAGAGAGACGTGAACGAGCTCATCGAGGAGCACACCCAGGAACCGACGACTGAGGAGATACAAGAGTTACAGTCACAGCAGCATACTGAGGTTATGCAAGTAATTGGTTTTGAGGAGTCAGAGGAGGAGGTTATTTCTACAAGTGAGATAAAGGAGATCTTAGGAATGTGGGAGAGAGTTTCACAGTTCGTGGGAAAAAAAAACCACCCAGAAAAAGTTGCAACAGGTCGTGCATCTGACCTTTTTAATGACACTTGTCTAACTCATTTCCGGAACATTCTGAGAGGGAGGAAGAAACAAACCTCCTTGGACATGTTTTTTTCTAAACGGCCTACAGGTGAAAGCGAGAAAAATGTAGCGAAAAAGGCAAAGACCCGTGAGGATATCTAATTTATTTCTTTACATTCTCTTTTTTATTTTTGTGCAATAAATATTTGATATTTATAAATACGTTTTTATTATTTAAAACCACGTAACAAAAATAACTGGGGTGACATTTTGGAGGTTGGAACGGATTAATGGTAGATCAATTGTTTTGTATGGGGAAATTTGCTTCGAGATACGAGTAATTCAAGATACGAGCAAGGTTGCGGAACGAATTAAACTCGTATGTCGAGGTACCACTGTATTGGTAAAATAAATTATATTTTGATCCAATTTATGCTTTTTAATTAAAGATGTAAACTATACACACAGAAATATGGCCTCGAATTCAGCAAACATTACATGTATAGGTGAATAAATTAAGAAGCGATATTTAGGCAAATCATCCTTCTTTGAATGCCAGAAGATTGGGAAAAATGTCGTCTCCACTTTGTGTAATTTTCCAAAGGAAGAATTTACTGACGCCACAATGGAACGGAAGCTTTTAGCTGAAGCTGAGCGGCGCTATGTTTCACCAAACGAACAAAGCGTGCCTTATCTGCAGAGGTCTCAGAGAAACCAAGAAAATTGGATAGAACTCAAAGTTGGAAGAAGAACTAAATATGTTTTGAATGCGGTGAAATAGGGCATTTGGCCAAGGACTGCTACAGGTTGAAAGCAATCAAGCATGAATCCCATGGAAAACAGCCAAAAGAGAAGCCTAAGAAGCATCAGACAAATGAGCTGTCTGTGACATGTGGTACATCCATCACCAAGCCAGAAGACACTTGGATAATCGACTCTGAAGCAACTAACCATTTGAGACGCCAAATAAGAATTACTTTTCTGACCTCAGCGAAGAAGTTCATGGACAAGTGACCACAATTGATGGAACTGTAATTCCCTCGACAGGGAAAGGAACTGCCTACGCAACACTGAGGGCAAATTTGGGTCAACTTGATGAAATGGCAGTTTCCAATACCTTGTTGGTACCATGGATCAAGACTGGAGTTATTTTAGCTCTACAAGCGGTGGAGAATGATCGGAAGGTCGACCAGCGTCATATTTATGATGACAACCTACTAATTGAAGCGGAGAGAAGAGGTATATTGTTACCACTACTCCTCATGCTTCAATTAATGTACTGAATAAATCTTACAGCCTAGAACTATGACATCAAAGACTAATGCACATTAACAGTCAAACCATTATTGATTTGATCAAAAACAAAGCAGTTAGGGGTTTAACGTGCAATGTTGAAACCATCGAGAAATACGATGTTTGCTTAATTGGCAAATCAACTAGACAGCCATTTTCTGCTACAATTCCAAAAAGAAAGAAAACACCATAGACACTAGTTTATTGTGATCTAATGGGACCATTCAGAGTCCCAAGTTGGGGAGGTGCACGGTATGTCCTATCCATTGTGGATGATGCAACTAGAGTTGTTAGATTTCATTTTCTCTCAAGAACAAGAGTAATGTATTGGGAAAATTCAATGAATGAAAGATTTTGAAGTTGATAAGCACACAAATCATCCTGTAAATAAATATCGAAAAGATAATGGACTAAAACTTTGCTCACGGCTTCGAGGTATTTTAACATAGCTCATGACATAATTCATGAACGCACAATGATATATTTCTGCAACAAAAGGGAATTACAGAGGACAATGAATAGGACATAACTGGATCCAGTTAGAAGCACAATGAATAGCTGCGATTTGCCAAATGCCTCGAGGGATGAATCAATCTACACTGCTGCATATCTGAGGAACATGGTTGTTAACAAGCACAACAAGGAGAATACTCCATTTTAATTATGGTTTGGATGGAGGTCTAGTTTACAACATCTGCGAGCATGTGGATGCGATGTGCTTGTTCACATCCCGAAGAAGAGAAAAAATCAAAACTTCAACCAAAAGCACTCAGGGGAATTCTAATTTGTTAGGCCCTTCGCGTAGATAGAGAATTTATATCCCTGAAAAGAACTAGGTGATAGAATCTAGAGGCTGTGTATTTGAAGAACCTATTCTCAAGAGACTGACAACTAGAGATTCCTTACCCAATGTAAGTTTTCCCTTGAGGATAACTCATGCCAGGAGGGAGATTCTGAAGAACAGGTTGAGACAGGAGACAGTGGAACGACCAAAGGTAATGAAGACCCAAGGTCAGAATCGGAAACAATTAAAAAGCATGGAAGACAAAGAGCTCCTATAGCACGGGGCCACCCGATGACACTGCGACATCATACAGAGGAAGGTGATGAAGATGTCATAATCTCAAAAACGGAGATAACCGCGGTTATGATAGAATAATAGGTCCAAAGATGATTGAGAACGACCCCTCTTCCTATCAGGAAGCTATTGAAAGTTCAGAAGATACACGATGGCTTGCAGAAATAGAAGAATAAATGGAATATTATACATTGTTTTAAAATATTTTGATTCTGTGTTAAACGATTATGAGACTCCACATTTCCTATACATCCGCTAGCTAGGAGCAAAAACTGTAGACCCCTATCGCGCGCACTTTTCTGAAACAAAAATGCAGTATCTACTGATTCTTGTAGACGTCCAACAGTGAAGAAAGTAAAATATTTCGTATAAGGAAAACTAGATCTTTGGACAAATAATTTCATTATCTTAAGGTGCTGAAACTTTCGAGCAAATTTTGCTCTTAAACGGGAAAATCCGAAGAAAATTAAGAGAGATGTTAGCGGGTGTGTATCAGACTATATTACAGCTAATTGTGAAAGCTAAAATTGTAAGTACGAAGTTTCTAGATGTCAATATAAGTGGTGTCTTCCAGTATCTGAGGGGCTGTATGGAACAAAGAGATACACCGTTGTCAATCCTAGAGTCAGTTAGAAGTATCTAATTAAAGGATCAACTCAGCCTAATATCCATTAATCACGTCGTTTCCCGAAACGGCTAAAAGAAGGCGACAAGGAAGTTCTTCAATGCCACAGGAACCTCGCAGAGAATCCGGAAAACACGGAACACCCTCCATGTGATCATTTATTTTTATAGCAATGTGTGCTAGGAGACTCTGCCTGGAGTTTGTGGAAGTTTTAAGTATTCAGAGGGTTACCAATTTTTATCCTGGAACCTATCATTAGACATAAAAAAGGTTACATTACCCAAACAATAATCACTTCGACTTTACTAAGAGAAAGTCACATTCAAATAATTAGAAAGGAAGATGTAATTTGTAAATTCTGCAAAACTGAAAGCATAGAAGAAATGACCCATTACATCTCTGAATGCACTATTGTTAACGAGGAACGGAATAAGATCTTAAAAAACATTATCCAAGTCTACGTGAACCCAGTTCAGCTAATCAGAATAAGGTCAGAGAAAATATATATATAGCGATAGAATTGTTTAACTTTCATAAAGTGTTAGTGTGAACAAGGCAATCTCTAAGAACTAAAATTACAGAACAATTTCATTCCATAGTTAATTTGTATAGTTATGCTGAATAATTTGAATTCCTTTTCATTTTCCCTTCTCTACTTTGTTTATGTTTCTTTTTTCTTTCTCCATGAAAATGATGTATGACGAGTCCTTACAGACGTAAATGTCCTAATAAAGCTGTTGTTGTTGTTGTATTCAGAGAGTCACTTGCTCACAATGAAATCTTCCTATCTTCAAAAGTATATTGAGTGAAGAGGTAGAATAGACAGAGAAACATAAAAATACTTTCTAATCAATGTGAAAAAATAGTACAAATGTGACATTGTACTGGGATAAGGTGCATAAATTATGAAAAAGGCATCTCCTTAGCGTGCAACTGAAAGTTGCTGATGGCTTGCGCCATCTATCGGAATAAATATCAACTATTCTCGTTCATTTTTAATTATTCCAGAATTGGCCAAATACCCATTCTTTGGGCCAACAGCCCGAAACGCGTCTGTGGTAAGCTTTTCTTGATTAATCAAGAATGGATATTTGACCAATTCTGGAATAATTAAAAATGAACGAGAATAGTTGATATTTATTCCGATAGATGGCGCAAGCCATCAGCAACTTTCAGTTGCATGATAAGGAGATGCCTTTTTCATAACTTTCAAATCAGTTTTACATATTGTCACAGAATAAATATTCGTTTGTGACCTACTATGCAAATTAAACGCCACGTCATCAATCTGATGTCAGCATTTTATATGTAAACAGTTTGTATCTCGGTGATATTGATCGATCTGACAAACTTGTAAATAACTTTCTTATTTTATTAACATCATGAAACGCGATATCCCAAACTCAGGGATATTTGCGTCGATACCTCTCTATACATCACAACAAATCGGCTATATACAATCCTGTTCAATTCATTCTTTTACATAATTAACCAAAGAAAATTGTCCAAAGAGAAAAACAAACAACAAAGCAAAACACACAAAGCAAGCATCGCAATTCTTTTCCTTCTAAGTTTCCCTCTCCCTTTTCCAATTTAAAAGAAAGTTGTAAATAAATTTGCAAAATTGATCAATTACTTTATAACTACCCGCTCTGTTTACAATACAGCAATGTCTACAGTTGAAACTGTCGTACAAGAAGACGCAACAATATTGAATCATATTAAGTTAGAAATCCATGATGATCATGTCCCCACCGCTTTTTGATTCATACAAATCTAGACTACATTAATCTCTTTATTTCCAACAGAAGAAGAAACACAAGTCAGGAAGAAGAACTTCTTTTCTCATTAAATAATCTCTTCTTTCTGACTTGTGTTTCTCCTTCATATAAATCTAATGGATCAATGGTGGTAGTTGAAATATGTTCTACTTTTCAATGCATTTTCTGCATCACCGCTAGACAACAGACAATGTTGTAGATCTATATCAATTTGTAAATAGCAGAGAGAATTATCACAGATTTAACTATTTTTGTAGATATATTTATGATTATCTTTCTAACCTGAAAGGTTCAGGTTCCTAATATATATTATTGTTTCTCTTTTAATTTTGATTACTTTTTCTTGTATAATATGTTTATAACTGTTTCTGTTTTTTAAAAAAAATGTAAATCGACGCAATTATCCATAGCCGGAATATCGCGTTTTGTGTGTTGAAATAAATAAATGCGTTTTAATAGTATCTTATTTAAAAAAAGTATTTTCATCAATAAAATATCAGCTCCAGTATTTGACTGGTGACTGCCGAAGTTAGAGCTGGAAAGTTTTATTAGCCATATTCATCATTAAATTGTTGCATCAAGTTGCAACTTTGCAGGGTCGTCGACCTTGGTTTCCTCCTTCTTGGTGTTATACACTGAGCGGGTTTCCATACTTAAAGCAAATAAAGAAAAGTAAATAAAAGTAAATTACCTTATAAAGTTATTGTGTTTATTTATTCTTTGTCTTCCTCGTAGGTCGCGATCCTCCGTCTTCGTCTAGGTCCTCTCTCGCTCCGGAAATATCTTTATTTACGGGGCTGCTAACCAGAATGAATGATTTTTGACCCCTTCTCTCTTTCCAATAACCAATCAAGATATATGTACAATAACAATATTATAAAAGGAATGAAACTATAAAAATAATTGGTATATATAATCTGTTTCAAATAAATATAAAATATCATAGAATATTTTGAATAAATAGGGCGCATTGATGTAACAATAGTTAAACCCATTTTTATCACACACGCAAAATAAAAGACAGGCCTCTTATATTTCAATATAACATTATCTCTCGCTTAATATTGGAAGCAAAGTTATTTTATTTTTCGTAATATACAATGGAAACAAGGAGCTTGGCAGATACACTGGGATTGTAGAATGGAGACTGAAATTTACAATGTGTACATCCCCTGCATAGAATCAACATCTTAAATAAGATGAGGAAATGTCTCAGCACAATTCTCATTCATTCTAGCTGTGAATATTCGCATCAGTGTGAATATTCCCTCTTTAAAATATACAGAATACTCAGAAAGAAAATTCAGGCACTTGAAACCTGTTCAATAACATTGAAAGACGCATATACAATAACAAAAATCATTACTAAAACCAAAATACCCCAGCCCATATGCAACCTCAACATTAACAGAGAATTAACGACAACAATTTCAGGAATCAGAACAGGACATTTTAAAGTAATGAAGATAAACCCAGACATGACTAGATACTACAGGAACTGAATAACTGTCACAACACCCAACTCACTCCGGACCATATATACAGTTGTCCGGCCATCCTTGCAGCATTCTATATGGCAGACATCAATCCAGAAGAGGACATCCATACGTACAAGGCACCTCGGTTGGCCAGTATTGTGATCAGGGTGCACGGAACGATCTGATCTGCTCCATGGACAAGACACCACTACCAGTCAGAACAAAACACTATAAAGGAATGGCAATACATCCATATGACACAAGAACCTATAGGACATATAACAACTGTCCTGGTGTGGAACTAACACCTACCCACATATTCTCATGCCCAGCAATGGCTGCATCCTTGCAGAAAATTGACATGGACCCAGAACAGCAGCTTTACACACCCAAGATAGAGGACATTGCTGTGACAGAGATGTATGGAGACATCTGAGGCTCTTAATTGGACACGACAACAACAACACAGTTTACCTCTATACAGCAGCTTTACACACCCAAGATAGAGGACATTGCTGTGATAGAGATAAATGGAGACATCTGAGGCTCTTAATTGGACACGACAACAACAACACAGTTTACCTCTATACAGAAGCTTTACACACCCAAGATAGAGGACATTGCTGTGATAGAGATGTATGGAGACATCTGAGGCTCTTCATTGGACACGACAACAACAACATAGGTTACCTCTATACAGCAGCTTTACACCCCCAAGATAGAGAACATTGCTGTGATAGAGATGTATGGAGACATCTGAGGCTCTTCATTGGACACGAGAACAACAATAAATATATAGAATCAGTTAAAATTATAACTCAACCTAAAATAATTATTGTGAAAAGTACAAAATCTTACGTAGAAGATACTCCTCGCTTCAGGCGATTTTGTACTTTCTACAATATACTGTTCCAGACGAGTATCCAACTTATAAAAAAGAATTATTCCAGGAATCCACATCTAATTTTAGTATAACAACAACAACAAAAGTCTTTATTAAGACCTTTCAGTCTTATACAGATTCTCCGGGTATAGAAATGTAGGGTACATGCAGTAATAACAGTAATAGTACCAGTAATAAGCAATGTTATTATTACTTATTAAAGATAATCACATTTAATGGTAATATGGAATTTATATACAGGAAAACTTAATTAAGATAATCACAAGCTAATAAATAGATTAGGCTGAGAAATTTGGAGGAAAATAAATCTTATTCTTATGCCTGGATTTACCATGAAATCTCTGCAAATAAAAAAAGTAAAAGCTAATGAAATCTAATATAAATAATGAAATTTGACTACAGGAAAACCTAATTAGGACGATTGAGCTCATAAACAGACTGGTCTGGGTAAATCAAAGAAAGATGAATCTTAGTTTATTATATTAAAAATTATTGGAGTACATTAATTTATAATGAGAATTAGCAACACTAAAGAATTATTAATGGGCCCCATATCTTAGTTTATAATTGTTGTGTCTTTGCATATTTGCTCCTTAAATATTTGTTATTTGTGCACAATTTACATAGTTTCAATTTAACGTATTTGTGCTATAAATAGGACGTATGAATCAAGTTAGGCAGTCCAGCCTTTGGAATTGAGTAGTCTTGTTGCCTTAAACTTCTTTCGTGGCCCGGATCGACACGACAATAATTTGGCGACGAGGATGGGGTTCGAACCCACGCGGGCAAAGCCCAATGAATTAGTGAATTATTGGTGTACATTCATAGTAAGGATTAGCAGCACCAAATTGAGAAGATGATACACGGGGGAAGAGGTTAAATGGACCCAACTTTCCTTGACCAACGGTGTTAAGTGAGGATTGTGCCCACAAGGCCGGAGAGTTACCGAGACAGATTGGACCTCAGAAGGATGTCAAGTACAGTTGAGTAAGATTCTCCGCTTTCAGAGCTTCTACTTTAACTGCAGCGAAGCTCAAAACCCCTTTTCCTTCTCAAAATTTCTCCAATAGCTCTCAATTCTCTCACAAGTCCAACACCATTACTGATTGTCAATAGAGAGGAAACATCAAATAAACTGCATTTTCAAAAAGAATTTTAACCAAAACCATTTCTTCTAAATAAAGCCAAACCACCCGCCTATATGTCAGATCCCTGTCTACCTGGCGATGTATAGTGACCAAGAAACTTTCTAATAAATCCAAAAGTGGAATTCTGTGGTAGTGCTGGCTCCAACCTTGAATTCTACCCATGTGAACATATCACACAGCGAGGTAGTAGCTTGGGACGATTCACCACTGATGAACCAATCTCTACCAATATTTCCATCGTACTAAGTACAGTAGAAGTTTATAATATTTGTAAAATCAACATTCCTGTTTAATGGTTATATTACCTTTATGTAGATGGTTAGTTATTACCTTATAATTCTTATATATGCGCTTCCAAGGTTGGAGAGCTAAACTCTAATGTTCACCTTTTTGTGGACAATGGCTTTCTTCAAACGGGCTCTCGACTACGGAGAAAAGAATTCCCAGCTTCACAAGGCCATAGGAACCATTTCCTAGACATTTACAAATATTTCTTTTGTAGCCACATATTTATGATGGGTTTTTGTGTGCTTGCCCTCAGCAAAGCGCCAAATGGCACAACAAATCATTAGAAAGCCTCTTTCACGGCCAAAAGATTGCGTGACATACCCGAACACAACCTTTGTTTATATTTTTATGTACACGAATCTTTCTTGCTCAGAGGATTTAGGTCAAACCATTAAGAGATTTTTAATAACAATTCTAATTAAGGTCATCAGGGGTGGATACGTTTCTTTTAAAACATTTAAATCCAAAAATCTCTAGGTTTTGGTCACGAAAAGCTTTCTACAGCAGAAACCTCGCTACACTAAATCGACAACAGGAGTTAAAATAAAATCAAACACATGGAGTTATCAAAATTCGAAACTATTATAGACGCGTATGATTCTTTTTTTAAATTGAACAATTTTTACTGCCCTTACTGCAATGGAAAAATTAATGGGAGGGCCTAGCTCATCAGTGGTGAACCCTCCCAGCGGTTTCGCCAGTTTAATCTACCATACCGCTGTTATAGTGTTATATATGATAACGGGGAGTTATTCTATACAGTTATTTGAATGCCAATTTAACACGGGCCTCCACTGCACGTACTTATCGGATTTGCTATTCACAGATGGGATTATTTTATTTGGAGGTTATGGGATGGGTTCAAGGAATAGTATATTAAAAGTATTTCTGGGATGTCTACTGTTAATGGAATTGTGCTTTCTGGACAATTGACAATTAAAATAATTTTATTGACATCTTGTCAATACATGCAAAGTGCACAGTCTGCACTATTTAAAAAAAGATAATTATATATATATGCATCATACTATGTACAAAGAACATGGCGCCTCTGCCAACGCTGCAGAGTTTGGTGGAGAAACACCAACGAGTCTCCAGCGACACCACGTATTTTGCGATCTACGAAGAAAACGTAGATCGCGTACTTCGCCGCTGAGGAGATGGTGATGGCGTTGGTCCTCGAGACCTACTGGAAAGATGCTTTCTGGAGATATGATGGATTTCTAGAACTTGAGTTGACCTAATATCGCTGGGTTTTGCAAACTCCACTGTTCAGTGGGTCAAATTACCCTAAAGCCATAGCAGAACATCGCACATGTGCCCGAGATTACATTTGAATCGAAATAAAACTTTGATTCCATAATATAACAGGTTTTGGCGCTCATATAGCTATTAGCCGTTAAATTCATTAACACAAAGCAATAACGCGCCATCTATACATATAAAATAAAAGGATTTAAAAGCGCGAATGTTTCTTTTATACTTAAAACGAACTTCTGCTGTCCTTACTGGGATGAAAAAATATATTGGGAGGGCTTGGCTCATCAGTGGTGAACCCTCCCAGCGTTTTCGCCAATCGCAGTAAGGACAGCAGAAGTTCGTTTTAAGTATAAAAGAAACATTCGCGCTTTTAAATCCTTTTATTTTATATGTATAGATGGCGCGTTATTGCTTTGTGTTAATTTATTCCTAACTGGCCTTGTCTTTATAGTTTGCTGATGAGCATTGCTCGAAGCAAATATTTGAATGTAATTCTACTGTCCTATAAGCTTATGACCATAGTTTACTTGAAAACCATTTCTAATATTCCATCCTTCAGTGTAGCATATAAAAGCAGAATGATACAATACAGTATGATAGCATGTAGAAGGCGGAATAATTGTCATCGATACAATACAGTATTAGAGCTCCGAGAAGCGGTCTGGTGGATTAAATTGGCGAAACCGCTGGGAGGGTTCACCACTGATGAGCCAAGCCCTCCCAATATATTTTTTCATCGCAGTAAGGACAGCAGAAGTTCGTTTTAAGTATAAAAGAAACATTCGCGCTTTTAAATCCTTTTATGTTAAATTCATTATTTTAGCGATGTTTTATATTTATCTGATCTTTAGGTAGATGACAGGGTGAATATTTGTCTAGCTGAAATGTTGGAATTCCAACCTGGGACTACAGTCGGAGATGGCGGTTCTCCGACTTCTCCTCTCACGAAACTTGAAACAAAATCAGATTGCCCAACATTGACTGTGTCGTCCTATTTGATAGACATTCCAATAGTTGAGAATGAAACCTCAGAGAGTTCATCACAGTTGTTGGTTTTTTTTTTATAGAATATATTACAGAGACACGAAATACGCTCTCTAAAAGAAAATCGACGCACCAAGAATGATTTGTCATATTTATATGAAAATAGGTGTTTCGACGAAACATGCAAAATACCATTTCTAAGATTCCGCCCTTCAGTGCAGCATATATAATCAGAATGATCCAATACAGTATTAGAGCTTTAAGAAGCAGTCTGGTGGATTAAATTGGCGAAATCGCTGGGGCTGTTAACCACTGATGAGCCAAGCCCTCCCAATATATTTTTCATCGCAGTAAGGATAGTAAAAGTTTGTTTTTATATTTAAAAAGAAAAATTCATGCATAAATGCTTCTATTTCTTATAGATTTAACTTTGGCCCGATGGAAGCATGTAGGAAATAAATTGAGAGAATTTATTTCCTACATGCTTCAATTAGAACCATTTGAAGCATCTACGCACGAATGCTTATTTTTAAATATAAATCAAACTTCTACTGTCCTTACTGCGATGTAAAATATATTGGGAAGGCTTGACTCATCAGTGGTGAACCCTCCCAGCGGTTTCGCTAATTCAATCCACCAAACCGCTTCTTAGACCTCTAATATTGTATTGGACGATTCTGCTTTGATATATGTTGCCATTCGTTACCAGTGTTCAGACTTCGTATATGTTCAAGTAAGTTTCAAATTTGAAAAGGAATATATCAGAAATTATATTACCCTGTGACATGTACTATAGATTAATCGAGTTTGTGAGACCATTTGTGATATATAGGCAGTATGAGCATTTGTAACGGCACACTGCAACAGAGAATAAGTGTCTTGTTTTGTTTAAAGGATCTCTCAAGCTTTCAGGTATCACAAACCCTACTACAGGAGTATACAACTGAATGGATCCTAATTTATACTGTTTCAATCTTGAAGATAGAAGTTGCCTGGCCGGTATTCATATTTCTTTATAAATTAGACACTTCGGCCAGTTAAAGTTTTATTTTCTCAAATTTTTAACAAAGATCTTTTGTCTTCGTCAAGAGAATAAAATAAAGAACTTGGCAAAGCGTTAAAAAAATCGACAGAGGAAGCCTTAAACAACAAATTGAAGAAGCGACAGAGGAAGCCTTAAATAAAAAATTGAAGAAGCGACGGAGGAAGCCTTAAATAACAAATTGAAGAAGCGACAGAGGAAGCCTCAAATAACAAACTGAAGAAGCGACAGAGGAAGCCTCAAATTGAAGAAACGACAGAGGAAGCCTTAAACAACAAATTGAAGAAACGACAGAGGTAGCCTCAAATTGAAGAAACGACAGAGGAAGCCTTAAACAACAAATTGAAGAAGCGACAGAGGAAGCCTTAAATTGGAGAAGCGACAGAGGAAGCCTTAAATAACAAATTGAAGAAGCGACGGAGGAAGCCTTAAATAACAAATGGAAGAAGCGACGGAGGAAGCCTTAAATAACAAATTGAAGAAGCGAGAGGGGAAGCCTCAAATAACAAATTGAAGAGGCGACAGAGGAAGCCTTAAATAACAAATTGAAGAAGCGAAACAGGAAGCTTTAAATAACAAACTGAAGAAACGACGGAGGAAGCCTTAAATTGGAGAAGCGACAGAGGAAGCATTAAATAACAAATTGACGAAACGACAGAGGAAGCCTTAAATAACAAATTGAAGAAGCGACAGAGGAAGCCTTAAACAACAAATTGAAGAAGCGACAGAGGAAGCCTTAAATTGGAGAAGCGACAGAGGAAGCCTTAAATAACAAATTTAAATAACAAATTGGAGAAGCGACAGAGGAAGCCTTAAATAACAAATTGAAGGAACGACAGAGGAAGCCTTAAATAACGATTTGAAGAAGCGACGGAGAGGAAGCCTTAAATAACAAATTGAAGAAGCGACAGAGGAAGCCTCAAACAACAAATTGAAGAAGCGACAGAGGAAGCCTTAAATAACAAACTGAAGAAGCGACAGAGGAAGCCTTAAATAACAAAATGAAGAAGCGACGGAGGAAGCCTTAAATAACAAATTGAAGAAGCGAGAGGGGAAGCCTCAAATAACAAATTGAAGAGGCGACAGAGGAAGCCTTAAATAACAAATTGAAGAAGCGAAACAGAGGAAGCTTTAAATAACAAACTGATAATGTTAAATTGGAGAAGCGACAGAGGAAGCCTTAAATACCAAATTGAAGAGGCGACAGAGAGGAAGCCTTAAATAACAAATTGAAGGAACGACAGAGGAAGCCTTAAATGACAAATTGAAGAAGCGACAGAGGAAGCCTTAAATAACAAATTGGAGAAGCGACAGAGAAAGCCTTAAATTGAAGAAGCGACAGAGGAAGCCTTAAATAACAAATTGAAAAGCGACAGAGGAAGCCTCAAATTGGAGAAGCGACAGAGGAAGCCTTAAATGACAAATTTAAATAAGAAATTGAGAAGCAACAGAGAGAGCCTTAAATTGGAGAAGCGATAGAGGAAGCTTTAAATAACAAATTTAAATAACAAATTGAAAAAGCGACAGAGGAAGCCTCAAATTGGAGAAGCGACAGAGGAAGCCTTAAATAACAAATATAAATAACAAATTGAGGAAGCGACAGAGGAAGCCTTAAAAGAGGCGAAGGAAGGGTCCATTAGAAGGGAAGGGTCCAGGAGAAAGTGACGCGGTGACCTACCTCCAGACAGGCCCCATGGCGACTGACGGCGGCACGTAAACCTGTTGGCCAGCTTACGTTAACTTCCTTACGTTCTTAGACCTAACAATTGTTCCTGGCAATCCGCGGTATCCTAGAGCTCACATGGGGGATAGCGAAAATAAACTGCTGGAGGAAGAGATAATTCTCATACAAAAAGCCAAAACACACGTTGGAGGCGTTATTGATATACGTTTATATCGAGAAAGACAATTGACAATGATAAAGGTTTATTGACTTCTAGTGAACTGTTTCCAAAAATGTCAATATTTAAACACACCTCAAGAAAACACACACACACAAAAGCCTTTATTAGGGACTTGCCCCATACAGATTCTCCCAATTGGGTAAGGTAATAATCATCTTGTGTTATTTACATAGAAATTGAACTGGCTTTACTCTTCGTCTCAAAGTCATTCACTTGTTGACTGGTCTTTGCATAATGATGATCTAAAAAATTATAGTAAGCTATTGCCTTAGATTTGTTTGCTGATATTTTTGAAAGCAATACGTAGGGTGGAGTGTTGGTACATTCAATTTGTTGATATAGGGCCTTCCTCTCTGTATCAAGGGCTGTACAATTAAGCAGGTAATATTCTTCAGTAATTTCCTCGTCACACAGTGTACATATTAAGTTTTCACACCTCAAGAAAACAGCATTAGATTTTAATATATTTACAGGTGATGAATCTTCTACTGAAAGGATGTCTGGAAGAATCAAGCCGCCCTGAAGTTGAACATCTGCTTGCTTAGACAGTAGTTGATGTTTCAAACCCTTGCAATTGTGAAGTCAAGAAATTCACATAATATTCCTCTACCCAGCTCAGCTTGAGGACTTCCAACCTGTCAGGGCGAGGGACAAACCCTCCTATGCAAATCTAGTTCCTCTCAGCATGTGTGTAGACTGATGTTAGTTCCAACACTGGTGTTGAGGCTCATTCTTTATCGCCATCTTCAAGTTATTTACTAGAGTGAAAACATAATGCATTTTTCAAATGCGTATTTAAATGCCTTTTTTTGGTAAATCAAAACCATCCTCCCATAATTTTATATACATATTTTCCCCGCGGTGAGCGCCTTAGATGAAGACCTTGTATATATATTATCTATTATATATATTATATTTATTTAATCGATAAATATACACCTATTCCCCGATTTACACGGTACTTGTTTTACACGTTTTCGCTTTTACACGGTTTTCCAAAGAAGTTTTTTATTTGTTTTTATCGCACTATACTAAAATGCGATATTTTACTTTATACTATGTTGAAAAGAATATTAGGAGGCTCTGATTCATGAGGGGGCGAACACCTATTCAGATTTGACAGTTTAATATACACCTATCCCTCGATTTACACGTTTTTCTCAGGAACGTATCTACCGTGTAAATCGGGGGATAGGTGTATATTTATATTCATTTCGATTATCTTTATATATTAATATATATATGTAATAAGTTGAAGTTCTGGTTGACTCTTGTAGTACCTCGTCGACTCTCTGTAATAAGGTGATGCAACCGAGGGTCAAACCTGTAGTAACCGCGAGGGACAGTCAGGGCGTGGAGAGTTTTCCAGTACCTCTCTGCACCTTGTAGGACCTTTAATAGTTCTCACAGAGTACAGGCAGTCGTGTTCGAGGCAGAGTGGAAAACTGGGGAATGTCCACACACACAAAACGAAGCGACACAGTTGTAGAAGGAATGTTCCATGAATAGATAAAAAGTCGAGCCAAGAGCAAGATGGAGATCGAGTAGATTTCTTACTGTTTTACATGGTCTATGAGTTGGTCCCTGTACAAATGACAAGGGGTGACGCTGACCGGAAGACTAACTGTCTGTTGCTAAGCCGGGCCTTTTTATATACCTCCTCGGACAAAGAGAATTGCATCACGGCACGTGTCGCTGTTACTCGAGACACGGCACGTGTCGCTGTTACTCGAGACTGGCGCCTACCTGTCGGCTTCCACTTTAATTTTTAGAAGTTACTTTGTGATTTACTTCTCAAATCCTGCTTTTAACTCAGCTTTTAATCTATTATATAGTTTTATTTATTCATCCTCAGTACATTACATATGGTGATGCAAGGACACATGTCAATTATGCGTATAATTATTTATAGATGTGTTTCTATATACAACATGACAATCTTGTTATAAGTATTATAATATAGGGTTGTTGGTTTAAATTATCATATATATATATATGTTGTAATATATTCCAATATATCTATGTCCCCATGTGTTGTAGTTATAATGTAATTGCCAAAGTGACAGAAATAAAATTTCTAGTGAGTGACAGTCGGCGCCAGTAGAGGAAAAAGGTCCGAAAAACATGTCGAGTGCCCCCTTTTAGCTCAAACAGATTAGTCCGCTTTGAGACTCGAAGATTGACAGACCCCTCTAGACAGATCTCCCATGACCAGTGTTGGCTTCACTTGCTCTCTCGCCATCTCTGTGGTGACATCTAACATGCCTCGTCCTTTTGTGTAATCCCAATCACGCCTGAACCCACTCTAATCATTGTGGCCACCACGACTGCAACCAACATGCCACACTACAGTCCTTCAACAAGATAACAAACTAATCTAAAGGTCCCTGGTTCGATCCCGGGTTTCGGCACCAGCCAAAAATATTGCGTTTTCACCGCCACTCTGTGTTGTGACGACGATCTAAATTCTATAGAGGTAGACACTCACCTCTATTCTTGGTCGGCGGGGTTGAAGGTTCAAAATTAAGGCGTCGCTGTTTATAGCACTATTAAAATATTAGACGAAAACAGGAGGGAAAATTATATTTATTACAATTTAAGAAAATAAGTAAAGTATTATTTAATTAATTATATATTTAAATGTTTACACTAAAAGAATCGGAGATCAGGGCAAATTCTAGTGTTCGAAAGTTGTTTACAAGTTCTTCTGTTATTGGTTTCTCTTTTTTTTTCCGCTGCATCCCCGTAGCCGCTTCCGCCGGCCTCCCATTGGCTGCTTCGGACGCCTTCTTTTCCAACATTTCTCCCACCTTTGAGTTGGCGTCTCGACGACTCAAACATGGAAAGGAAAAGTTCAGTAGATCCAATCGGTTGGGTCTCTTGATGGGCCGTCCGTAACTTGACACAACATTCGGGGTTTCAATGTGATGTTGCTCTTGTTGTGAAGTCAAAGGGTCCTCTTCAGTTGTCAATCGAACTTCTTGTGTGGGAGATCGCTCCGTTAGAGGGTCTCGACATCTTATCTCGGGCGTTATCTCTAAATTGTAGAGTTTTTGAATAGGTCGTATTTTATCACCTGATGAAGTTTTCACTTTCGCAACCCTCACAAGTCCATCTTTTCCTGGATAGAGTTGGATTATTCTGGCTAACGGCCAGTGTAGTCCCTTTAAACTCTCTTGTCCAATGAGCACCATGTCTCCCACCTTGAATGGTATGGTAGTCTTCAGGCGTCTCGTTTCTTGTCTCAGGAATCCAAAATATTCGATACGAAATCGTTGTCTAAGATCTTCTCGTACACGTTTGATATATTGATATTTGCGGGAGAGGGTCTGGTTATCAATCAAGTCCAGGTCTGGAACGCCAACCTCTCTGACCTCATGTAAGAACAACGAAGGTGTCAATGGAGCGAGATCCTCACTTTCTTCAGTTAGGTAGGTCAGTGGGCGTGTGTTCATCAAGCTTTCGACGTCACACATTACCGTGGAAAGTTCTTCATATCCCAAGGAGGTTTGACCGAGAATCCTAAAGAGCAATTATTTCATCATTCCAATCAAACGCTCCCACCATCCACCCCACCATGGAGCACCAGGCGGTATGAATTTCCAGGTGATGTTTTTCAATGTGGGATCACATTTTAATCTCGAAAAATCAATCTTCTTTAAAGTATTTGCCATGCCTCTGAAATTAGTCCCATTATCCGAATACACAATCAATGGTCGGCCTCTTCGAGCAATAAATCGGCGGAAAGCTTGGAGAAAGGCTTCCATAGACAAAGATGTCACAAGTTCCAGATGAACTCCTCTATACACTGCACATGTGAAGATGACAATCCATGCTTTCTTCTTATTCTTTAAGATAAGATGCCCAGTTAGATCAACTCCTGCTATTTCGAAAACTGCAGCATCTCGGTCTACTTCCTTTATTCCAATTTGTAAAAATGCTTTCTCAATATCGGAAGAGGCACCTACTTCATATTTGCGGAATTTATTTAAAAGTATTGGTATAATTTCTATCAAATTGGGTCCCTTATCCAGACAGTCATTCAGGGAAAGTTTACCTCTCTTCCGGGCCGACGCATTGAATACTGGCCGTATTCTAGAAGTTTGACTGTTTCTTTTATACACTGGTCGATGTGGCAGGTTGTGAACACCGTCTAGTTTATCCCCTCTCTGGAATACTCTATTATCCCCTGATTTATACATTCTTCAAAGATTTGTCCATACTCTTTCATGTCTCCAACTTCTTCAAGTTTTCTTCTTACAGAACTTAGTTGGTTTTCGGCTAGGTCTCTATTCGTAGGAATCATTTCCTTGTCTTGCACCCAGGGTAGAGCTACCTCATAGCGCTCCTCAATATCTCGCGTCGTGGTGTGGGCGAAATGTTCCTCCATTTCAGCTTGTAACGACTGATTCTTCTTCTCAACCTCCGCATCAGAGACTCCAATTGCATCTAATTTCCACAAGTTTTCTAGATCCAAAGATAGAAGTGTGGTCACGCAAAGGGAGCTGGTGTCATCTCTCACCTCCGTTGGAGGAATCTTTCCCATCACAGTCCATCCTAGTTTGGTACGGATTGCCACCAGTCCAGATAAGATTCTTCTCTGATCATCAGTTAGCAATCTCCCGGCGATGTCCGCCCCTATAAGGACTTCTATACGGTCTCTCCTCAAATCAGACACGTCGAGTTTTTCACTCCCTTCTAAAAATGATCTTGGACACACCGGAGGTATGCTTCCACAGATAAGGGGTTGACCTAGTGCTTCAAACTCACAGCGATAGGAATTATTGATGTCAGATAAATGAATGGTATAGACCTCATGTTCAACTACATCGGTACTCGATCCTCCAAACAAGGAATGTCGGAAGAACTCTCTCCCAGATTGTTCGTATTCCATTTCCATTGCTGTGCTATGTAAAATATATGATCTTTGGGATCCGGTGTCTATTATAGCCCGTGCCGTCTTCTCCGTTCTGTTCCCTTTGAGGGTCACTCTCAAAGTAGGCAACAAGACGTCTGGGGAGGTTGATAAGTTGGCGAGAGTTTCATCTTGCACCGTTGGAGACTTGGAAGATCCACCTCTATCTAAAATCAGTTTTGTGCACATGACATCCAGGTGGGAAGACATGTTGCAGATCGAACAACGGACTACATTTCTGCAAAATTTACTTAAATGAGAAGGCCGAAGACATTTATAACAAACGCCTTTTTTCTTCATGAGTGATCTCTTTTCGTTTAAACTCATATTAGCTGCAAAGTCACACTTAGGGCTTCCATGGTTGTCTTTACCACAAAATACACATTCATTCGATTTGTGAACTGAATTCAAAAGTTCTGAAGCTGTCGCAGTTGGTTTTTCATTGTAGAATCTTGTCTTTGGATGTTTGTTTACTAAATTAGGTTTAGAAGTTGATTCATTCCCGGTACCGATTTCGTTTCTAAAACTCCTCTCCCGTGCAGTTAATTGTCTTTCTAGAAAGGTGATCAAGTCATTAATTACGTAACCTGTCAGGAGTTCTTTGTTCAATTCCAAATTAAGGTCTGCAGGTAGAAGCTTTATTATTATCGGGCACAATAGTTGTCCGTAAACATCAATGGACACGTTTAGTGACTCGAGACTTCTTATTTGAACAGAAAGGTTGTCAAAAAGTTCGCGGAATGTTGGAAAAGAAGCCGTCCGAAGCAGCCAATGGGAGGCCGGCGGAAGCGGCTACGGGGATGCAGCGGCTAAAATGAGAAAACAATAACAGAAGAACTTGTAAACAACTTTCGAACGCTAGAATTTGCCCTGATCTCCGATTCTTTTAGTGTAAATATTTAAATATATAATTAATTAAATAATACTTTACTTATTTTCTTAAATTGTAATAAATATAATTTTCCCTCCTGTTTTCGTCTAATATTTTAATAGTGTTATAAAGCGACGCCTTAATTTTGAACCTTCAACCCCGCCGACCAAGAATAGAGGTGAGTGACTACCTCTATAGAATTTAGATCATCGTCACAACACAGAGTGGCGGTGAAATCGCTATATTTTTGGCATCCCAGCCGGGACTGTTGAAGGTAAATTCTAGAAAAAAAAATCATTTTAAGCTGACCATTTTGGAACTCGCTTGCTAACCCTACTTGCTGCTTTGTTTACAAGATGGCGGAAGAATTAATTCTACGTTTAAAGAAGAAGCGTGCTATTAACAGATCATATTTAACTAAAACATGCAATAAGATTGAAAGTGGACTTGACACGCTAATTAGAATTGATCTTGAAGAATTATTAGAACAATTGAATGAATCATTTAACGAACTTAAATTAGTGGATCACGAAATAGAAACGCTTCTTGAAACTGACGATTTAGAGAGGGAATTACAGGGCGTAGAGGAATATCGAGAGAAATATATTACTTGGAGATTTAGGGCAAATAAAAAGATTCGCCAATCAGATTTTCATGGCGAAAATATACCGAATTCGAACTCACGAATAGATGAAAATGAAATGAGACATTATGTACCTTCCTGCACGACTGTGAAACTTCCGAAATTGATGATATCGAAATTTTATGGAAACTTTAGTGAATGGCTGACGTTCTGGAATTCTTTTGATGCAGCTATACACCAGAACAACTCACTGAACCCGATCGATAAATTTAACTATCTGAAGTCACATCTCGGCGGAACTGCACTAAACACAGTCGAAGGTTTCGCTTTATCTGCGGACAATTATGAGAAAGCTATAAAATTGCTTAAAGACAGATTTGGGCGAGAAGACATTTTGATTAGCCGACATATGAACAATTTGTTGTCAATGAGACCACTCAAAACGTCAAGCGATGTAAGAACCTTCCGCGAACTTTTTGACAACCTTTCTGTTCAAATAAGAAGTCTCGAGTCACTAAACGTGTCCATTGATTTTTATGGACAACTGTTGTGCCCGATAATAATAAAGCTTCTACCTGCCGACCTTAATTTGGAATTGAACAAAGAACTCCCGACAGGTTACGTAATTAATGACTTGATTACCTTTCTAGAAAGACAATTAACTGCACGGGAGAGGAGTTTTAGAAACGAAATCGGTACCGGGAATGAATCAACTTCTAAACCAAAGACAAGATTCTACAATGAAAAACCAATTGCGACAGCTTCAGAACTTTTGAATTCAGTTCACAAATCGAATGAATGTGTATTTTGTGGTAAAGAAAACCATAGAAGCCCTAAGTGTGACTTTGCAGCTAATATGAGTTTAAACGAAAAGAGATCACTCATGAAGAAAAAAGGCGTTTGTTATAAATGTCTTCGGCCTTCTCATTTAAGTAAATTTTGCAGAAATGTAGTCCGTTGTTCGATCTGCAACATGTCTTCCCACCTGGATGTCATGTGCACAAAACTGATTTTAGATAGAGGTGGATCTTCCAAGTCTCCAACGGTGCAAGATGAAACTCTCGCCAACTTATCAACCTCCCCAGACGTCTTGTTGCCTACTTTGAGAGTGACCCTCAAAGGGAACAGAACGGAGAAGACGGCACGGGCTATAATAGACACCGGATCCCAAAGATCATATATTTTACATAGCACAGCAATGGAAATGGAATACGAACAATCTGGGAGAGAGTTCTTCCGACATTCCTTGTTTGGAGGATCGAGTACCGATGTAGTTGAACATGAGGTCTATACCATTCATTTATCTGACATCAATAATTCCTATCGCTGTGAGTTTGAAGCACTAGGTCAACCCCTTATCTGTGGAAGCATACCTCCGGTGTGTCCAAGATCATTTTTAGAAGGGAGTGAAAAACTCGACGTGTCTGATTTGAGGAGAGACCGTATAGAAGTCCTTATAGGGGCGGACATCGCCGGGAGATTGCTAACTGATGATCAGAGAAGAATCTTATCTGGACTGGTGGCAATCCGTACCAAACTAGGATGGACTGTGATGGGAAAGATTCCTCCAACGGAGGTGAGAGATGACACCAGCTCCCTTTGCGTGACCACACTTCTATCTTTGGATCTAGAAAACTTGTGGAAATTAGATGCAATTGGAGTCTCTGATGCGGAGGTTGAGAAGAAGACTCAGTCATTACAAGCTGAAATGGAGGAACATTTCGCCCACACCACGACGCGAGATATTGAGGGGCGCTATGAGGTAGCTCTACCCTGGGTGCAAGACAAGGAAAGGATTCCTTCGAATAGAGACCTTGCCGAAAACCAACTAAGTTCTGTAAGAAGAAAACTTGAAGAAGTTGGAGACATGAATGAGTATGGACAAATCTTTGAAGAATGGATGAAACAGGGGATAATCGAGTATGCCAGAGAGGATAAACTAGATGGTGTACACTACCTGCCACATCGACCAGTGTATAAAAGGAACAGTCAAACTTCTAGAATACGGCCAGTATTCAATGCGTCGGCCCGGAAGAGAGGTAAACTTTCCCTGAATGACTGTCTGGATAAGGGACCCAATTTGATAGAAATTATACCAAGACTTTTAAATAAATTCCGGAAATATGAAGTAGGTGTCTCTTCCGATATTGAGAAAGCATTTTTACAAATTGGAATAAAGGAAGAAGACCGAGATGCTGCAGTTTTCGAAATAGCAGGAGTTGATCTAACTGGGCATCTTATCTTAAAGAATAAGAAGAAAGCATGGATTGTCATCTTCACATGCGCAGTGTATAGAGGAGTTCATCTGGAACTTGTGACATCTTTGTCTATGGAAGCCTTTCTCCAAGCTTTCCGCCGATTTATTGCTCGAAGAGGCCGACCATTGATTGTGTATTCGGATAATGGGACTAATTTCAAAGGCATGGCTAATGCTTTAAAGAAGATTGATTTTTCGAGATTAAAATGTGATCCCACATTGAAAAACATCACCTGGAAATTCATACCGCCTGGTGCTCCTTGGTGGGGTGGATGGTGGGAGCGTTTGATTGGAATGATGAAACAATTGCCAACTCAAAGGTGGGAGAAATGTTGGAAAAGAAGCCGTCCGAAGCAGCCAATGGGAGGCCGGCGGAAGCGGCTACGGGGATGCAGCGGCTAAAATGAGAAAACAATAACAGAAGAACTTGTAAACAACTTTCGAACGCTAGAATTTGCCCTGATCTCCGATTCTTTTAGTGTAAATATTTAAATATATAATTAATTAAATAATACTTTACTTATTCTCTTAAATTGTAATAAATATAATTTTCCCTCCTGTTTTCGTCTAATATTTTAATAGTGTTATAAAGCGACGCCTTAATTTTGAACCTTCAACCCCGCCGACCAAGAATAGAGGTGAGTGACTACCTCTATAGAATTTAGATCATCGTCACAACACAGAGTGGCGGTGAAATCGCAATACGGAAGGTTCTTACATCGCTTGACGTTTTGAGTGGTCTCATTGACAACAAATTGTTCATATGTCGGCTAATCAAAATGTCTTCTCGCCCAAATCTGTCTTTAAGCAATTTTATAGCTTTCTCATAATTGTCCGCAGATAAAGCGACACCTTCGACTGTGTTTAGTGCAGTTCCGCCGAGATGTGACTTCAGATAGTTAAATTTATCGATCGGATTCAGTGAGTTGTTCTGGTGAATAGCTGCATCAAAAGAATTCCAGAACGTCAGCCATTCACTAAAATTTCCATAAAATTTCGATATCATCAATTTCGGAAGTTTCACAGTAGTGCAGGAAGGTACATAATCTCTCATTTCATTTTCATCTATTCGTGAGTTCGAATTCGTTATATTTTCGCCATGAAAATCTGATTGGCGAATCTTTTTATTTGCCCTAAATCTCCAAGTAATATATTTCTCTCGATATTCCTCTACGCCCTGTAATTCCTTCTCTAAATCGTCAGTTTCAAGAAGCGTTTCTATTTCGTGATCCACTAATTTAAGTTCGTTAAATGATTCATTCAATTGTTCTAATAATTCTTCAAGATCAATTCTAATTAGCGTGTTAAGTCCACTTTCAATCTTATTGCATGTTTTCGTTAAATATGATCTGTTAATAGCACGCTTCTTTTTTAAACGTAGAATTAATTCTTCCGCCATCTTGTAAACAAAGCAGCAAGTAGGGTTAGCAAGCGAGTTCCAAAATGGTCAGCTTAAAATGATTTTTTTTTTCTAGAATTTACCTTCAACAGTCCCGGCTGGGATGCCAAAAATATTGCGTTTTCACCGCCACTCTGTGTTGTGACGACGATCTAAATTCTATAGAGGTAGTCACTCACCTCTATTCTTGGTCGGCGGGGTTGAAGGTTCAAAATTAAGGCGTCGCTGTTTATAGCACTATTAAAATATTAGACGAAAACAGGAGGGAAAATTATATTTATTACAATTTAAGAAAATAAGTAAAGTATTATTTAATTAATTATATATTTAAATGTTTACACTAAAAGAATCGGAGATCAGGGCAAATTCTAGTGTTCGAAAGTTGTTTACAAGTTCTTCTGTTATTGTTTTCTCTTTTTTTTTTTCGCTGCATCCCCGTAGCCGCTTCCGCCGGCCTCCCATTGGCTGCTTCGGACGCCTTTTTTCCAACAGCAACCAACATGCCACACTACAGTCCTTCAACAGGATAACAAACTACATTACAACATATATATACTTACTCTATATATATAGTTAAATATTCATTAAATAAAAAATAATTAATATAAAAATAATCGATGAATATAAATATTATAAAACTATTTTAGAGGCGTATTTTATAATTTGATAACAGATGGCGCTCTAGTACATCGGAATATAAATATATATAAAATATATACAAGGTCTTCTTCTATGGCGCCCACCGAGGGAGAGACTCCGCCACCGATGGGCCGCCAGATTTCTTTCCCTCAAAGTGGGCAAGTCAATGTGTTGGCTGGCGTTACCCAACTCAAGACCAAGGTGGCACTTGTAGATGGTAGCCTTCGCCACACTTGTGATCTTCATTGCATCGGGATGGAGGCTGACGCCAAACAGCCAGGCCTGCAGATCCAGGGGTAGGCCAGAGAAAGCGAACATCTCCCAGAGCAGGGGTCACACAACTCTGCAACTCCAATATCTGTGGGTCAGCGAGCATTCGCTGGATCTACAGTCGGCACAGGTGGCACGCCTCAGAATGGGGTAAGGGTGAAGGTACAGCCTTTGATTTACATATGGATCGTTTCTCGAGAAGCAGCTGCGACGCAAAAGTGCCCAGTAGATGGAACGAGGATGTCTACGAGCGCTTCTAGCTCTCCAACAGAATGCGCCTTCAGCCGTGCTGAGTCCAGTGCCCGACGCGCGTTCTGGATGGTGAGGAGGGTATTGGGCATTGTTGAGCCCTAAGGAAAATGGTCTCCTCCTTGTTGTCCGCATGATACCTGGAGCTGTCGCTCTCCTGCAGTATTCGCTGGCAGAAGGACCATTGATGCTGCATGTCTGAGATAGCATTACGCTTTGAGCAGGGTGGCGATCGGAGAAGTCTCTGATGGTCGCTTGTAGCCAGCGCTCGGGAGCCAGCAGGTTTGGAGGCACAGTAACCTATTGTTGCTTCGGAGACGCAGAGACCTAAGGCTAGCGGAGTATAGAACCCGGTCGCCCAACACAAAGTGCGGGACACGACCTCCCATAGGCTCAGTATGTTCTTCTTTCGATGTCATGAGCCGGAGGGGTCAGCCATGACTGGCTGTGGACCAGCCAAGAGTGGCCGTTAGCCTACCCGCGCATTGAGACCTAGACCCCTTCAGGCAGGCGATCCGAAGCTGGTCACGCTATGTCCAGCAGGCCGACGCCATCATCGGATACTGGACGCGCCAGGATGCATCCGGAAAGCAAGAAACTAGGATCGTCCCCACCACAAAGCACACTAGCCTCACCTGCAGCTGACCGATTGTGGTCACTGCTGGAACGTAGCCATGTGGTGCAGATAGATCCCAGGACCAGGCTGTTGGCCGCTCGGGCACGACCCACCAATGACAGGCCGAGGGTGAAAGGAGTCCACCTCGCGATTATTCGTTCCAGCTGACTCATCAGTTAGGAAGTCTGGGAAGCGACGGGGTTCCTGGGAAGAAATAGTGCAGTCCATTACAGTGAGCGAGTTAGACGTCCAGGAGATTCCCAGAGAGGTATTCGTCTGGTGCTTCCAAGAACCGCACCAAAGCCTGCAGCTCTTTTCGAAGTTGACAGTCACTCTGGAGACCATGCGGAACTTTTCGAAGATCAGAGGAACGAGCTCAAACTGAGCGTCCGCCCTGACCGTGATATTGAAGCCAGCAACAATTATATGCCATAGGAACTGCTTGCCAATGAACAACGACCAAGGCGAGGCCTGAACCTACGGTGGTCGTTGCACGTGGTCGGCGACCACGCATCCGCAGACTAAGATCTTCTCAAGGCGGCTTAGCAAAGGCCCAACTCCGATGCTGAAGAGGGCTGTACTGAGGCAGCATCATTGCAGCATCCCTGAGACGCGGGAAAGCCTTGGTGTAGACATCTCAGACCAGGATGCCATATAGAACAGCAACACACCCGAGAAAGGCAGATGGTAGTCCCAGTTTCTCCAACAGAGCGAACAGGTATTTCCTGCTAAGGCTGGTGAACCCGACTCTAGATCCGGAGAAATAACAGCTAGCGGCGTGTCACGTCTCGCTGCCCAGGGCGATTTTGTCGAAAACTTGCTAAATGTTCCAAGAGAATGACCGTCCTGGAACGTCGTAGTCTGACACCGGCACGCGGTCTGGCAGATGACGTCGCAGACATCCCATGAGCACGCCTCTGAGGATTTTGTAGTCGGTCGTTGGGAGGCTGATTGGACGAAGTGTCTGTAGATCCGGATCACCTCAAGACTTCGGCAACAAAGTGACCTGACAGCCTCTTGAAGATGGGAGTAAGGCCACGTGGAGTCGAGAAACCTTGAAGACACACTAAAGACCTTCGGCTAAAAGATATTCAAAGGCTCTGACAAACTAGCAGGGTAATTCGTCCATCCCTCGATGGGCGGTGGATGGCTACCGCTATCTGGTCGCGGGAGATGTTGGAAAGGTCCCACTCTTTGATCTCCAAAGGGGTCATTTCATCTAGGAAATTGGCGATGGATTGAGCCGAGCTAGAAACCTGGGAGAAGCGACTGCTCAAGCGTTCCCGAAGGAATGGTCTGAGCTGGTCCACCAAGATGACTTTCCATCGATGTCGGTGTAGATAGTGACGTCTGGCTCGAAGACAACGTCCGAGGACCGTCGGAGAAGGAAATTTAGAGCAGTCAATGTCGTCCTCTCCGCCTCAGGAAGAGGCTTGCTCTCTCGATGTATCCACCGCCGTACTCGGCGATGACAGGCGCCAGTGACCGTATCTCGGCGACCAGATCTGCCTTGATCCCGGCCCATTGTTTCCATCACATCAGGGGTGAAGGATTTGATAGCGATTCATATATTTTATCTCTTTGAAAATTTCCATTCTCTATCAACGAACATACCTCTTCGGTCAGACCTGACCGTAGCAGTTTGACGATGCAGGGATATCGATGGTGGGCAAACAAAAAAAATCGTTCGGGATCTTTCAGGCGAACAGAAAGCGGGCGAAGCCAGGTCATATATGTATATAAGGAATGTTTAAACTTCAACTCTTGACCATTATAAAACTTCTAATAAAAATTATAAATTTAACATGTAGGTGCCTTGATGAATATACAGTTTTTGAAATATAGAATATATATGATGCATTAGCGCGCCATATTTTCTACTGCCCTTACTGAAATGATAAAATAATGGGAGGGCCTGGCTCATCAGTGGTGAACCCTCCCAGCGGTTTCGCCAGTTTAATCTACCATACCGCTATAATATTTCTTTTTTCGGGTTTCCTTTAAAAGCCTATTAAAATAAACCAATAACTAATTCACACTTTTTGCAGAGAAAGATGATAGTATGATCTAGAATTAATTCGACCCCATAATTTAAAAATGTCCAAATATCAGAATAAATTACTTATTATGGGACAATGAAATGTGATGCTGATATTGTATTACTGAGTTATGTTTTAATAATGCATTCTTATATCAATACAGTAAAACCTGGATACTTCGAAGGTCAAGTGACCAAAAATTTTAAATTATTCAGAAATTCGAATTAAAAACGGAAATTCTATTTATAGGATATTCTAGGCACAAGATTAATATTCCAATTAAAGATGTTTTCAAATCATAGACGTTTGAATTATTCAAGTTCTATTGTACTATAAAAAGCCTGCTCTCTACATACATCTCTAGGCACTCACTTCAAAGCCTTGTACTAAAGTTTTACCTTGAGATAAAGCTAAAAAAAAATAAAGTAGTGTGAGGAACCTCTCAATTCTTTTGTTCATATTACATTCTTCCTGAATATTTATTTTTAAACCTCAGCGCTAAAAATAAATCCAAGATTAGAATGTCTTAGATGGAGAGTGTTGGAGAGAATTCCGCACTACTGAACAAAGTGGCTCGAATGACCGGAATAAACAAGACATTAAGGGGGAAAACAAACAAACAAGGTCAGGCCAGAATCTAGTCTCGAAGCTGGAAATCCCAACATATGCAAATCTGCTGAAGATCCCTGACCCGCGCGTGTCCTTGACATGTAGGTTCCAGGTAGACGTGGTCAGCTGACGTAATGTTACGTAAGTTGGGGATTGTTCATTGGGTCCGTTCACACTACAAGCGCTGGTGTAGGTGAACTGAGTATTGACAGTTCACGCTACAGGCGCTGGTGTAGGTGAACTGAGTATTGACAGTTCACGCTACAAGCGCTGGTGTAGGTGAACTGAGTATTGACAGTTCACGCTACAGGCGCTGGTGTAGGTGATCTGAGAATTGACAGTTCACGCTACAAGCGCTGGTGTAGGTGATCTGAGAATTGACAGTTCACGCTACAAGCGCTGGTGTAGGTGATCTGAGAATTGACAGTACACGCTACAAGCGCTGGTGTAGGTGAACTGAGTATTGACAGTTCACGCTACAAGCGCTGGTGTAGGTGATCTGAGAATTGACAGTTCACGCTACAAGCGCTGGTGTAGGTGATCTGAGTATTGGTAGTTCACGCTACAAGCGCTGGTGTAGGTGATCTGAGAATTGACAGTTCACGCTACAAGCGCTGGTGTAGGTGATCTGAGTATTGACAGTTCACGCTACAAGCGCTGGTGTAGGTGATCTGAGTATTGACAGTTCACGCTACAAGCGCTGGTGTAGGCGAGCTGAGTATTGACAGTTCACGCTACAGGCGCTGGTGTAGGTGAACTGAGTATTGACAGTTCACGCTACAGGCGCTGGTGTAGGTGAACTGAGTATTGACATTTCACGCTACAGGCGCTGGTGTAGGTGATCTGAGAATTGACAGTTCACGCTACAGGCGCTGGTGTAGGTGATCTGAGAATTGACAGTTCACGCTACAGGCGCTGGTGTAGGTGAACTGAGTATTGACAGTTCACGCTACAGGCGCTGGTGTAGGTGATCTGAGAATTGACAGTTCACGCTACAGGCGCTGGTGTAGGTGAACTGAGTATTGACAGTTCACGCTACAAGCGCTTGTGTAGGTAAACTGAGTATTGACAGTACACGCTACAAGCGCTGGTGTAGGTGAACTGAGTATTGACAGTTCACGCTACAAGCGCTGGTGTAGGTGATCTGAGAATTGACAGTTCACGCTACAGGCGCTGGTGTAGGTGAACTGAGTATTGACAGTTCACGCTACAAGCGCTGGTGTAGGTAAACTGAGTATTGACAGTACACGCTACAAGCGCTGGTGTAGGTGAACTGAGTATTGACAGTTCACGCTACAAGCGCTGGTGTAGGTGAACTGAGTATTGACAGTTCACGCTACAAGCGCTGGTGTAGGTGATCTGAGAATTGACAGTTCACGCTACAAGCGCTGGTGTAGGTGATCTAAGAATTGACAGTTCACGCTACAGGCGCTGGTGTAGGTGAACTGAGTATTGACAGTTCACGCTACAAGCGCTGGTGTAGGTGATCTGAGAATTGACAGTTCACGCTACAGGCGCTGGTGTAGGTGAACTGAGTATTGACATTTCACGCTACAAGCGCTGGTGTAGGTGAACTGAGTATTGACAGTTCACGCTACAAGCGCTGGTGTAGGTGATCTGAGAATTGACAGTTCACGCTACAGGCGCTGGTGCAGGTGAACTGAGTATTGACAGTTCACGCTAGAAGCGCTGGTGTAGGTGAACTGAGTATAGGACATACTGGAGTTGTACAACATTCAAAATTACCACTTTTTTAATAAAAAAAACTAGATTGTTAAAGGGAATTGGAATATATAATACATATTGAGTGAGTAATATGTGTAGATAAAGACACTAATAGGAAATACGACCCTTAATTTTATGTCAAATTATTGAGTGGCCTTTCTTTGTATATTTCAAAGGGATTGCGATGTGTTTTATGCAAATGATTAAAAGAAAAGAAGAGTCAAACAAATATTTGAACACATTTTGATATTATTTAAGGTGAAATAATAGGGATTTCAAGGATAGGTTTCTTTTTAAACAATTTAATTCATACCTCTAACTTTTGGGTATGAAAGCTTTCTCCGGGAGAATAACGTAAGACAATAAACCGTTTATAGGACTCGAGTTCTTAGAGCTCTAATACTGTATTGGATCATTCTGCCTATATACGCTATACTGAAGGGTGGAATCTTAGGAATGTTTTTCGAGCAAACTATGCGCATAAACCTTTAGGACAGTTGAATTGAATATAAATATTTAATCGTTTTGAAAATAGAGCAATCCATAGATAAATCTTTAATTAAAAAGCCATATATTGGATCAAAAAATCATTTATTTTACCAATATTTCAGTTGGCTGAACGCCAGCCTTTATCAAGGTGTTATAACATTTTAAAGTGTGGCGCTGAGTTTGTTGTTGACACACTTTAAAATGTTATAACACCTTGATAAAAGTTGACGTTCACCCAACTGAAATATTGGTATAATAAATGACTTTTTGATCCAATATATGTCTTTTTAATTAAATATTTAATTAAAAAATATTTAAATATTTAAGGATTTCATGGCCATTAGGAAAAGTGGAGGAGGTACTACCTGGAGCCGATGGACAAGTTCGAGTCGCAAGAGTGAAGACATCATCGGGAGTTTTTCTTCGTCCAGTACAGCGACTTTTTCCATTAGAGATAAAACAAATTTAGATTAGCCTCTACTATAGCCAAGAAAATATAGTATTAGAATTTAATTTATATCAATTAAATTGGTGGGAGGAATGTTAGGAACATAGATAATTTGTACTTTTATATTTTATGTAAATAGCTATTTTGCATTTTTCTATTGTTTTATCTTTTGCCTTTATAAAAGGCGATGTTGCCTGTGCCGGCAGTTGTCGTGGTAGGGTAGTGAGGCTTGTAGAGTAGAGCGCACAGCTTGCTTGATGAGATAAACGTACTTCTTCGCTAGGCCTAATGTAATCTGAGAGAAAAAGAAAAACAGTTGTTTTATTCGATTTTAGTTTGCTTTTGTATACAACGTTGATCCTCTTTAAATATATATTGTCACCTTTGCTTGAGACCACTTAATCTAAACGAACCAACATCATAGTGCACCAATCTAAAATTGTACACCGAACAAACACCTTAATAAAGGTTGGCGTTCAGCCAACTGAAATATTGGTATAATAAATGATTTTTGATCCAATATATGTCTTTTTAATTAAAGATTTAACCGAGCAATGCTTTTCCGCAAACAACAAGGTCAAGGCCGGTTAGCCATAAATTTGTTTAAATTGATAACGTGACATCTATATATAGAAGTTTGTTTTATGTGGAAAAGAAACATTCGTGATGTTTTCATTTCTAGATATGGGGTCGTTGGAAGGATGGTATAAACCGTTAGTTTTCAACCGCTACGACCCGGGTTCTATTCCCGCATTGAGCACCTTTTTTCTGATTTAAAAAAAAAATGCTCCAATGTCCCCCGATTCTTGCAAAATCCCACCCCAACCAGCGAGTGCAAGTAACCAAACGGGGCTCTGGCACATTTGTAAGTGCAAAGTCGAGCGTGTAGACATGTGGTGCACTTACAGTAAAAGCAGTCGCCTATTTCTACCCACCATGATTATCTTGGCCTGTACCACGTGTAATAGGGATAAGCAAAAAAAAAATCTAGTTATAAATGACGCGTTATATTTTTATATTAGTTAGGAAATTGTTGATTTGACCAGTAGAGCATATGCAAAATAGGTTGTCTATGTATCTATGCCATATGGTCTCATCCCGACAGTCCTAGGTCACCTGTGGGTCCGTCCAGCGACCTGCCCACCAGTACTGGTCCTGCGTCAGGTCTCTCACCAGGAGGACTTCACCATCATCCAACGGCCTCCTGACTGCAGGGCTGGGTCTTCGGACGAGGCTTGGATCACGATGTCCTTACCTCTCGGCCTGACACTGAGGAGAGTTTAGGAAGACCTGGAGGAGAACTCTCTCAAGGTGGAGGAGCCTCCCTAGCAGAAGAAAAGTGGACATATTATCTTTTTTCTTTCTTATCTCCACACTGGGTGAAGTAGAATGCGTCTGCCTTTATCTTCAAGACTGGGAGCACTACTCAGTGGCAGGCCGACTTAGCTCCAAAAAAAAAAAAAAGGCCGCCTCTGACATGAGGAACAGACTACATGTGCAACCGCTCCTAACATGGAGTACAAACGCTGCTCATCCTGTATCCCTGGAGCCCTTACAGGGTACTATCAACCGGGCCAGCTGAACCCAGGTTTTTTTACCGAGCTTGTTACTGCTCCCCCTCCTCCTTTTTCATCCGGGATTGGGACCGGCAAAGGCGGAGTTTAGACATAACGTAACGTAGAAAATTAAGAAAGACAAACTTCAGGATGACACGGCAATTTATTTAAAGCACAAACTAAAATAGATAAAATACAAAAGAAGCAATGAGGGAAGTTTACACTGAGTAATAAAATATATAAACATCAAAATTAACAATCTGTTAATAAAATAATTAATACATAAAATGAAAGGATTTAAAAGCACGAATGTTTCCCCTATACATAACACAAACCTCTACTGTCCTATAAGCTTATGTCCATACTGTTCTTGAAAACCATTTCTGAGATTCCACCCTTCAGTGCTGCGTATATAAGCAGAATCGTCCAATACAGTATTAGAGCTCTGAGAAGCGGTCTGGTAGATTAAATTGGCGAAACCGCAGGGAGGGTTCACCACTGATGAGCCAAGCCCTCCCAATATATATTTTCATCGCAGTAAGAACAGTAGAGGTTTGTATTATGTATAGGGGAAACATTCGTGCTTTTAAATCCTTTCATTTTATGTGTATAGATGGCGCGTTATTGCTTTGTGTTAAAATAATTAATAATTTGCTACAGTATTATTAAACCTTATTTAACCATTGATTGAAAGTCAACAAAGTAGTTTAAATTGTCTAAAATCTGCTTTGTTTTGGTGGAAGTGGATTCTTTGCTTCAAGACTTCCCCTAAAGCCTGTTGATCAGCATGGATGGACGAGATGTACAGCTGTTTTAGATGGCAATATTCACGATTTCTTGAACCTGCCTCATCTTGGTTCATATTTGAAACAATTTATTTCATTTTAACCTCCATAAAGCTATATTTGTAATTCACTAAACACCCCTAAGCTGCCTTCCATAGAAAATACAGGGTATACTCCAAACCAATCCAATACAATAGTAGAGCAGTCTAGAGATTAATTTGGCGAAACCACTGAGAGGGTTCACTACTGATGAGCCAAGCCCTCTCATTCAATAACTCATATCATTGCAGTAAGGTCTGTAGAGATAATATTTGATGATATTTTAAATAAACTCATTGCCAGTAATTTATTTGTGTAAAATATTAACCATAAAGCTATATTTATTACCCTAAATAGTGTAATTGAAAGTTGCTGCGCCATCTATCGGAATAAATATCAACTATTCTCGTTGATTTTTAATTATTCCAGAATTGGCCAAATACCTGTTTTTGATTAATCAAGAAAAGCTAACCACGTACGCGTTTCGGGCTGTTGGCCCTCATCAGCGTGGTGCAAGCTGTACCTCAACGACCAAAAAACCGGTCCTTCAGGCATCTTGAAAAATCATGAAACGGGTAGTTAAGGCCAGATATATATATATATATATAAATAAAAAAGCACATGTGCTCGAGGTGAGGAGATGCCTTCTTTATTTTTAATATATATATATAATTAATAATCAACGAGAATAGTTGATATTTATTCCGATAGATGGCGCAAGCCATCAGCACTTTCAGTTGCACGATAAGGAGATGCCTTTTTCTTAATTTATGCACCTTATCCCAGTACAATATTACATTTGTACTATTTTTTCACATTGTGTAGCGTTCTCACGCAATTCTGGCCATAACTACCCGTTTCATGATTTTTCAGGATGCTTTAATGACCAATTTTTTTGGTCGTTGAGGTACAGCTTGCACCACGCTGATGAGGGCCAACAGCCCGAAACGCGTCCGTGGTTAGCTTTTCTTGATTAATAAAGAATGGGTATTTGTCCAATTCTAGAATAATTAAAAATCAACGAATAGTTGATATTTATTCCAATAGATAACGCAAGCCATCAGCAACTTTCAGTTGCACAATAAGGAGATGCCTTTATGCACCTTATCCCATTACAATATTACATTTGTACTATTTTTTCACATATATATATATATATTTTTATTTCAACACACAAAACGCGATATCCCGGCTATGGATAATTGCGTCGATTTACATTTTTAAACAGAAACAGTTATATACAAGAAATAGTAATCAAAAATAAAAAGAGAAACAATAATTTATATTAGTAACCTGAACCTTTCAGGTTAGAAATATAATAATAAATATATTTACAAAAATAGTTAAAACTATGATAATTCTCTCTGCTATTTACAAATTGATATAGATCTACAACATTATTTACTGTCTGTTGTCTAGCCGTGAAGAAAAGTGGACATTCCAGCAGTAGGTGTCTCGAGTCCTGGAATTCGTTGCCACAATGACAGCTAGAGTCTTCAACCGCTCCAATTTTTGATAAAAATCCCTTAAAATTTCCATTGATATTTCCCTGTCTACCTGGAGCCCAGATCTGAGCAGATCCTGGAGAATGTCTAATCCTGCCCTATCATGATATATAAGCAGTTATTTCTTATTCCCTTGTGTAAAGATTACATCAATTTCATGAGTCAATGCTCCACAAGCTGTTTTATGATAAGCAACGGCCTCTCCCAAAGGTACAGTTTAGTGCATCTAATGCAAGCCAAAATGTGTTCTGGAGCTGCAGGTGCCAAGCTACATTCTAGGCAAGTCGGATAGATTTTGTTATTTTCTATCTTCAATGGCTTGAGATGGCCTGTTCTAAATCTTGTTAGTGTTGTTTGATGCTGTCTGATGTTCAGAGCTCCTCCTGGGTTCACTCCACTGTACCAGCTGTGCTTAGGTGGGATCCTCCAGTTCTTGTTTATGTTTTGGCTGCCATTTCTATTTATTTAAAAGTAAGTTTATTTTTCCGTGGCAAGGGTTCTTTTGTGCCTATTTTTGCTATCAATATAAGCAGTAGCAGTATATCCACTAATTTCAAAACTAACCAACTCCGCCTTTGCCGGTCCCAAGTCCGGATGAAAAAGGTGGAGAGAAAACAGTAACAAGCTGGCTAAAAAAACCTGGGCTCAGCTGGCCCGGCTGATAGTACCCTGTAAGGGCTCCTAATCCAGGAATACAGGATAAAGAGCATTTGTACTCTGTTTTAGAAGCGGCTGCACATGACGTTGGTTCCTCATGTCGGAGGCGGCCATTTATTTTGGAGTTAAATCGGCCTGCTACTGAATAGTGCTCCCAGTCTTAATGACAAAGGCAGATGCTTTCAACATCACCCAACTGTATTGACTCAGCCATTGATGAGCTCTACTCATCCCCAGCAGACACCATCAACAAACTCTACAAGCTTTATACCCTAATAGGATTGAGTGGAGATAAGAAAGAAGATATTTTTCCTTTTTAAAAAGGTTTTCCTTGTACTTTAGACTAAGAGTCAATAAAGATGTTTAAATTGTCCATACAAGGCAAGGCTCCAATAAACACCAAAGGTTGGGACTCAATGTTCCTGTCCAGCTGGCCCAGTGTGCCGGTACTTAGGGCTGATGCTGGAACTTCAGGTGTTTACAGAGTAAATGGTTTGTTGTTTCTTATCCCCTTGTGTAAAGATTACACGAATTCCATGAGTTCATGCTCCTCGAGCTGTTTTATGATGAGCAGCGGCCTCTCCCAAAGGTCCTGTTTAGTGCATCTAATGCAAGCCAAAATGTGTTCTGGAGCAGCAGGTGCCAAGCTACATTTTGGGCAAGTGGGGTAGATTTTGTTATTATTTTCTATCTTCAATGGCTTGAGATGTCCTGTTCTAAATCTTGTTATTGTTGTTTGATGCTGTCTATTTCTGATGTTCAGAGCTCCTCCTGGGTTCACTCCACTGTACCAACTGTGCTTAGGTGGGATCCTCCAGTTCTTGTTTATTTTTGTTTTGGCTACTGTTTCTATTTCTTTAAAAGTAAGTTTATTTTTCTGTGGCAAGGGTTCTTTTGTGCCTTTTTTCGCTAGCACATCAGCAGCTTCATTGCCTTCAATTCCAACATGTGAGGGTATCCATTGAAGGTGAATTTTTGAGGTTTTTGAGAGTTTTTGGAGATAACCAATTATGTTCTTGCTTACTTTGTCTCTGAGTTCCCCTGTGTGACTCAAGTGTTGTATGGCACTTCTACTATCAGTAAGAATCCAGATATCTTGATAATTAGTATTTCTGATGGATTTTAAGGCTTCATAGATGGCTATAAGTTCTGATCTGAAGACTGAGCAAAAATCTGGGTTTCTTCTGTTTATTTTCTCAATGCCATTTGTAGTTTTGATGAGACAGCCACTGCCAGTGTATCCCAACTCATCTCTGCTACCATCGGTATAAATAGTTATTGCATTTTTAGGAATGTTATTAATTATTTCTAATGATAATTGCTTTAAGTATTCTGGATTTTGGTATTGTTTGTTGGTGGGTTCATTTAAAGTGTCATTAAAAATAACATTTTGTAGTGGTTCGCATGGAGAAATTTTTTCTGCTAAATAATTTTTTTCTACTTTATATTTTAAAAATCCATTTCTTTTGGCCAGGTGGAGAGGACCTTCTTTTTTGAGTCTTAGATTGGATTCCCAATTAAGTATGTAATTGGAAGTTCTGTGTTTGTTTCCATAACTCTTGATTTTGTTTATATATTTGGCAGATTGTAGCTTCTTCTATCCTTTAAGGGCATAATGTCTGCCTCGTAAAGTACAATATCGTTAGGGCAGGTATTTCGAAGACCTGTAATAATTCTAGCTGCACTTAGTTGTATCCTTTCCAGTGATTTTAGATTTGTTTCAGATGCTGTACCATAGATTTGATATCCATATTCCAGGATAGGTCTAATTAGAGATGTGTAAGTTAATTTTAGTGTGGTTGCATCGGCTCCCCACTCTCTTCCTGAAATATATTTCAGGATTTTTAGTCGGTCTCTTCCTTTTCTAATAACTTCTTCAATATGTTTACTGGAGTTAATTTCTGGATCCAGGGTGTAGCCAAGATATTTAGGATGTTTATTATATTGTAATTGTTGTTCTTTCAGAATAATTTTTGGCCTTATTTTGTATAGTTTCTTATCGGTAGTAAAAAGACAGGTTTCTGATTTTTGGGGGTTAAATTCTAATTTATGTTTATTAGCAAATTTTCTAGGTGGAGAAGAGTCTTGTTCAAATCCCTTTCAGCTTTTTTCCAGTTAGTGTTACTGCTCCATAGAATAATGTCATCAGCAAAAAGTCCAATATTGGTTTTATGTGAAATTTTTTCTTCTATGCCTGCAATAAATAGGGTGAAAAGAGTTGGGCTAAGGACTGATCCTTGTGGTAATCCTTGGTACAATTTGAAGGTTTTAGATAGAGTTCCATTATATTTGACCCTGATGTATGTATTTTTAAGGAAATCATTTATCCAAGTGATAGCTTTTCCATCAATTTTGAAATGCATGTATAATTTTGTAATTAACTTGTTTTTCCATACTTTATCAAAAGCTTGTGTAAGGTCTAAAAAAGCAGCTATGGTGTGGCTAGTTGGTTTTCTGTTTTGTGCATCTTTTACCTTTTGTGTGAAAAATAAGAGTTGGTCTATTGTCCCATGTCCTTTCCTAAATCCATATTGTTCTTCTGGTAAGAGATTTATTGTGTCAAGGTGGTAGGTGAGTCGTCTGAGTATAATTTTTTCCATTAATTTCCAAATACTTGTGAGGGAGATAGGTCGATAGTTTTTTGGGTCATCAGCAGATTTGTCAAGTTTTTTAATAGGAATTATTGTTGCAGTTTTCCAGTCTTGAGGCAATTGTGAGAGTAAATGGTGATATCCTAGAGAGAAGACCATGTATTCAGCCATGTCTAGACCCATGTTCAGTTGCACCCGGGTCCTTACAATGTTGTTGTTGTCATGTCCAATGAAAAGCCTCAGATGTCTCCATACATCTCTATTACAGCAATGTCCACTATCTTGGGTGTGTAAAGCTGCTGTATAGAGGTAAACTGTGTTGTTGTTGTCGTATCCAATGAAGGGCCTCAGATGTCTCCATACATCTCTATCACAGCAATGTTCTCTATCTTGGGTGTGTAAAGCTGCTGTATAGAGGTAAACTGTGTTGTTGTTGTCGTGTCCAATGAAGAGCCTCAGATGTATCCATACATCTCTATCACAGCAATGTCCTCTATCTTGGGTGTGTAAAGCTGCTGTATAGAGGTAACCTGTGTTGTTGTTGTCGTATCCAATGAAGAGCCTCAGATGTCTCCATACATCTCTATCACAGCAATGTTCTCTATCTTGGGTGTGTAAAGCTGCTGTATAGAGGTAACCTGTGTTGTTGTTATCGTATCCAATGAAGAGCCTCAGATGTCTCCATACATCTCTATCACAGCAATGTCCTCTATCTTGGGTGTGTAAAGCTGCTGTATAGAGGTAACCTGTGTTGTTGTTGTCGTGTCCAATGAAGAGCCTCAGATGTCTCCATACATCTCTATCACAGCAATGTTCTCTATCTTGGGTGTGTAAAGATGCTGCTCTGGGTCTATGTCAATTTTCTGCAAGGCTGCGGCCATTGCTGGGCATGAGAATATGTGGGTAGGTGCTAGTTCCACACCAGGACAGTCGTTACATGTCCTATAGGTTCTTGTGCCATCTGGATGTATTGTCATTCCTTTATAGTGTTTTGTTCTAAGTCTTATTATAGTTTTTTCAGTTTTCTCTCAGAGTTTATTTCACATATTACAATGTGGAAACCAAGAATCAGACAAAAAGTTTCAATATAAATTTATTATCCAATCACAATAAAGCACAAAAGTAGATTGAATAGAAGAGATTCGTTTAATGAAGGAACAACAAAAATCGGCTTTATTAAAAAAAATGAAAACTGATTTGGTAGGACCCAATAGATTTTTCAATTTTGTTTTTGATATAAAAAAATATTTTTTTTTCAATCCAATTGGTAAACATTTTGATTATAAACAGGCTCGGATTATAAAAAAATGGCCAATTTATATGTTTGAAGAAAAAAAATCTATATAGACAAGCATAGAAGATATTGGTGTACCTTTTCATATAAAGTTAGAATTAATTGAAAATATCAGTTTTCAACTCAGATTTTTTTTGGTGTGTGGTTATCTCTAGTAATGCAAAATACAATCATGGATAAAACTTAAGAAAATGGAAGTCTTTGATGTCGCCACCCATCTATTCAATATTTTTTAAGGAGACAGAGGCAATTTTGTTCACACTTGTTATCTCCTCTGTATTCAATAAAGGTTACTGTAAAACAAGGTAATAAACCAAATCCAAATAAATAAATAGTGTGTGACGTTTCGGTAACAGCGTTGTTACCATCTTCAGACAAAAGTACTGAAATGTCACACACTATTTATTTATTTTGATTTGGTCTTATTACCTTGTTTTATAATCTATAATCTAAATTGTGCCTTATCAAAGGTCACTGTAATGTCTTTCAGAGTTATTGTCTGAATCCTGATATACATGCTAAAAGGTACAACTTCCTTAAGTTTTGCCCATTAGTGTATATAGAAAACAACACAAAATGTTGACTAATTTCACATTTTGATAAAATTAAATGGTCTATATTATAGTGATGGTATAAAAAAAAAGATAAAAAAATCTGCATTTTTTACTGAATTTAAAGAATCATTCTAGTACAGTAGAACCTCCCTGTAAAGGACAACACCTAATTGCAGAGCCAAAGTGTCCTTTAGGGAGAGGTGTCCTTTTACCGGAGAGTTGCTGAATAGTAAAAATGGTAATTTTGTAAATGAAAACTGTCCTTTGTAGAAAGGTGTCCTCTAGCACGAGTGTCCTCTCATGGAGGTTCTACTGTATAAAGACAATGATAATATAGAAAATGCAAACTGTAAGTAATAATAGCCTTAATACAAAGTTCCACATTGTCAAAGGTAGAAGATTATAAATGTAAATCGCAAAGTAAATGTTTTAGGTACACCCAGCAGCAGTTTGTAAATGGTGCTCTGCCTCGTGATTGGACAACCTGATGATCAATGAGATAGATGCCTGTCTATATATAGCTGCTCATATAATGGGGAGTTGGTGTGGAAACTCTTTCCTTTCAAATTGCAACAAGTAATGCATTTATTTGATCACTGTTGCATATCTTTCCAGAATGGTTACAAGGTTTACCCACTATGTACCTGCAACCCCAAACTACAGTATTGACTGTATTGACTCATCCATTGATTAGCTCTACTCTTCCCCAGCAGACACCATCAACAAGCTTTACAAGCTTGATACCCTGATATGATTGAGTGGAGATAAGAAAGAAGAAGAAGATATCATTGACTGTATTGACTCATCCATTGATTAGCTCTACTCATCCTCAGCAGACACCATCAACAAGCTTTAAAAGCTTGATACCCTGATATGATTGAGTGGAGATAAGAAAGAAGTACATGGAGTGCAATATTTGAGAGGGTCAGTCAGAAAGAAATGGTTATAATACACATGGCAGGTTCAATATAAAATAATCTTTCATATCAATATTGAGTGAAAATATCAGCCCTACAGGGAAAAGTATCTTTCCAAAAACCTTTTTATTCTCTAGCTTTCAAGCACAATGCCATTCTATTACCATGTTTTCTCTGTAGAAGGGCGTTTGTGCTTGAAAGCTAGAAAATTAAAAAAAAATTTGGAAAGAAAATTTTCTCTGGAGGTCTGATATTTTTACTGAAGGTTTTGTCAGCATAATCCCCTTGAGGTGAATGTCCAACTTGTCAACTTCATTGGAAGACATGCTGAAACCTTCATCTTCTTTATTGAACACCGGCTTCAAAACTTTATTTAGAGGTGAGGTAACAGATGACATGGATGGGACTGCAGGAATGGACTTTTTTGACAACTATTTGGCTGTAGGTTGTCATGGTGTAACCACCAAGTCATTCAATACAGTTTCACTTAGTATGTTCGACCATATCATACTGCTTATGTCTGTAAACTCAGCAGGGAAATTGTCATTACCTTTCCTGGTGAACAAGAGTATCTATGTTATGATTGACAATGGAACCCAGGGATGCTATAGACCCACTTCTACTCACATTGGCTTCTTTTAACAATTCCAGTACTCATCTCTCACAGACAAGTCTTATATGCAAACAAGGTAAGTGTTTATAACCTATAATCCAAATTGTGCCGTATCATTATATGCAAACAGTTGTACAAAATCTGAACCATGGGAAATGTTTTAAATCTCCGCCAGTTTATCATCCAAACATTTCAAACCACTGAACTGGGATCATCATTTGCCTGTTGTAACATTTATACAAATGGACACAACATCTCAAGAATACATACAGTTCATCAAAATTCGACTTCAGTTTTTTGTTGGCGCAAATGCAGGACATCCTGGGATGTGTCCACAAGATATGTTGCCATACAGGCTTCCAGCTTTTCTAGGGGGTCTTCCAAGGAACAAAATGTTTCCTTGCTGTAGTCACAAACCTTCTCATTCTATCATGACTGGCCCTCGTAGATGGCTAAACACGTCTCAGCTTCAGCAAAGAGGGACTGGCTTCTTCTGTGAACTTGGGGCCAAGCATGCATAGTGACATATTCAACAATCTGGGTGATCAAGAAAATACATAGCTTTACATTTTGAAAGGAAGAGAGGTTCATTTCCACACACCAAACTTATTGGTTTAACAAAAATAAAAAGGTTTTGAGCCCATCTATAATGCCCTCAGATGAGAATATAAAAGCATGAGATAAAGAGTGGGAGGAGAGAGTAAACAAGCTAAATATTGTTTTCTTAAAATTTCCGGCAAACAACAAACTTGTGGCGGCTAAGATATCACAAGGAATTTCTACAAGAGGTGTGCAGGTGTTGAATGGCCTGGAAAGTAGAGATAAATGTCCACAAAGAATTGCTGCAACAGAAACTGATCAAGTTGTAGATGTTCAATGAAACAGCTCATTTGTTTCAGCCAAGTTTGTCTTAGAGGGAAAATTGTCTGAAAATTGGCATTGGAGAAGTTTTCAAGAGTTTTTATAACATTTCTTTGGAGCTAACATGTTGTCTCAAAAACCCTCTTTAAAACATTGTCTGTGTGTGTCATAACAGAAGTTCATATTTGAACAATGTAGAGGAAAAGTTGACTCTTAGCATTTTCTATATACAGCAAAACTTCACTGTAGTGAACCTCAATGGGAACGACTCTTGGTTTGTTAGAGCCATGTACCCACTATAGCCATGGTTCACTCAATGGTATTCATAACATTGGGGATTATTTCAGGTGGTTTCTTATAAGGGAAGGTTCGCTATATCCACGGTTCGAGGTTTTACTGTAATAGACTTTTCATATTTCATGGAAAATTCTGGAAAGATAGATTTCCACACAAATAGCTCATTAAATCACTTATATGCCACATCTTTAGAAACAGCCAGAATAAAAGGTGTTTCACTTTTAAGAAAGTTACAACAATCAGTATATAAGATAGCTTTACAAGTTTGATACCCTAATATGATTGAGTGGAGATAAGAAAGAAGAAAAGTATATTAGACTGCTGAAAGAGAGGGAGACTAGAACAACTAATGGGAGGAATGCAGGAAAATACATTTGGGGAGACTAGGTTAAACTTGTTTAGAATATTTGGTGCTTTAAGTACCATACAATGTTAAACTTTTTTATATATCCACACACAGTTTGTCTCCGAAAGAAATTAATGAATGTGAATAGATTAGAACTACAAGGTAATAAGACCAAATACAAATAAATAAATAGTGTGTGATGTTTCGGTAACAAGGCTGTTACTGAAACATCACACACTATTTATTTATTTGTATTTGGTCTTATTACCTTGTAGTTCTAATGTATAATCCGAATTGTGGCTTATCACGAATAAATGATATTTAAAAATTAGAGGGAACTATGTGGAGTTTAGTAGAGAGAGAGAGAAAGAGTGAGTGAGTGAGAGAGTGGAATCTTGGCACACAGTGTGGAAACAAGGATTCTGATCCATTTTGCCAACACAGATTACTTGCCACACACAGGTTTTGTGCAAACCTCAATCCCTAGGATTCAATGAAGCGGTTGGCTAACATGGAACAAGACTCATCCATCTCATAATCCTTCCATAACTTTATGTTGTATTCCTGCCTGAAAATCTGCCCTTGCTAGGTCACCAGCTTTAAACACCTGATTGGTAAATTTAACCTCTCTCGTAGGATATTATGAATTCAAAGCTGTCACTGTACTTTTATCTGAATTTGTCAAAACTGGTGTTGTGGCTCATTCTTTATCACCACTAGTAAAGTTTTGTACTATAGTGATATAACATCTTTCTGAGGTACCAGGGACATACATGGTAGTAAAATTTTAAAACACATGTTTAGAATCACAAACTGTGACAATAACCACATTACATGGGCACATGTCCTTTGTATTTTTTGGGTGCATACATATCTATCCTAATTTTCATTATAAAATCGATATCTTTTTTTAAAAGTGCATACATTATAAAAGAGTATTAAAAAAGAGGAAGAAAATGTTTTAAAATACTTTTTGTGCTTTTGATAAAGAAGTATAGCTTTGGCAACAACAAGATTGGTCTTATGGAGTAGCTCTCATTTTGAGGTAATGCCCATAGAGTGAAAAGAGAAGCAATAATGTTTTTTTAAAGAGAATGCTTATAAAAGAGATTTAAAAAGACACAACCAGAAAGAACAAAGCTTGATTTTTCACTGCCAAATACAAGGTAAAATGTCTGGTTGCAGGGATTTCCCACTATGTACTAAGTGTAACTCTCAGCCTGCAACCCCAAGACATATTATTGACTGTATTGACTCATCCATTGATGAGCTCTACTCTTCCCCGGCAGACACTATCAACAAGCTTTACAAGCTTGATACTTTAGTGTGATTGAGTGGAGATAAGAAAGAAGAAGAAGAGGTAGAATGTCAGTTATCTGGCACCGTAATCCATTTGTTATAAACAAGACAAAATTTAATGCCTTGAAAATCTCTATTTAACGACAAGGAGATAAAAATGTGTCAAATATTTTTGGCCAAGTTTGCAAATGGAACAGGGCCATAATGATTCTGCTTGTTATCAAGAAAAACACCAAAAGAAACTCGCCTAGTTAAAGCCTATAGTGAGTAGAGCCCCAAGAACAGGAGAAATTATACAGTCTGAACTTTGGAGGACAAGCCAAGAGTCCAGAAAAAAAGCTCAGTTCCAAGAAATGAACCAGAAAGTTACAAAACATCACAACTCTTTTTATTGACTTGATTAAAGGAAACTTTTGGACAAGTCCTTATTCAGCTAACTAAAATGATGTTTTGAAGAAAGGCTTGCTCGAAAGCTTCCTTTAATCAAGTCAATAAAAAAGAATTGCAGCATCTTATGATTTTTGTAATTTATTGAAAGCTGCCATCCTGTGAGAATGAATGATAATGGACCAGAGTGTCTGTAAGCCAGGACACCCCGAGACAATTTCTTTGGCAAATCTTCAGGAGAAGTGAGTGAGGAGACTCCCAGTGTCCAAAGCTCTGTGTATATAGCACTAAATGGATATTATGTTGAAGTAGTTGTCTCTTAATGAACTGAATTTTGTTGTCTTACATGTGCCAAGAAAGACTAACACCCCAGACTAGATCTCTTGAGTTAAAATAATACAAAATATTAAGTAATTAAAAGATGTGAAAATTGTTAAGCAAAAATCACACACTTAGAAATAGTATTAGCAAATTAACTAAATATAAAATAGGAGGGTTAATATATATATGTGTGTTAATACTTCAGAAAAATTAAATAAATATCAATTGAGAAAACATATTTTTAGACAATGAAGAATACAGTACTTTTGTATGAAGATGGTAACAACGCTGTTACCAAAATGTCACACACTATTTATTTGGATTTGGTCTTATTAACTTGTGTTTATATTCTTAGAACATCATGCGACGCAGGGGGATGAAGTACATCATACTGATCAGAAACACATCTCGGCAATGCATACCTGGACGCCCACCGACACGCTTCGTGGACCAATTGAAGAAACTCACTGGTTTGACGGTCACCGAGATAGTACATCAAGCTTAAGACAGAGATGTCTGGATTGCATCGTGTTTGGGATGTAATACATACACAATATGATGCACTAGCGCGCCATCTGTTATCAAAATTCACAACTATTTTAAATGCGTAGGATTCTTTTTGAAATTAATGAAATAATGGGAGGGTTCACCACTGATGAGCCAGGCCCTCCCATTAATTTTTCCATTGCAGTAAGGGCAGTAGAAATTGTTTAATTTCAAAAAGAATCTTAGAGGCGTTTAAAATAATTTCGAATTTTGATACATACACAATGTTCGATCGCGAATAAAATGATTGTAATAATAATATTCTGAGACCTATTATGATATCTTTACAACCAAGTTGGAACAGCAATCATTGTCAGTTCCTATTATGAGGAGTGAAGCAGTGACCGACAAGTAGGAGAAATAAAGTGTTCCACAAGGCACATATTGACAGTGGCAGCACACTCTAGCTTCTCAGGACAAACCCAAACATTGTCATATTTACACAAGGGAGGATATATAATACTATAAATAACACCCCAGACTAGATCTCTTGAGTTAAAATAATACAAAATATTAAGTAATTAAAATAAAAAAACTTCTATATATGACTATGCACACAAACATCATACTAAAAATACATACTACACTGTGACTAAAACTGTATAATATATATATATAAGCATAATACTAAAAAATATAATAATTATACAGTAGAACCTCCCTGTGAAGGACAGCTAATTGCAGAGCTAAAGTGTCCTTTAGGTAGAGATGTCCTCTTACCGGAGAGTTTCTAAATAGTAAAAATGGTAATTTTGCAAATGAAAACTGTCCTTTATAGAGAGGTGTCTGCTAGTGTGGTGTCTGTTAAAGGGAGGTTCTACTGTAATTGGTAAATTATACAACTAACAACAAAAGATAAAACAAAATGAGTATCAATTGAACACATCATTTCAGTAAAAACTAACATTAAAGAAATACCATTCAATAAAACTGTGTAAAAACTGGGTCATCTTGTAAATTTGGTGTGATTTGTATATTCCCACAAAAAAGCTGATTTGGCATAATCAACATATTATTTTACACAGTTCTTCACAAATAATAACAATTTTGGAGAATTTCTGGTGAAAATCGGGGCAACGGATGATCCTAGCTGCTTCTGTGGAAAACCAAAACTCAATACATTAATTGATAGAATGTCCAATCTTTCATAGCTACAGAAGTAATCATTTTTATCTCATCGAAGAAATGTGTGAATTTGTATATAACAAAGACACCTATGTAAAATTCAATAATTTTTGTAAATTCATTTTATATTTTCTTTTCTGTTTGAGAAAACCAACTTTTCAGTTTTAATTTTGTTTTTAGACCTGTGATTGAATTGTATATAAAATGAATTGTATATAGGCTGCTAGAATGTATTTAGGTCCAAGTATCCCAAGCTAGGATATCGCATCCGATATGTCAAATAAATAATAAATTTTTAAGGAAAGGAGGCAACTATTTTTTCATGATTAGTCAATAAAGAGAAGTGGTTGAAATAGAAATCAATTTGGTTCAAACATGGCAACAAAACAACCTCAGTGAAAAGTGAGGACATCCATAGAATCACTGCCCAGAACAACCAGACTACTGTGCATGGAGGGAATAAGATAGAAAACTGACAAAATTAAACAATAGTCCTTTAGATGCCAAGAAGAGCTAAGTAATCATTTCTGAAAATAACAATAAACAATACAGTAGAACCTCCCTGTAAAGGACAACACCTAATTACAGAGCCAAAGTGTCCTTTAGGGAGAGGTGTCCTCTTACCAGAGAGTTTCTTATTAGTATGTGGAGTATACTGAATACATATTTATATATATACTCATGGACAGAACTTGAGGAAAAGTCTTTGATATCGCCTGGAATCAATTTTTTTTAAGGAGAAAGAGGTTGTTCACACTTGGTTATCTCGTGTGTCTTCAATAAAGGTCACTGTAATATCTTTCAGAGTTATTGTCTGAATCCTGATATACATGCTGAAAGGTACAGCTTTCTTAAGTTTTGTCCATGAGTGGATATGTATTGTGTGGTGTTTGTTGAGGCTCTATTGAGTGATATAGTGAGTATATTTAAGGGCAACAGAGTAAGAAATTCATCAGTAAAACTGGCTCCAGACAACATTATAAACATTCAAGTCATATATAGCATTGAAGAGATATTGAAATCCTTAACAGCAATTTTCCACAACTCTTATTCTTGTGAGAGCATAAACTTTAATTGTTTCTCTATCAATTATCTTCAAACACCCCATTATAGGGCTCAATTGTTGACTTCATTTAGTTTTGAGATTCTGTTTTTCTTAAGCAATAAAACCTTTTAATTGTAAGGTTTTCAAAGGGATGACACTGCAAACATAATCGGCTGTTGCAGCAAAGCTTTTTGAGGATTCAAAAATCAATAAGTTTAAATAAAATAGGTAGATATACATTTCTAGTACTCTCAAAAAAACTTTTGCAATTAACAAAAATTAAAAAAGAACTTTAAAGACCTAAAATATAGTTTTTTTTTCCTTTTCAATGCTATAAAAACCTTGTTCTATAAAATGAAAGCACAAACAAGGTTATATAAAAGTAAAAAAACAACTACAAAATATAAAATAAAACAAAGTGAAAGAAATAAAAAAAATCTTTGGTTATAAATAAAATGCTCTAAAAATAAATAAAAACAACACATAAAAAACTAAAAAGAAGATAACAAAAACTACTTAGTCAGGCCATTCAGTGCTGTGGCAGCAGGCAGCTTGGAGGCAGAAAACATGGCGGCAAGCTAGACTAGAGATTCTTGATCAAAACAAACGGGCTCGGCGCTTGAGGTCGTTCCTTTTCCACTCAGGGAGCTTGTAGAACTGAAGCCGGGACATCCTGAAGAGGGCCTGGAACTCCTCATTGGACAGATGGCGCTGGAACAGTCAATGGCTCTGTTACTGCAGAACTGGGGCCATGGCTTGGGTGCCCCAGGTATACATGACATGGTGCCACTTCATTTCAACTACCTATGTCAAGATATGAATTTCATTCTCCCTACGTGTCACATCAAAGATAGTGGAAAAATGTGTTCTCAACCAGGAGTATTTGGAATAACCAGCACCAAGGCTAGAACATGGGGATCTGTCATTCAAATCTCAGGAAAACAAAGTCTGACTGTTACCTCCATGCAGTACCCCATGGATAGCCAACCAACAACAGCAGCTCCCCATTATGGAGACTTACCCGACAGGAAGCAACCTATATTTCCAGGCTCAAAACTGGCAGCCATACAAGACTGCTTCTCTTCCAGGATGGTGTCTTTCCACAATGCACCATCTGCAGGACCAAAGACACCTCACCAGACCACCTCTTGGCATGCATGGGAGCCTCAAAACAGGACCTATATTCCAACCCTACCAAGATTGTGAATTTGATCTATGAATATAGTCTCCATGATTTTGTATAATTATATAATGGGTTGATAAAAAAAAAACTGTAATAGATGGAAGGCTTGTGATGTCTAACAACCCAGATATCCCTTCCACCAGAGGAAACCCAATTCTTAATTGTGTGTACCACTCATTGCAGGACCAAGGACCACTATGTACAAACCTAAATATTGTACATCCATCAGTCTTCCCTACAACTGTCCCATATTGAACAGTCATTGTCAGCTGTGTAGACAAACAGACACTCTGCTACTTCTATACCCCAGCCTTCTTATGACAAGTATGGTGAGACACCTCATCATTTGCATAACTCAGAGACAAGGAGTAGACATGAACAGCTCAATGTACCAAGAAAAAATACCAAATCTATATACTGAAACAGCACTACCTTCATCCTTAGTGTATTTGTGCAATTTGATCATTTCTAATACAGTAGAACCTCCCTTTAGCAGACACCCCGCTAGCGGACACCTCTACACAAAGGACAGTTTCCATTTGCAAAATTACCATTTTTACTATTTAGCAACTCTCCAGTAAGAGAACACCTCACCCTAAAGGACACTTTGGCTCAGCAATTAGATGTCCTTTACAGGGAGGTAGTTCTACTGTGTTAAAAAAAAGCCCTCAATAAGCTGAAAATAAAGATCCAAGTAACCAGTGAAGAGAACACACGATTCCTTACCTCCAGAACATATATTTGCCAGGGATTCATAAACCCACAATATCCCTCTGTCCCGTCATATCATACCACTTATCCCCTGCTCTGGGCAGGTTTCTTACATCATTATTGAAGGTTCATAGCAACAATCTGCCCATTCCTAGATCCACCTCTGTAGGTTCTTTACACCAGTCTGCCACACTATTGCCACTGCAGATAGATTAGAACCACCAGTTGTGTTTGGGAATCAACTTATTTGGCACACCCATCTTTCTTCATAAGATCAGAACTGGTCGGATTGACATATGAACAAGAAACTGTGGAGCCATATTAACAACCTCTTCTGTTTATGTACCAAACAATTCTGCAGGTACCATCTGAAATACATGGAGAGAATTTGTGTGTATCCATTGATTTTACCTTTCCATTTGTAAATTGACTAGATGTTATCAAGTCTTCTTCTTTCTTATCTCCACTCAATCATATCAGGGTATCAAGTTGTGTCTGTTTGACAACCACTGGGTGAAGTAGAATGTCATTAAGACTGGGAGCACTACTCAGTGGCAGGCCGACTTAGCTCCAAAAGAAATGGCCGCCTCTGACATGAGGAACAGATGCCATGTGCAGCTGCTCCTGACATGGAGTACAAACGCTGCTCATCCTGTATCCCTGGATTAGGAGCCCTTACAGGGTACTATCAGCCAGGCCAGCTGAGCCCAGGTTTTTTAGCGAGCTTGTTACTGTTCTCTCTTCTCCTTTTTCATCCGGACTTGGTACTGGCAAAGGCGGATCATCAATAGTGGTGCAATGCTGTACAGAGTTGACAATCCATGACATAGCAACTTTATCTGAATAGATAGGAAGAAATTCTCTTTAAATACGTAGCAAATTCTCTCAAATGTTGGTTGAGAAAGAATAAATTGCTAGTGAACACCTCTCTACAGGGGAGTTTATATTGCCAAAATTACATTTCAGACACTCGGTTAAGAGGACACTTTGACTCTGCAACTAGGTGTTGTCAGAGAGGTACTGTATATATCTATATATATAAAAATCAATGTTTGTATGTTTGTATGTCCAGTAGACCAATTTGCAGTAGTTCACTAATTCAAACCAAAATTTCCATACATAGGTAAAAAAATACGGGGAAGACGATAGGCTATTTTAAAAAATATATAAATCAATTATTAAAACTATATATTCAAATTATTCTACTTATCTCACGAACAGCGCCCTCTATCAAAGATTAGATTAAATTATGCTGATGCAAACAAATAGATAATGCTAATAACAAACAATTATAAAAAAATCTTATCTAAATATATATCACTCGGGTAGATATGCACACAGGTCAATCCCGGGGCGAAGCCCGGGTCACCCGTCTAGTATATTATAATGGAGAGATCATATAGTGAAAGAACAGAATCCAGTCTTCAGGAGAATATGTGGAGAAATGGACATAAGAGAAAAATTGTTTCACTTTTTTTGAAAGAGTGTTTTCAAGTAACGAAGTAATACAGACTTTTTCAAGTAAGTTTTGTATTATAGAGAGTAAAATATGATGAAATTATTTTAAATGAGTTTTGTGCCTCTTTTTAATATATAATTAACACAAGGTAATAAGATCAAATCCAAATAAATAAATAGTGTGTGACGTTTTGGTTGTTACCATCTTTAGACAAAAGTACTGAATGAGAAATTTTATTACAGCATGTTTTTGATAAAATTTCTCATTCAGTACTTTTGTCTGAAGATGATAACAATGCTGTTACCGAAACGTCACACACTATTTATTTATTTGGATTTGGTCTTATTACCTTGTGTTTATAATCTATAATCCAAATTGTGCCTTATCATAATTAATGCAAGTTTTCCTAGATTTTCTTGTCTTGATTTAGAAATTAGATATAAAGGTGCACACATCTTGCCAATTGAATTGCACAAAGAATCTACCATTAAAAAAATTATTTTCACATTTTGATATTCTCTCAGTATTGATGTATGGAAAGCGGCCATTATTAAGAGGTGCAACTGAATGACTTCATTCAAATATAATAAAAATGTTGAACAAGTGTGAGAATCACCAAACCATGGCTCTAGTGAACCTCCAGTTCAGTCCATAGTGAGGATAACTGCGGCAGTGGTTTCCAGTGTTTATACCTCCAGATGGCAGCGGTCCGTGTCGGGGGGAAGGCGATAGTTGGTGATCATCAGGAGATGATAGGGGTACAGCTGCCAACAAACATCAGGTTTCAGCAGAGTGAAGTGGTGGGGGGGACCCAAACTCTACCTTGGGAGGGTCAGCTGAGTTGTGGAGGTTGACATTGGGCAAGGATCTCCGCAGGTGAGGGCTGTACGTAGGATAGCGGATACCTCGGTAGCCTTCTGAATACGGCGTGCTCCGGAAAAACCCTCCGCTTGAACTGATTGTCTACCACAGCCAATCAGAATGATCTCCCTCACCTCAATGTGGCAACAACGTACAATTCCATCGTGCTGGTCCACTGGAGTGGAAACTGGGGACACAGATTGGAGGGTCAGACAGCAGCTGCAGCAGTATTGGGGCCAGGTTTACCATCAGACTTCCCGCAGCTGAACTCTGAACTGTGGGTCTTCTCCAGCCGGCTCAAGTCTCCAGTCTGGGTGACAACACAATGGTCTAGAAGGAGCAATACATAGCTATTACTGGACTCCAACTTTGAAACAATTGTATAGACATTGGATTACTCACAACTAATGAATATTTGGAGAAATATATGAAAATATAGCTACAGGTATTCTCCAAGTGAGTTGTTGTTGTTGTTGTTTCTTATCCCCTTGTGTAAAGATTACACAAATTCCATGAGTTCATGCTCCTCAAGCTGTTTTATGATAAGCAGCGGCTCTCCCAAAGGTCCTGTTTAGTGCATCTAATGCAAGCCAAAATGTGTTCTGGGTTGTGGATGGTTTATAAATGTCATTCTTAAAACTAGCCACTTCTAAAAAGGGTAGTCTTGTAGCCAGAAAATATTCAGAGGTTCCCTGATAATACCTCTCTAGCTTTAAAATCGATTTTTTTTTTTGTTTTGGTATTCAATTACTTTGTAAACCTTGTTGACATCAAATATATGGGGAGATGGAAAGATTTTCAAACTTTCTTGATTACTTGGTTCCCTTATCCACTTGGATACTTCTTAAACCTTGTTGTGTTCTACCAACCTGACTGCAATATGACGTTACATGCCCTGTTACACTTGAAACAGATTGGTCTTCCCTTCTATTATTGTTTTATTCATGGCTCTTATTGTAGGTTTTCATCTAAGAGTTTGGTTTTGGTGGGAAATTTGGATTGTAAGGTCGTCTAGGGACAGAGACAGTTTCAATAAACAGTTGTTTTTTATCCCCTTGTGTAAAGATTACACGAATTTCATGATTTCATGTTCCTCGAGCTGTTTTATGATAAGCAGCGGCCTCTTCCCAAAGAGTTGTTTCTTAATTGCCAGAGGAGTTTCACACGGTTTGATTCAGATCCTTGGTCTTAGAGGTATTGAACATAACATACTACATCCATAGGTTTTTAATTAAGACTGTGTCTATACAAGGCAATAAGAACAAATCCAAATAAATAAATAGTGTGTGACATTTCAGTAACAGTGTTGTTACCATCATCAGACAAAAGACACTGTTATCAAAATGTCACACACTATTTATTTATTTGGCCTTGTTAACTTTTCTTTCTAAACTATAATCCAAATTTTGTACCTCACCGAGACTGTGTTTACTTTATTATGGAGCTTGGGGTTCAACTTACCAGGTCATCAGGACTGTCCCTAGAAGGCAGGGACATGGTTCCCAGACCATAGCCAGGCTTGGGAACGTACCGTAGGGAGGAGACAACTGCAGTCAAGGTTGCAGTTCAGCTAGACAGCAGGCTGGAGTAGACTTACTGTTGTAGTTGGGGGTGACAATGCCACGGGCAGAGTGGGGCCTGTGGTGGTCAAAGTCATCTTCCTCCCATGGCTTGGGGTGATCAGCATTGCGGGACGGAGCTGCACCACAGAATCATAAGACATCTTCTTCTTCTTTCTTATCTCCACTCAATCATATTAAGGTATCAAGCTTGTAAAGCTTGAGACTTGACAATCATCATGACTGGGTGAAGTAGAATGCGTCTGCCTTTGTCATTAAGATTGGGAGCACTACTCAGTGGCAGGCCGACTTAGCTCTAAAGAAACCTAGTCATATCCCAGCCAACAGAATCTCCCACAGATGGAGAATCATGAGGAACTAATAGAGGATATTCTCACTATCTCTCCCATCAATGAAGCAGACAAAGTTGTATGTTCAAAACACCACTTAACCATTTAGACACCAGGGAAGCCCGTCCAATCATTGGCTTTCATAGAGTGATGGCTAGCGTCAGTGTGCTGATCTTTTCCTCTTCACACATAAACACAAGGTAATAAGACCAAATCCAAATAAATGGTGTGTGAAGTTCCTGTAACAATGCTGTTACTGAAACATCACACACTATTTATTTATTTGGTCTTATTACCTTGTGTTTATAATCTATTATCTAAATTGTGCCTCATCATTTTCCTGATCTCCTTGTTTCCTTAATATTTTGCAATGCCTCCTGAAGATGACAATTCAACTTAAATTCAGGATTAATACATGGAGTCATTAGATTCAAATGACACTTGAGTTTATTTTTAAAGAAAAGTAAACTATTGATCTTTATTGTGTGTATTTCCCATCTTTTTTGATCCTCAAACTTTTGGGGAAATCTCTCTGTCTACTTCCCCACCCATTTTCTTTTCCACTTGATTATATTATTACAGTAATTATAATACAGTAGAACCTCCATGAGAGGACACCTCTCTACAAAGGACATTTTTCATTTTGAAAATTACCATTTTTATACTCTTTTTGCAACTCTCCAGTAAGAAGACACCTCTCTCTAAAGGACACTTTGGCTCTGCAATTAGATGTCATTTACAGAGAGATTCTACTGTAATAGATTTTTTTTTATAAATTCAACAAAAATATCAGTTTCTCAATACTTGGAAGATAATTGAAATATTCTGTTACATTTTCTAGAGCTAGAACTAGAAAGAAATTGTATGAATGAGATTATCTTTTTCATCGACATGTATTTTCTCAATATATTTAACATAAACAAAAAACAGGATAGAATACTTCTGGAAAAAAGTGAAAACTCCTTTTGTGTTTAGAGAGTCCTTTAGGCAACAACGCCACTTTTTCCCATGGATCATCAACCATGGCACTGTTGCCTCCCCTTTGCAACTCTTGGATCACAAGCACTTTCTATCACTTCCTAGTTTTCAAAACAACAACAGTTGCTCAAACACAGGTATTACATGAATTCTGTTACGCTTCTTTATACCGAAGGAATCAGCTTAAATCTTGGGAGGTTTTAACTAGTTTATTTTCTAAGGCCAATTACCTGTAACATGAGAGGCCAATCATAAAACAGCTTGAGGAGCATGAACTCATGGAATTTGTGTAAATCTTTACACAAGGGGATTAGAAACAACAAACAACATACCTGTAACATTATATGTACACATGTGTACTATTTAATTAGCATGGATAAGGCACAATTTGGATTATAGATTATAAACACAAGGTAATAAGACCAAATCCAAATAAATAAATAGTGTGTGACGTTTCAGTAACAGCGTTGTTAACATCTTCAGACAAAAGTACTGAATGGTACTGTTGTGTCTCTACACTACTCCAGGTCACCGAGATCCACTAAGTTAAAGATAAAACCTTTATTGGCTCATAACACTAATATGACTGAATATTTACAATTTAATGATACATATATATACATAAAAATAATTAACATACAAACAAACAAACACTATGCAAAACCTTATTTGCATATCTCGACAATTTATCTAAAACATAACTATTGTTATGCAAAACACCACATCTTCTCACCCCCAATTTGTTACACAATCTTTTAAGTATTCGGGGAGTCTCCGGTTTCTTATTGGTCTACACTGCCCAGGTGTTTCCTCCAGCCTTGGTGGGTCCCTCCTGATCGGCATAGTATCCAGGAAGCTCCTGTTGTCTGCATTGGAAGCTGGTCTCGGGCACCGAGGCGAAAAGTGGGAAGTCCACGCCGGGGTTGCCGTACACGCTCAGCCCGTCACCCTCACTGTACATGTCCTCCCCACCGTTCATGTAACCCGCGCCCATTCCATTAGCTCCGCTCATCATTCCATTGGCGTATTTGCCTCCGTTTCCATTCATCATTGCAGCCATTCCATTACCATTCATATAAGCAGCCATTCCATTGCCGTTTCCATTCATAGCCGCGGCCATTCCATTGCCATTACCGTACTTAGCTCCATTGCCATTGCCGTTCATCGCAGCGGCCATACCATTTCCATTCATTACCTCATTGATTTGACATACACTGTCGCCATAACTTATCCATTCAAGACCAATTCCAATCTGGTCAAACGCCTCCCTTCCAATCAGATTTGGGCCCGGACCTTCGATCACAAGCAATTCCATTGTGATACTTCTTTTGTTCACTTTTACGTCGGCTTTTATTTTACCCAGAATGGATAACCTCTGTCTGTTCCATTGCACCAACTTGGTAGAATCCTTCTCTATTCTAGGCCTTTCTGACTTCACCCAAGTTTCTATATACGTCTTCTCAGAAATAATATTTTTTCTTGTTCCTGAGTCAATGAGCATATTCATATCTCGACCGCTAGTCCGTACTTTTACCATATAATTCCGCATGTTACTTGTGTCCTTCACTTGATTTATATTAAAAAGGCCATTAGTTGCCTCCGCCTCCTCATCTATCGAGCAATTATTACGATCGCTCCTCCAGTTCCCGTTCTTACAGACCCTAGATATATGCCCTAACTTCTGGCATTTAAAACATCTTTTATCTTTAAAGAAACATTGCTCTTCTCTGTGATTTGTGTATCCACAGCGGAAACATTTAAAAATCTTCTCATTCCTCCGTCTCACCTTAACAGCTCTTCCCATTACATTCATTTCTTCCTGAGGTTTTCCATCTTTAATTTCTGCAACGTTCTTTACCGCAGCCTCATGTGCCAATGCCATATCTTGAGCCACTTTAAATGTTAGCATACTGTTCATTAACAGCATTGATTGTATCTCCCCGTTTAGAATACCGCATACCAGGGCATCACGCAACCTATCCTCCAAATCAGGGAATTCACACTTCTCGGCAATTATCTTTAGAGCTGTTATAAATTCAGATATTGTTTCATTTGGCATTTGAAGCCTTTTCGCAAATTTAAAACGCTGCACTATTATATTTGGCGTCGGATCAAAGTATTTTTTATCCCTGCTACTATCTCCTCCCATTCTGTTTCCAATGGATTCTTGGGAGAGGTCAACGTCCGTATTATATTATACATTTCTCTTCCGCATAGCGAGAAAAATGTTGCCTTCTTTTTAACGATCTTTACTATATCATTCGCTATGCAATAGGATTCAAAGCGTTCTAAATAACTTGAGATTTCATTTCCATTGTTTGGGTTGAACTGTTCAATATTCATCATTGTTCGCTTACTTTTCCTTCGTCGCCACTGTTGTGTCTCTACACTACTCCAGGTCACCGAGATCCACTAAGTTAAAGATAAAACCTTTATTGGCTCATAACACTAATATGACTGAATATTTACAATTTAATGATACATATATATACATAAAAATAATTAACATACAAACAAACAAACACTATGCAAAACCTTATTTGCATATCTCGACAATTTATCTAAAACATAACTATTGTTATGCAAAACACCACAGGTAACAACGCTGTTACCGAAACGTCACACACTATTTATTTATTTGGATTTGGTCTTATTACCTTGTGTTTAATTAGCATAGATTTCTCTCTGAGGGCAGTCAGTAATGTGGTGGGTATTTCTCATCTAAATAGTTTTACCATCTGAGTTCAGCTGAAGGATGGCTGAAATGTGTGTAGCCTTACAACAAGGGGAGTTTTAATTGGCCCCAAGACCAACTATCCAGTTCCTATATATGGTCAATTATAAAAATGTGAAAGAGGTAAATAAATTGATAAGGCACAATTTGGATTATAGATTATAAACACAAGGTAATAAGACCTAATCCAAATAAATAAATAGTGTGTTACGTTTCTGTAACAGCGTTGTTACCATCTTCAGACAAAAGTACTGGATAACAAACATTACTTATGTCTTTTGTCTGAAGATGGTAACAATGCTGTTACCGAAACGTCACACACTATTTATTTATTTGGATTTGGTCTTATTACCTTGTGTAGGTGAATAATTTATCAAAGATGGTGCCCTGGTGTTCTCTAATGTACATCAGGGCAGAAATGGACTTACAAGCCTTGATAGGATTGTCGTAGCGGAGGCGGATGGGGGGTTCATGATCGGCTGATGGTGTTCGAGAAGCATTCCTGGGGTCGAGGTTTAGTTTCTTCCAGGCACGGATCTTCTCCCTCTCTCTCACAGTCTTCAGGAACACCTGCACCACCAGCCACATGCTTAGAAATGTGAGAGGTTGACAGTATACAGAGTGTGCCCAAACTCACTAGAACCATTCGCTGTATAATGACAATATTTAATTGCCCACTGCTGACAATACATGTGTAGTTTTATGCCATCAATCTCCAATACTTCTCTAACTGGTAAGCATAGAGTCAAATCCCATCTGGTGTGAAGCCAACAAATCCATCTATCCAGCCACTGGGTCCATGCTGAGGTTCAGTACCCACCTTGCCAATCCCTGTGGCAATCTTGGAGAGTTCCTCCTCTTCCTTCTTCAGCTGGGGATCATCTTCAATCTTGACAGACTCCGTGTCCTCCTCATCTTCTGTGGTGTTGCCCTTGGAACTGCCACCGCTCCACCTCCGCCTCCTCTCTGCCCCACACAGTGTGAACCACTTAGTTTGGTGCAAGTTAGACCTAAACTACATGTTGTTACTGTAACTGAATCAGATAATCACACCAGTCTATAGTACTCTCTATCATTTGTATGTTTTTTTATTATTATTTCCAGTACATGTGGTGCAGGCCATGATAATCATGATGGGTAAAAGTTGATGACTGCCTTTACTGTAAGTGCACCACATGTCTACACATATAAAAATCAGTTCGGCTTTTGCACTTACAAGTGTTCCATAGCCCCATTTGGTTATTTGCACTCACTGAGGGGTTGGACTTTTGCAAGAAATAGGGTCATTAGAGAATTTATTTTAATTAGAAAAAGTGCTCGAAGCAGGATTCGATCCCATGTCATAGTGGTAAAAACCAATGATTTATACCCTAGGTCCACTGATCACCTTTAAATAGTGTTGTTCTAGTTGGTGGTATCTGAGCCCACAAGAACACATGCAATGGTTGGTTTCTGCCCATCCTGCTAGTACCCTGTTAGTACAGGAACTTGGTCCGACAAGTAGTTTCAATTCGTGTAATCTTTACACAAGGGGATAAGAAACAACAACAGTAGTTTCAAAATAAGCCTTGAAGAAGTCGAACCAGACAGGTTGAGATGGCCCACAACTAGGACATGTTAGCAAGAAACCAGAGGGGTTGAGAAGACAAGAGAGAGACCACAAGGGCTCCCTCACATCCCACTCTGGCCCTCTTCAAGTATTGACCCAGTTTGGAAGTCCAAAGAGCAGCTCAACCTTTATTTTTGTGTTTATTTTATAATTATAATAGCTCTATTCAGTCACCTATTTACAGATGACTGTGAATTTTTCACAGAAAAATGTCCAATTATTTACAGAGCAGTCAGTGTAAAATAAATAAAAATTGGATGAATGGCTGAACTAAACATTCTTCTTTGAGTCCCACAATTTTTCTTCAATTTTAGCACCACCACTCTGGTAAATCTCTCCATAAAACATTCACAGCCGAAGTATATATCTGTATTCAGTCTCTCTCTGAAGTTTAATTATATATATAACATTTACTATGGTAACAAGTGAGTGACCACAAGTACCTGGGTCAGTGTAGGGGAAAGGTGGGGCAGGGAAGTCATCCCTCTCTATACGGGGGATCTCTGTGGGCCGGGGGGGATGGGCCCCCGGGTAGTGGGCAAGCTCTATGGGCTCCTCGTTGTTCATGTGGGGGGAGTGGGGCCGTGGGCCGGACTGGATGCACTCCACTGGGCCAGCTCAGTCAGTGCCTCCATTCCACTTCCACAGGGATCACACTTACCCAGCTTGTCCATTCCTGCAACACCAGCACCACATTTAACACTACTGGACTGCTTCCTCTTATTGTCTTAATTGCAACAACCTAACCTGTTCCCCAGTTACAATCATGGAGGATTGCTATTTCTTGAACTATGAAAATAAATAAATAAAAAATGAAAAGGTCAAAGTCACCATATAATGGGAGCAGGGTTATAAATAAAGAACTTGGAAACTTTGAGACCATTATTGCATCAGGCCACCACTTTTGTACAACAAGAAATGGCTTAAAACTCTGCCTTTGCCGGTCCCAAGCCCGGATGAAAAAGGAAGAGGGGGAGCAGTAACAAGCTCACTAAAAAACCTGGGCTCAGCTGGCCTGGCTGATAGTACTCTGTAAGGGCTCCTGATCCAGGGATACAGGATGAGCAGCGTTTGTACTCCATGTTAGGAGCGGCTGCACATGGCGTCTGTTCCTCATGTCAGAGGCAGCCATTTCTTTTGGAGCTAAGTCGGACTGCCACTGAGTAGTGCTCCCAGTCTTAATGACAAAGGCAGATGGATTCTACTTCACCCAGTCATGATCTCAAGCTTTACAAGCTTGATACCCTAATATGATTGAGTGGAGATAAGAAATAAGGAGAAGAGAAATGGCTTGTTGCAGCCACCTCTTGAGTTAGGTGAAGGCAAGCTTGAGGCATGGATTACTCTTGAATGGTAGAAGGCAGTAGTAGCTAGAGAGTTTTTAACACGTGATATAGGTGTGGAGTAAGTTGGCTCACCTGGCTTGATGTGGGGAGACCTGGGGACTATCCTCCTCCTCTCATAGCCCTCTGCCACACCCAGCACTTCTGTCTTCAGCCATTCTCAATTATCACAAAGCAATAACGCCCCATCTATACATATAAAAGGAAAGGATTTAAAAGCACGAATGTTTCTTTTATACATAATACAAACTTCTACTGTCCTTACTGCGATGAAAAATATATTGGGAGGGCTTGGCTCATCAGTGGTGAACCCTCCCAGTGATTTCGCCAATTTAATCTACCAGACCGCTTCTTAGAACTCTAATACTGTATTGGACGATTCTGCTTATATACGCAGCACTGAAGGGTGGAATCTCAGAAATGGTTTTCAAGAAGACTATGGACATAAGCTTATAGGACAGTATAATTACATTCAAATATTTGCATCAAGCAATGCTCTTCCGCAAACAATAAAGACAAGGTCAGTTAGGCTTAAATTAACACAATTATGTTTACACAAAACCTTCATTGAGATAAAACACAACTAGACATATGATTGATGACAACAAGAGTTACCCGGGGGTCTGTGGAACTGGGGAGACTTGGGAGGGTAGGGATGTACAGGCCGCCTGAGGTAGCCCTGGGTGGGTTCAGCCATGGTGAGGTAGCTGCAGGTGTACACCCGACTGAGATCCTTGTCGAAAGGGCTGCAGCGGCCGTAGCTGCTCTGTACATCCAATGTCTGGGTAGACAGTGGGGGAGTGAGGGATGGCTCAAGCTCTACCTGTCCATCCAGTAACTCTTCCTTGCTTAGGTCCCCGTCATCCAGGGACTCTTCCGGCATGGGACCACACCGGGGATGCCAGATGGCTTCTCCTACATCCACCAACTTGTAGTTAGCTTAAGTCAAAAGGCTATTCATTAAATAAGTTTATATAAAAGAGCCTACTTGGATCTGTAAAGAATTCAAAAACAATTTTTTCTTAAAATATTTTGATAGATTGCTCCTTCGTTATAAATTTATTGTACGGTAAACTTAATTTGTAACAGAATTTTGGACAAGAATTTGTAAATTAAGTTTACTGTGCAATAAATTGATAAAGAGGGAACAATCTCTCGAAATATTTTGAGATTTTTTTTTTCTTTACAGATCCAGGTACACCCTTTTATATAAACTTATAGTTAGTGGTTTAGATTTATTGCTGGGTATGCCAGAGTGATGGTCATTTGAAGATGGCTACTAGAAAAGGGGAAGTAAATCTAACCAACAGGACTGTGGCCATAGCAAGTTTTTAAAATTTATTCCACCAGGAAGGCCAACAATAAATTTCTATTAAAATGTATTTCTTGTTGCATAAAACAAATAACCTCAACAAATCTGATTGTGGGTTTATTGCATTGTTGCATTCTATTTGTCTCATCCTCATTTCTTTTTTGTTGACATCTAAGGCAAAGAGTTGAATCTTGGAATTTTCCCAGCTGATGAAGCTGAGTCTTGTGAAGCCAGGTTTTAGCGCTTCCAGTTATATTCATGGCTGCATAATGAATGATTTTATAATCTTCCCAGTGGTAAAGGAAACCAATCTCTTTTTGAGAGAATCGATCAATGGGAGAGTATGGTCTGTCCCTTTATATTTGGGGATGTCTATATTGGGTTCAAGACAAATGGGTCGGTGCTTGTATCAATTGCTGCACCAGGTTATTCAACCGGACACTGGCAGCCAATGAAAAATTAAAAAATAATAATAAACCCACAATCAGATTTGTTGAGGTTATTTGTTTTATGCAACAACAAATACATTTTAATAGAAATTTATTGTTGGCCTTCCTGGTGGAATAAATTTTAAAAACTTGCTATGGCCACAGTCCTGTTGGTTAGATTTACTTCCCCTTTTCTAGTAGCCATCTTCAAATGACCATCACTCTGGCATACCCAGCAATAAATCTAAACCACTAACTATAAGTTTATATAAAAGGGTGTACCTAGGTGTTTAGCTGGCAAAGTGGCTAGGACAAATCTATGGGCAAAATATAGATGGAAATTTTGCCAAGAAAATATTGATATATAAAGGTCACCTCTCTTTCTCCTGTCAAAATAGATGGCATCTAGCTTTGATGTCTATCTTGACGGGAGAGGTGATCTTTATCTTTATAAACAACTACCCGAAGAAGCCGGGCAATGCCCGGGCTCTACCCAAGAGCATTTTCCCCCGTGTGTGTTTTTAAAATATAAAAATGTAAATTTTCCCCCAACGATATTTGAAAATTGTATTATTTTGATTTTTATATGAAAACCCAACTTTACTTCTCTCAGTTTCCGCAATGAGGTGCTGGTTGCGAGTGATATAGAGAAATTTGTTAATAACTCCAAGGATATTCGAGATAGAAGCCTGAAAAATGGCCTATAAGTTTTTCTAGATTCAACTCTATATACTGTTGAAATTCCAGCCAGATTAGTTACATATTGTGGATGTGTATAGCCGACAAACATATATATATGATATCCTCCCGGCAAAATTTCCATATAAATATATATAAACTTGGCCTTAAATAGCCATTTCTTGATTTCTCAGGAAGCCTCTGGGACCAAATATTTGGTTGTAGAGGTACAGTCTGCACCACGCTGACGAGGGCCAACAGCCCGAAACGCAAATGGAGTTGACTTTTCTTGATTTATTAAGAAATTGGGTTGGCCAAATATCCTGGAACAGGTTAAATAAATGTTTAGTTGATTTTTGTTCCACTAGATAGCGCTCTGCCATCTAGAAATGTTCATGTGAGCATGGTCAGGATAGGCCTCTTTTATTTTAACACATATCTATCTATTAATATGAAAAATAGACACTTCGGCCAGTTGGAGTTTTTTATTTTCTCAACCAAGGTAATAAGACCAAATCCAAATAAATAAATAGTGTGTGACGTTTCGGTAACAGTGTTGTTACCATCTTCAGACAACTATTTAAAACATGCTGTGGTAAAATTTCTCCTTCAGTACTTTTGTCTGGAGATGGTAACAATGCTGAAACGTCACACACTATTTATTTATTTGGATTTGGTCTTATTACCTTGTTTTATAATCTATAATCCAAATTGTGCCTTATCTTTATTTTCTCAACGTTAAATAAGTGTCTATTTTTCATATAAATATGAATGCCGGCCAGGCAGCCTATATCTTTACATATCTATCTATCAGCACACACCAGTGGTAATATAAGGAAGTAGGGAGGTTAGAGACACCCACCTTGTAGGTACATCTCCTCCCCATCCCCAAAAGGATCCCCACACTTAGAACACCGGGCACAAGTGGGATGGAAGTGGTGGTTATCTCCAGCCTGCTCACATACATTGATATATAGCTGGGCTCAGTCACTGACTGGACATTTTAAACATGAGAGACACATAAAAGAAAATAAAATAAGGTAATAAGACCAAATCCAAATAAATAAATAGTGTGTGACGTTTCGGTAACAGCGTTGTTACCATCTTCAGACAAAAGTACTGAATGAGATTTTTGTCTGAAGATGGTAACAACGCTGTTACCGAAACGTCACACACTATTTATTTATTTGGATTTGGTCTTATTACCTTGTTTTATAATCTATAATCCAAATTGTGCCATATCAATAAAAGAAAATAAGACCTTATCCAAATAATTTATTAGTATGTGACGTTTCGGCAACAACATTGTCACCATCATCAGACCAAAGAATAATGTCATTTATTCTTTTGTCTGATGATAGTGACAATGTTGTTGTCGTCACAGACTAATAAATTATTTGGATTAGGTCTTATTTTCTTTTATTATAATCTATAATCTAAATTGTGCTTTATCATGAGAAAAACATATTATTCTAAATGTGAAAAAAATAGTACAAATGTGATATTGTACTGGGATAAGGTGCATAAATTAAGCAAAAAGAAAGGGGCATCTACTTTTCGTGCAACTAAAAGTTGCTGATGGCTTGCACCATCTATCGGAATAAATATCAACTATTCTTTGATTTTTAATTATTCCAGAATTTTCCAAATACTGCTTCTTGATTAATCAGGAATTCTGATACACAGCTCTATCTGCTGGTTGAATCTAAAATTGAAGTGTCTAATCCTGTTTAAACCTCATTCAATAACATCTTTGCTGAAGGCTAATTTGAAAAATAATAAAAATTCAAGTTGATAAGGCACAATTTGGATTATATATTATAAACACAAGGTAATAAGACCAAATCCAAATAAATAAATAGTGTGTGACGTTTCGGTAACAGCGTTGTTACCATATGCTGTGGTGAAATTTCTCATTCAGTACTTTTGTCTGAAGATGGTAACAATGCTGTTACCGAAACGTCACACACTATTTATTTATTTGGATTTGGTCTTATTACCTTGTGTTTTTAAAAATTCAAGTTCTTGAAACTTGCTTTCTACCACAGAATCTATAAATAAATATTTTTTAAAATAGTTTTTTATTATTATTAACAAAAGTTAAAAAACAAAACCAAATCTAAAATTAATTTCTGATCTATAATCCAAGTTGTTTTTTATTAAAATGTACTGAAAAGTGTAAAATTAATATTTTAGCTGCCACCCTTGAACAATTAAATTTATTTAATTAAAAAGGCATATATTGGATCAAAATATCATTTATTTTACCAATATTTCAGTTGGCTGAACGCCAACCTTTATCAAGGTGTTATAACATATTTAATTAAAACAAGGTAATAAGACCAAATCCAAATAAATAAATAGTGTGTGACGTTTCGGTAACAGCATTGTTACCATCTTCAGACAAAAGTACTGAATCTGAGTATGAATCTGAAGATGGTAACAATGCTGTTACCGAAACGTCACACACTATTTATTTATTTGGTCTTATTACCTTGTTTTATAATCTATAATCCAAATTGTGCCTTATTAATTAAAGATTTATTTATGGATTGCTCTATTTTCAAAAAATTAAATTTATACGAGCAAAAACAATGTGGGGGATGATCAGCATATATTGAGTGAAGAGGTAAAATACTTCGGTGATCAAAAACTCAAGAACAAGGGAGAAATTGTATTACATTGATAAAACATGCAAGGTTGTCCTACAGGGAGTTCTTAACCTGTGGAAGAACATTGAGGTTTGAAAGCTCGTGGTTTATCAATGTATTAAAAGAAACATTTCTTTGTTGTGTTCTTATTGCTATATATCTATATTATATTAAAATATTATTTAATTTAAAATTATATTTCATAGATTCAAATATTCAGTTTATATCTTCCACCAGATGTCGGGACCGCCCCTATATAAAACCTATTGTTTTTGTTTCCTGATGGTCAGCATTATTACATAATTACCTTTGTATTTTGTTTTTCCTTGTTCTACTTGCCTTAAGACAGACACTACTTTTATCAAATTATGTTTTTATATATTCATTTAGCTCAATTAAAGCTATTTTTTTGTGATAACTATTTTTATTAATATGTTGTTGTTGTTTCTTATCCCCTTGTGTAAAGATTACATGAATTCCATGTTTTATTAATATTATTTAATTATTACCACGGCTGCCATATTACATACTCATGGATTTCAAGATCAAGCAAATGCTCAACAATATTCTCAAAATAATCAGCATCAAGTAACAATTCTATATTACTTTAATATTCAAAAATCAACACAAAATCTCATTTTTATAACATCAATATAAGGGGAGATGTGTACTTACCTGCAATACCTTGCCACTGATGAACCTCTCGCAGTGGTCACATTTGACTCCAAACTGTTTCTCATAGTCTTTCTCGCAGTAAGGTAGGCCATCCCTGTTGGCACCTTGGGATAAGTGGACAAGCTTTTTTTTAAAGGGGGAAAAAATAAACATACAAATTTGATTGTCTTCTTCTTATCTCCACTCAATCATATTAGGGTATCAAGTTGTGACCCTTGATGGTGTCTGTTTGACAACCATCATGACTGGGTGAAGTAGAATGCCTTTCTCATTAAGACTGGGAGCACTACTCAGTGGCAGGCCGACTTAGCTCCAAAATAAATGGCCGCCTCTGACATGAAGAACAAACGCTGTTGGAGCTTGGATCCTCACAGTATTAGCTTGGAATTCCGTGTAGCTCTCTAACCTTTTGTTTTAGATGTTGACGATCTTTTGGCAGAGTTTAATTTGGACTGTATGTTTTCACCTTGACCTGCGGATTGACTACTGAGAGATTATCCTTATCTAATTGCGATGTAGCAACAAGAGAATCACCACACAGCCTCACGGAGTTTAGCTGACACACTAACTTTATTGAATCATCCACTCATTTTATATACATATATATTTACATAACCAAAAGAAAGAAATAAAAATTTACATCAATGCAGCCTAGCAAGTTATTTACATAACTAGGCGCAAACATACTCCCCCCCACCACTGAACTTCAGTTCAGATCTCGAGGCGTAAAGGGAAGAGGGGCCAGCTTGGTGATTGGTCTCCTGAAAACTCCTCCGGCTGTCCAAGTTAGTTTTGTGCAAGACACTTTCACCAGACCTTCCTCCCAGTGGAATTATTGGAGATTCAGAGGTAGGAATGGAGCTGTCCTGATGAGCTGCCTGCGGTGAATTCCTGTATAGTAGTTTCACACTGTATCTTCCCTGGCAGTTTTGTAATGACGGCACTGACTCCGATTCCCTGAAATTTCCCACCAGACCATCTAATTCTGATGTTGTTTGAACCGCAAAGCTACAAGGTCCACCTTTATAGTTCGACGAGAGAGAGCTGTCTACTTTGCCCATTAGAATCCAACCGAGCCTTGAATTCATTGCTATAGGTTGGTTCCTTCCCAGCATTTTTTTCTCTCCATGCATCAGATATGCATACATATCTGCACCTAGAATAATGTCAATTGGTGCCGAAATATGAAATAGAGGGTCTGCCAACTCAAAGTCTCTCTGCATAATCCAGGTCGGTTCTGCCAATTTGAAGTTTGGAATTTCAGTTGTTAAGACTTCCATCACTAGAGCATTTGTTTGGTACTTTTCGGATCTATAAATTGATTTGAATGTCAAGTCAACAGATGTAGATGATCCCTGGACTGGATTATTTCCAATACCCCTAAGTGAACGTCTTGATGTTTCTCCTTTGAGTCCAAGTTTTTCACAAATTTCTTTTGTGATCAAACTAACTTGTGATCCACTATCCAAAAGTGCTCGGCAGATCTGCTGTGTACCGTTTTCACCTTCCACAATTATTTGAGCAGTCGCAAGGAGCACTTGATTAATGGTCTCACTTCCTTGTTCAATACTCGTGTTGTTGATTTCACTTACAGGTGTAAAGATTTGTGGCTTCGCACCCTTCTGAGTATTAGTCACCTCTGTGTCAAGCCTATGGAGCAAGGTATGGTGCCTTTTGTCGCACTTCTTGCAAGGTCCTTGGTAACAATTTTTTCTTGCATGACCTTTTTTTAGACAATTGTAGCACATTTTGTTTTGCTTGACAAATTCCCATTTTTGTTCGATGGGCATTGTACTAAATGTAGTACAGTTGTAGATTCTATGACCTGCTTTGCATGCTATGCATATTTGAGCATTGGTATTAATCGCAATGTGTACATTTGCATAGTCCTTTTGAATTTCATTTTCCTTTCTTTGATATTCCCTTGATCCCTGTGGCAGACTTCTAGCTTGTCTTTCAAGAAACAGAATGAAGTTCTCATAGGAAGGAAATGATTTCTCATCCTGGGTCAACTCCCACTGTCGCTTCATATCCTCATCGATTCTGTTCCTCAAGAACTGTACCAATATTATGTCCACCAACTCATTTCTTTGCAATCCGAGGGATCCTAGATTGCGTACAGACTTGTTACATGTGTCTAAGAGTTCCCTTAGGGCCTTTGCTGATGGATTCTTCATTTGCTTGATCTTGAAGATTTTATTCAGTTGCGCATAAGCCAACTCTCTTTGGTTGTCGTATCTGGATACTAGAGTATCCCATGCCTGCTTGTAGCTCTCTGATGACACTGGGAACCCACGTATCAGTCTGGCTGCTTCTCCCTTTACTGCGGAGGCCAAATATTGCAGCTTTTGTAGATCATTTAACCCTGGATTTTGATCTATGGCCATTCCGAATACCTCCTTGAAATTGAACCAAGAGTTCGCATATCCATAGAAGTGAGGCAACTCAAACTTGGGCAATATCACTGTTTCGAGGCCTTTTGCTTGTTTGGCCTCAGCTGTACTTTGCATTCCTTCTAATGCACGCCTAAGCTTTATTTCCAGTTTCTCCATTTTATCTTGAATTGTTTCATAACCTTCGAATTCCTTCTCTTCATCTACTTCCTCCTGTTCGAATAACTCGTCAAATAAGATCTTTGTTTCCGTTTTTATTTCCGATACACCTTCATATATCAGCTTTAATTTATGGAGATCTCCTCCCGCTATTTCTTCATCTACGGATGCCATGTATCTATCCATTCATCTTATCTGGAAACGGATCTTGACCTTTAGGCCTTTGATTGCCTTAGACATATTTTCAGTTTTGAAGGTTCTTTCTCAGTAGAATCACGCTCTTTCTCTTGAAATCCGGCTCGATATGGACCATATGTTGGAGCTTGGATCCTCACAGTATTAGCTTGGAATTCCGTGTAGCTCTCTAACCTTTTGTTTTAGATGTTGACGATCTTTTGGCAGAGTTTAATTTGGACTGTATGTTTTCACCTTGACCTGCGGATTGACTACTGAGAGATTATCCTTATCTAATTGCGATGTAGCAACAAGAGAATCACCACACAGCCTCACGGAGTTTAGCTGACACACTAACTTTATTGAATCATCCACTCATTTTATATACATATATATTTACATAACCAAAAGAAAGAAATAAAAATTTACATCAATGCAGCCTAGCAAGTTATTTACATAACTAGGCGCAAACAGACGCCATGTGAAGCTGCTCCTAACATGGAGTACAAATGCTGCTCATCCTATATCCCTGGATTAGGAGCCCTTACAGGGTACTATCAGCCAGGCCAGCTGAGCCCAGGTTTTTTAGCAAGCTTGTTACTGCTCCCCCTCCTCCTTTTTTATCTGGGATTGGGACCGGCAAAGGCGGAGCTAATTTGATTGTAAAAGAGGTAAATTAGTAAAAATAACATTTTTATGATATTTAGTTCCCAATGTTTCTGTAACTCGCTGTCACTCAAGGGAAAGTTCATTCCATTATTCCCCTGAGAGTCACTGAAATGTCTGGAACTAAATATATAATTGGTTGATGCAGCCATATCTTTTCCAAACAAAGTCCCACCCAACAAATGATCTTCAAACATTGACATGACACACTCCAACTATCGCCATCTTTGCAATTAAAAACTGCTACTACTCACAAGACACGACTCCTCAGAAAAATTGCTGCAGAAATCAACAAACTGAACAAAAAATACCAAAATAAGTCTAAAATGGATTCCATCACATGTGGGAGTCCCTGGAAATGAGGAGGCTGACAGATTGGCAAAGGAAGGAGCAGCTGGACATCCTGATGTCCGAGACCTACCTTTCAGCAAGGGACCATATTAACAAACTGAAACTACAACTGATAAGGAACCATAGAGATAGTTTCCATCATTCTTGGTACCAAATAGAAAACCCCAAAAACAGAGCCTCCAACTAAACAGAAGGAAGTCAACACAGTTGGCCGGATGGAAATCTGGTCACCTGCGCCCTCTAGTCTATAAAGAGGGAGCCAAAAGCTTCCCCATGTGCACTAGGTGCAAAACCGAAGAGGCACAACTCCCCAACATATACTAAATTGTATTGGAAAAGACAAAGGATCCTTGTACAGAGAACCAAGAAGAGTTCTTGAACTTCTTTATGAGCACGACCGATCTTGTCTAATTTAGACTAAAAGGATAAGTAGAAAAAAAAAAAACCATTCCCACTATAGTCTTGCTTCTCAGGAAAGAAATACTGCAGAATGCCAGAGCTCAATGAGAGTCTTTATTAAGATCTTAGTGGATTAGAAAAAAATATATACATTAACTCACAGTAACATTTTATCTGCCATTCCATGCATAGAATATAGCCGGTAAGTTTAGAAGTTGTCTTGAATCTTGTCTACTAAAATAAAAGATAATAAGACCTAATCCAAATAATTTATTAGTGTGTGACGTTTCGGTGACAATGTTGTTGCCGGCACACACTAATAAATTATTTGGATAAGGTCTTATTTTCTTTTATTATAATCTATAATCCAAATTGTGCCTTATCATCTTGTCTACTAAACTTTTATGATTGTTTGCCCAAATGAGAGCTACATAGAGTTAGCAAAACCATTGAATCCAAGATTCTGAGTGATAGAATTTATTCTTGGTTTGGCCAATATTGCCCAAACCACATTCAACACCTTATTTGTGAAATGTTTCGCGAGTTTAGTTTAAAGTTGTCAGTTGATAACCTAGATATGTGTACTGAGATGTTATAGTGAGAGGCTGTTGTCCCCGGAACCAAAAAAATAGTGATTCGTCCTCCATTTCTAAACAGCTATAAATTTTATTTATTCAACAACAAAAACAACAAAGCCTTTATTTAGGGCCTCTCGCCCTATACAGGATTCGCCAGTTCACAAGGGATGGGGAGAACACTGTGTGGCCTTTTTCCGGGATATAATCCTGTGGAATATCGCCACCGCTATATACCTATTCTTTGATATTTCATTAATTAGTGCCGGAAATGAAGGACAAAGTTGCCCCATTTTATCATTGAGTTTTTGTCTTTCCTCAGACAGAGCAGCACATATAAATTTTATTTATTCAGGTTCAAAGATAAGAAAATTGTTTTGAGCAGTTTGATATCTGTAGTCTTATTTTAGGTTCTCAGAGAAGGAAAAAAAAAACTTCGCCTTTGACGGTCCCAAGCCTGGATGAAAAAGGAAGGAGGGGGAACAGTAACAAGCTCACTAAAAAAACCTTGGCTCAGCTGGCCCGGCTGATAGTATCCTGTAAAGGCCCGTGATCCAGGGATACAGGATGAGCAGTGTCTGTACTCTATATTAGGAGCAGCTGCACATGAAGTCTGTTACTCATGTCAGAGGTGGCCATTTCGTATTGGAGCTAAGTCAGCCTGGTACTGAGTACTGATTCCATGTTAAGCTGTCACATTCTACTTCACCCAATTCATTATGGATGTCAAATCTCCTTTGATGAGCTCTCCTCATCCCCAGCAGACACCACCAAAAGCTTGATACCCTAATATGATTGAGTGGAGATAAGAAAGAAGACCAATCTGGAGATACTTGGAGGAAGTTGACTACGTACTTGCCCATGTACTCCCCGTGCAGCACCCCCTCACATGTGACACACTTGAAGCACCAGATGTGCCATTGCTGGTCGAGGGCGATGAGAGCCTGGCCTTCCTTCAGTTCTTCCTTGCAGCCAGCACAACCTGGGGACACACTTCATAGGTCCCATCGTGGCCAAACAATAGAGTGTTTGGAGGTGGGTCAAAATATAATGCTCTAGTGGTCCTATTTATAAAGAAGTGTAAAAAGTACAAATATATTCCAGAACTAAAGGTTAAAACAGTTCTAAATTACAGCAATCACACATGTCTATCATTGGTCACTACCTTAGCTGGTGTAACATTATCTAGATTGGCACCTTTTCTTTAGAATTTTCTTAAAGGGTCGGTGGAAGGGTGGTCTAAACTGTTGCTTTTCGACCGCTACAACCCGGGATGAATCTCACATTGGGCACTTTTTTCTAATTAAAAAAAATGCTCCAATGGCCCCCGATTATTGCAAAATTCCAACTCCACCAGCGAGTGCAAGTAACCAACCAGGGCTCTGGAGCATTTGTAAGTGCAAAAGTCAAACTGCTTTCCCCGTGTGTAGACACGTGGTGCACTTACAGTAAAAGTAGTCACAACTTCTTACCGACCATGATTATAATGGCCTGTACCACGTGTACTAGGGATAATTAAAAATATATATATTTTTTCTTTTATAGATCAATTGAAGCCTCTTCCAAATCCCCCACCAAAGTAATTCACCAGGAATGTTGTATGTAGGTAGTTACCCACTATTGGTTGACATGGATCGTGCTAGGACTCTAACCAGGCTGGATGATATCCTGTCAATATTGTCCTCCTGATGTTTTCTATTGTAATCCTGGATGTTTAACTGAGTTCCAACTACCACAGGATAAATTATCATCAATGATCTAATTAGATATTTCTGGCTTCCCTCTCAACTTGACTGTGTGCAGATGGCTGTCCATTTTCTACAACATGACCCAAGACTGAAATCCTGCACTGGTCACTTTTGCTCAAGAAAAAAAGTGCTACAATGGTTCTTGTATCAGTCCAACCCCATCAGTGAGTGCAAGTAACCAAACACCTTCTAAATACTTTCTATATACAGAATGTATTGGGGGTCGGTGGAAGGGTGGTCTAAACCCTTGGTTTTCAACCGCTACGACCCGGGTTCGATTCCCGCATTGGACACTTTTTTTCTGATTAAAAAAAAAGAAAAATGCTCCAATGGGATGGATAAATTACACAATTTGTAAAGTTTAAACAAAAAGAACTCCACAGAAGAATGTCTCACTTTGACTTCCATCAGCCACCACCTCAGCTTCTGGCAGTTTGGATGAGGGAACAACTGGAATATGGATACATTTCTGGCACAGGCATTCTTTCCCTGTGAAGGTGACCTTCTCCCCCGTGGGGAATGGTTGTCTGGACACAAACTGTATGTCATGCCTTTAACTTAACCAGGGGTAACAATGGTTGTGCGACATCCCATTGAATTAGTGATGAATTAAAGTGGCTATACTCTGTATGTATTTTCATTGTTTTAGATACATTCAGAGTTAAATACAAGAAAATAAGATATAATCCAAATAATTTAATAGTGTGTGACATTTCGGCAACAGCATTGTTACCATCATCAGACAAAATAATAAATGAGATCTCTTGTCTGATGATGGTGACAATGTTGTTGCTGAAACGTCACACACTATTAAATTATTTGGATTAGGTCTTATTTTCTTGTATTATAATCATTAATCCAAATTGTACTTTATCATTCAGAGTTAAAATTATTTCACTACAAGGTAATATGACCAAATAACTAGTGTGTGAGGTAACAATGTTGTTACCATCATCAGACAAAGGACTGAATGAGACTAAATGTCACAGCATGTTCTTAAATAGTACTATTATCAAGTGTTTAAGAACATGATACTTTTTCCACATCCATTCTTTTTTCTGACACTTGATAACAGTACTAACTATTTAAGAACATGCTGAGAAAATTTTTCTCATTCAGTCTTTTCTCTGATGATGGTAACAACGCTGTTGCCGAAACATTACACACTATTTATTTGGATTTGGCCTTATTGTGTTTGGGACTTTTAAATAGATGAAGGTTTTTTTTTTTTTTCTTGTCCCAGGCCTGAAGGTCATGCCTCTTTATCGCCTTGATGACCACAGCTGGGTCGGTGTAGAGATGAAGGTCTTATTTCCACAATGTAGCCAGTTCTCACAGCAAGATGGTTACCTAGATGTTCAGTACCACCCACCTGCACCTCTCACAGACAAAACACTTGTGATGGTAAGTGTGGCCACGCGCTGTCACCACCTCCCCCTCAACAAACTGGTTGCATTCCTTGCACTTGGTGCCAAATTTGCGCTGGTAGTCCGCGGTGCAATAGTAGCTTCCATCCTTGGAGAAGAACCCACCTTGGGCCAGTGAGGCTTGGCAAGCTGCCCACCCACACATGTTGGTTAGTCACAGACACACAACTCCTTGATGTGGTCCAACTTACTTTTACATTTGAAACAATCAATGTGGAAATACTTGTCTTGGACCTTTAGTGCGCTTCCTGAACATTTCTTCTTGCAGCCCTCACACTGCACCTTCCCTGGAATATACAAACATTGATAAAGCACAATTTGGATTATAGCTACAAGGACCTAATTTATTGAACCATAGGTGATTAAATCCTCCAAAGGAGGAAACAAAAATTGTGCATGATGTCTGCGTAGTATTTGCGACGTCACTTTGTAACCCTTCTAAGCAAGGAGTACATACACTAACTATGACCGAAGTGCTCTGCATACTGAAGTATTTTATCAACAAAATTGTATTTAAACAAGAATTATATAAAATTGTTGCCAAAATTTGATGCTGAAAAAACTGTCTAATTTTCGATGGTGTCATATCATGGTTATATGAATTAATGAGGTTAGACGAACTCCGCCTTTGCCGGTCCCAAGCCCGGATGAAAAAGGAGGAGGGGGAGCAGTAACAAGCTTGCTAAAAAACCTGGGCTCAGCTGGCCTGGCTGATAGCACCCTGTAAGGGCTCCAGGGATACAGGATGAGCAGCGTTTGTACTCCATGTTAGGAGCAGCTGCACATGGCGTCTGTTCCTCATGTCAGAGGCAGCCATTTCTTTTGGAGCTAAGTCGGCCTGCCACTGAGTAGTGTTCCCAGTCTTAATGACAAAGGTAGACACATTTTACTTCACCCAATCATGATGGTTGTTAAGTCTCAAGCTCTACAAGCTTGATACCTTAATATGATTGAGTGGAGATAAGAAAGAAGAAGATGAGGTTAGAAAATTCCAATTTTTAAAAGCTCCTTATTTCTCCAAAAAGCATTTTCTGCCTATACATTTCTGACCTAGACTTCTTATTTTACAAGCATCTATGATGCTTCCAAAATAATTTGAAGCCATTTTTCAAATTAAAGTTCTCTCCACCAACCAAACCTGCCATAACCTAGACATTCTTGTTTGTCTGAGCAATATTATTTGAACATTTATCTTTATATGCAGTATAAAATTAGATTGTGGATTAGTCGTAGACATTACTAAAATCTTCAATCAAACAAATAGAAGCCTTCGAGACCTACCTTTACAGAAGAGTTCTCAAAATTCCTTGGACAGATATGGTCACAAATAATCAAGTCCTTGATCTAATTGGTACAGAACGTTAACTGCTAAAGTTCATAAAACAAGGAAAACTGATGTTTGCCTGGACATGTGATGCGCAGATCATCAGGAGAGACATTGCTGAGGGTGTTGGAAGGAAAGCTCCAGGGGAAGAGATCGAGGGGAAGGAGACAACAGGGATACACAGACGATATAAAACAATAGACTGGACGACACGAGGAGATGATGAGGAAGGCGGAGGAAGAATGGAGAGACCAGACCCTCAATAGAGGAATGCATTGTAGAAAGGCTTTTTAGGTTTGGACAAAAGTGCTTTATTATTTTAGGATTATTTATTCTTAAGAGTCTTCTCTAATTGAGTTTCAAGTGTTGAATTATCAGTAGGGAGTTATTTTTTTCTACTGTAATATAGATGGAAATTTCTCAGGAAGGAAATTGATCTATAAAAATAATGGGTCCCATCAAAATAGACGCTAAGAGTAAATATTTCCAGGCGATACAATTATTTTTGTGACCAGAGAAGGAATGATGAGGTACAATTTAGATTATAGATTAGAAGCACAAGGTAATAAGAACAAATCCAAATAAATAAATAGTGTGTGTGTGTGTGTGTGATGTTTTGATAACAGCATTATTAGCATCATCACATGCTTTATTTATTTGGATTTGGTATTATTACCTTGAGATGAGAAGAAAAAAATAACAAAAACCATTCCTCCAAAAAAAAAAAAGACTTTGGTGCAAAAAATGGGGTTAGAGGAGATGTAAAAATAGTTTTTTGGCCGAATGCCGGTTTGGTTTGAGGTTCAGTGGAGGAATGATTGAGTGGGGGCTAAATAAAGTCTGCCACACATTGTTTATGGCCCACGTGTCGTCTAGACTCCACACTTGTTGGTTATGAAGATCATTTCAATTATGATAAGGTACAATTTGGATTATAGATTATAAACACAAGGTAATAAGACCAAATCCAAATAAATAAATAGTGTGTGACGTTTCAGCGTTGTTACCATCTTCAGACAAAAGTACTGAATGAGAAATTTTACCACAGCATGTTTTAAATAGTTACTGTTATCAAGTGTGTAAACAAGATGGCAGATAAGAAGAAGATAGTTTTCTGAGAGAATATTATTCTAAGAATTAAAAGTGGAAATAACCCACTTTTTAAAATCTTTTTTTGTTATTTCCACTTTTAATTCTAAGAATAATATTCTGTGTTTCTCAGAAAACTAACTTCTTATCTGCTATTTTGTTTACACACTTGATAACAGTAACTATTTAAAAACATGCTGTGGTAAAATTTCTCATTCAGTACTTTTGTCTGAAGATGGTAACAAAGCTGTTACCGAAACGTCACACACTATTTATTTATTTGGATTTGGTCTTATTACCTTGTGATCATTTCAATGAAATAATCCCTTGTATCATAATTAAAGTGAAAACATCAGACCTCCAAGGAAAATTTCTTTTCAAAATTTTTTAATTGAGAAATCTCTAGCTTTCGGGCACAAAATCCCTTCTACACAAGAGAAAATATTTTACATTAAATCACCAATAGAATTAGAGTTAAAATAAAATGCATATGGAATGTTTGTAAAACGAAAATTGAAATTATACCGCGAATGTTTCTTTTATAAAAATCGAAATTTATTTTCAAAGAGAAATAGCGACATTTCTAACTTTGAGGATGAGGTATGGAAAGGTGAAACATGAAGAGTAATGGCGAACGGAAAATAAAAAGTGTCCGTTCGCCATTACTCTTCATGTTTCACCTTTCCATACCTCATCCTCAAAGTTAGAAATGTCGCTATTTCTCTTTGAAAATAAATTTCGATTTTTATAAAAGAAACATTCGCGGTATAATTTCAATTTTTGTTTTACAATCATCAGCCGCGTTATATTGTATTTTATATGGAATGTTTGCAGTTATTTGGATGCAGAAACAATGCGGGACTCCACCTTACATGCTTATCCAGTTTGCATTTTGAGTTTGGTATCAGCAATTGAGAGGCTTTGCTGTGGTTGCTATCTCTTGGGTATCACACAAGATCTCTTGGGTATCAGCAATTGAGAGGTTTTGCTGTGATTCTTATAAAATGGGTGTCATGATGGTTGTCATGCTTTACAAGCTTGATACTTTGATATGATTAAGTGAAGATAAGAAAGAAGAAGAAGAAGATAAAATGGGTGTCACACTATTGTCTCAGCAATTGGAAGGCATTGCTGTGGTTGCTATCTCTTGTGTGTAACACCACAATATACTTGGTCTCAGCAATTGGAAGGATTTGTTGAGTTCTTATCAACTGGGTATCACTCAACAGTTCATTTGGTCTCAACAATTGTAAAGCTTTGCTGTGATTCTTATAAAATGGGTGTCACACTATTGTCTCAGCAATTGGAAGGCATTGCTGTGGTTGCTATCTCTTGTGTGTAACACCACAATATACTTGGTTGCCAAGGGTTTGTTTCTCAGGTGTAGATATAAAGATGGATCACATAATGACATTTCCAATTTGGAGTGTAGCCATCAAGGAAGGCCATTTTATCCTAGAGGAAGATGTAACTGTGCAAGTTCGTAGGTTTGTGTTCAGAGTTGTCTCTGTTAGAGATGTTGTCTATTGATCTCTGTATTTGCTTTATAAACAGCTTTCCTTCCATCAGTGGAAGTATCAGTTCTGACTGATTGTTGTCGTGTCCAATGAAGAGCCTCAGATGTCTCCATGCATCTCTATCACAGCAATGTTCTCTATCTTGGGTGTGTAAAGCTGCTGTATAGAGGTAACCTGTGTTGTTGTTGTTGTGTCCAATGAAGATCCTCAGATGTCTCCATGCATCTCTATCACAGCATGTTCTCTATCTTGGGAGATATTGATTTTGCTCTTCATTGGAAAATCAGTGTTGTTGCCACATTAGTCACCTTGGACCAGAATATAGTCAAATATTCCAAGTGTCCTGGGGGGACTGGTGTGGTCGGACTTCTCCCCCCCTTTCTGACTGATTGATTTACCAAAGATCATTAAAATAATAGATAAAATGCTGGGATGGTGTGAAATCATTTAGAAAATCTGACCTCAAATTTAGCTCACCATTATCAGAGAGACTTGTTATCAAAATCTAACTCTGTAGCAATTATATAATGGAAGGCCACTGAGATAATACCTTTGTTCATATTGTAGTTGGGACTGAGGAGAGAAATCTGGCTGAAATATAGGGACATTCACAGAACGGTAGATAGCATGGTCATTCAACAAACTTCCACCTGGCATAACCACTCTGCAAAATCTTTAACTACCTCATTTCAATCAAATTTACTGTCTGAACATCTTAAAACACTTTTTTTTTAAATCATAACTTCTATAATTTCTTTGCCTTCTCCATCTCTACCCATTTCAGGAGGCCTTCACCATCATCCTGCAGTCCCCTGACCTGCAGAGCTGGGTCTTCAGGCATGGCTTGGATGACTGGCCATCCTGGCAGCTGCCAAGACCAGGGTTTATAAGTACTTCTTCAGCCTGGAACTGAGGAGGATACAAGAAGACCTTGTCTGGAGGAGGTCTCTCTCAAGGTGGGGAAGTCTTCCTTGTTAAAGTAATTTGAACATATATTACCCCTTTATTTTATCATAATTTGTTTTTGTAAAAATTGATTAGAAGTCAATATCATTGTTTAATTCAATAAATTAATCCCTTGTATCAATATTGAGTCTTATTCTTCTTCTTTCTTATCTCCACTCAATCACACTAAGGTATCAAGCTTGTAAAGCTTGACACTTTTGATGGTGTCTGCCGGGGAAGAGTAGAGCTCATCAATGGATGATTCAATACAGTCAATAATATGTCTTGGGGTTGCAGGCTGAGAATTGCACTTAGTACATAGTGGGAAAACCGTGCAACCATTCTGGAAAGTCATTGTCCGTAGATGACCAGACTTAAGTCTGGAAATCAAAGACTGTTGTTCTCTTGGGAGGACAGAACCGGTGCTTGTCCCCCCCTGCTCTGTACCAGTCATGTTCAGCATCAGATTTCCATTCCTGCAGGCATTGGGTTTTGATGGTACGGAGGAGGTCTCTTTCATCTAGTTGGGTGGTAGATTCTCTTGCTTCAGGTAGGCCAAGAGCTCCAGCCTTTGCCAGAGAGTCTGCCAGCTCATTACCAGGAATTCCAACGTGAGCTGGAAGCCATTGCACTGTGACTGAGCTGTTGGCTGGGAGTCTGTTTACAGACATAGCAATGCTCTTGAGGAGAGGTTCTTGACTGGAGAAGCAGCTTTGAAGGGTATAAATGGCTGCTCTTGAGTTGGAGTAGATTATTATTTTGCTTTGCGAGTTGATGTTGATGTCTTTTAGAGCCGTATCTATAGCCGAGAGTTCTGATTTATAAACTGAAAGATGTCTAGGGTGGGAGAGGGAGATTTTTTCCAGGATCTTATCTTTGTAGATGGCAATTCCATTGCCAGACAGTCCAGTTTCAAGTTGGCTACCGTCAGTGTAAATTGTCATGTCGAAGAGGGAGCTATTTTCCTCAATGATTTGGAGGCCAAGAGCTTTAAGTAATTCTGGCTGAGTTTCATGTTTGTGGGGATTGTCTGGTAGATGAGGGAAACAGATGAGTTTGTTGCATGTTTTGTGTGGGGGATAGGAAGTTCTGTGTTTGGGATTAATTGGGATGTCTAAAAGATTTTAAAATTATCAGGCCTCCAGGGGAGAGTATCTTTTCAAAAACTTTTTTATTCTCTAGTTTTTGGGCACGACGTACTTCTACAGGAAAAAACATGTTTTGAAAAGACACTTTCCCCAGAGGCCTGATATTTCTACGCAATCATTGTTTAGCTTGTTAATTGTCTATACCCATTTCACCTTATACAACAACAAAAGCCTTTATTGAGGACCACTCGTCCTATAAAGGATTCGCCAGTTTACAGAGTAATTGAAGAGAACTAAGAATACAGAGATATATGTAGTAGGTATAGTATAGTATTTTCTGCACTGTGACTATATACAACAGCAGCAACAAGCCTTTTAGTGGAATCAAAGTCCCATACAGGATTCGTCATTCTAATCCTGACATAGATTATTTACATATAATTATTTACATCAATTAGATTATGTATATAGCTTCCCCTTCTCGATTTCACCTTATTTAACTATTCTAACCCAACTTCTACTGGATAGAGCCCACTGGTCCTGCCCTGAGGCCTTCACCATCATCCAGACCTGCAGGGTTGGGGGCCAGGCATGGCTGACGATTCCATCCTAGCATCTGTCCAGACATGCATATACAAGTATTTCCTCTGCATGGACCTGATGAGGGTCCAAGAAGACCCTGTCTGAAGGAGGACTCTTTCAAAGTGAAGACGCCTCCCTCACTGAAGAAATTTGTACTTTTACCTCCGTACCATCAAAACCCAATGCCTGCAGGAATTGAAATCTAATGCTGCACATAACTGGTACAGAGCAGGAGGGACAAGCACTGGTTCTGTCCTCCCAAGAGAACAACAGTCTTTGATTTCCAGACTTAAGTCTGGTCATCTATGGACAATGACTTTCCAGAATGGTTGCAAGGTTTACCCACTATGTACTCAACCTGCAACCCCAAACAACATTATTGACTGTATTGACTCACCTATAGATGAGCTTTACAAGCTTGATACCCTGATATGATTGAGTGGAGATAAGAAAGAAGAAGAGAAATTTGTACAAATTACTGTATATATTCCCCTATATGATTTTCTGTTTATTTAATGTTTCTCTTATTTAACCATTGACTGAGAGTATTATAAATGGTCGACTTGTCAACTACAGAATAAACTTAGAACAGTGTTGCAGCCATTGTTAGAATTGTAACAGGAGATGTTGAGAGGGCCAAATGATGTGCCAGATGGATATAAATTTGTATAAATTAGCATTCACAAGGGCAGTTGTGGAGGAGATACAATGCAGAGGTAGGAGATAAGATGTGATAACACAATCACTAGGGTGATAAGTGCGGGTGCACTTGAGTGCACTTGTCTCTCAGCTGGTCGGTTTATTGGAGCTGTATGGAATGTCATGTTGAATGTTGTTGTAGATGTGATTCTGGGGGAGATCTCAATGCACATTTACAAATCATCATCAACTTCCCTCAAAATTATCCTCAGTGTATTTTTTGCTACAATAGAACCTCCCTGTAAAGGACATCTAATTGCAGAGCTAAAGTGTCCTTTAGGGAGAGGTGTCTTCTGGATAGTTCTAGATAGTAAAAATGTAAATTTTGCAAATAAAAACTGTCCTTTATAGAGAGGTGTCCTCTAGCGTGAGTGTCCTCTCATGGAGGTTCCACTGCATTTCTTCAAGCGCCAGTAATAGCTAACCACATTCAAAGCATTCAGGGGCAACCCAGGCTGAGACGTCCAGACACAAGTTTCCTCAATTTAAGAACTTCTCACACCATCAAAAGTCTCAAGCTTTACAAGCTTGATACCTTAATAATATTGAGTGGAGATAAGAAAGAAGAACTTCTCAAAGCTGGCCTGCTACCATCATGTAGTGTGATTCTATCAGAGATCTCAATGCACATTTACAATTCATCATCAACTTCCCCCAAAATTACCCTCTGTGTATATTTTTGGTATTTCTTTAAACACCAGTAACAGCTAACCACTTTCAAGGCATTTAGGGGCTGAGAGGTTCAGGCACAAGTTTCTTCAATCCCAGACTTCTCAAAATTGGCTTGCTACCATAAAGTAGTACAGCCTTCAGGGAATGGCATTTCACTGATTGTGCATCGCACGTTCTATAATTTAATTCTATATTACAGGGTCAGTGGAAGGGTGGTCTAAACCGTTGGTTTTCAACCGTTACGACCCAGGATCAAATCCCACATTGGACACTTTTTACTAATTTAATAAAAAATGCTTCAATGTCCCCCGATTCTTGCAAAAGTCCAACCACACTAGCGAGTGCAAATAACCAAACAGAGCTCTGACACATTTTTAAGTGAAAAAGTCGAACTGCTTTTCACTTGTGTAGACATATGATGCACTTACAGTAAAAGCAGTTGCCAACTTCTACCCACCATGATTATCATGGCATGTACCACGTGTACTATGGATAATAAAAAAAAAATCTATATTAAATTTCTTCTTCTGAACAGATCTATATTTCTTCAAACTGCTTCCTTTGGCTTTTAAATGTTCAATCCATCACTCTATCTGACCACTTGAGGAACCTTGTACCAAGGTTTCATTCAGTATTAATACATTTGGCTACCTACAACAGTAGCAACCTTTCACAATTATGTTTCTCAACACTTTCTAACCATGCATTTTTATGCTTTTTCCCCCACAAAACTATTATATTAGTTACAACTTAAAGGGGTGATAAAGCACAAGTTGGATTATAGATTATAAATACTATAAGACCTAATCCAAAAAATTATAATAGTGTGCGACGTTTCGGTAACAGAGTTGTTACCATCATCAGACAAAAGTATAAAAATAATAATTTTATTCTTTTGTCTGATGATGGTAACCATGCTGTTACTGAAACATCATACACTATTAAAATTATTTGGATTAGGTCTTATTTTCTTGAACTTATAGGGGCAAAAATAAAATGGAAGGGTGGGGTATAAAACAAGCTAAATCCATATAATGTTGTTGTTGCTTATTCCTCAAGTCGTTTAAACGATCTCTATTAGGTTCCATTGTTTCAGCTTTTCTATTATTATAGTCCTGGGGCGTAGACATCATGGAGAAGGAAAGAGGGGTGCTGTTGGTCTGAAGACCTGGAAGTACCACTCAGTGTGACTTTGCTTCTTTTGGTCTCCTGACATGGAGCCGCTCCTATGGAGAACAGAGGCTACCAATTGATACCTTCCTACAATTAGACAGGTGATATCCAAATAAAAAAAAGTTTTAATGATACCATCCATAACTATTATATAAAATTATTTTTTTTTTTTTTTTTAATTAAAACCATTTCCTCTACAATCTTCAACTGTAATATCCATGAGCGCCTTACTCATTAGTGGTGAACCCTCCCAGAGTTTTGGTCAGTTTAATCCACCAGAATGCTTTCCTATTGTGTTTATTTGGTGCCAATATATATATGACAATCTTGTGGAAGATTGTTTGTGAAAGATATATAAAATGAAATATCACAACATGATTTAAATGAAAATTTCTATAATTGTGAAAATTTGTCTTTAATATCTTTGTAAAATGTTTACAGCTTTAATTGTCATGTTTTTTCATTACTATTTGTGGTAATACAAACTGTATAGACAACTATACTAAATAAAAATAATTTAAACTGTTTTTAAATAAAGATAAAACGATTTCTTTAAAAATCAAACGATTGCTTTAAAAATCCATTTTTGGAAATTTTTGATTTATAGCTTTCTGCCCATCTAATATATTTCCTTACAGTTTAAAAATTATTTGTTATTAATATTTGATTTATTCAATTGTGTATATAAATTTTAAATATTTTTTTAAAAAATAGTGTTTCTGTGTCTATATATTTATAGGCATTTAATATTTTTAGAACAATTTCAAGATCACGGTATATTTGAATAATGATTTATTAATAAACACTCACCCATATTATTTTATTAAATGCAGAATGAATGACACATTAGATAAATAAAAAATAAAATTAAAAAACGAATACTTATATATTTTAAAACACAAAAGATTTCATTAAAATTAAATTTCCGACAGTATAAACATATCGGGAGAATATGAACGCTAGCGATCCTAGCGGTGAATTTTACAAGACAAAAATAAACATTTTCTACCTACTTGTGATTCTTTATCGTAAATGACCTTAAAGAAATTTTATATCTATTTAATATCTCAATGTATCCTTAAAATTAGTTAATTTAAATCTATTTTAATTATTTATTCATTTATATAGGTGCAATGTACGTATAAAGAGCGAAATTTATTTTTAGTGTGGCCATTTAAATATCCACGAATAATTAAAAACAGGCAGCAATATAATATTGTTTTAAAACTATAATTTTAATATTCTATAAGCAATGAATAGATAATAATGTGATATTTTATGTTTTTTTATAATTGTATAGAGATTATTTATTTATTTAATTATTCTGTTTAAAAAATTTAAATCGACGCAATTATCCCTAGCCTGGATATCGCGTTTGTGTGTTGAAATAAATAAATAACGGCGAATAGTAAAATCTAGAGAAATAATATATATTTTTAAAATAATATATTTTTAGAATTATATTTTTATGTGCAATAGTAAAATTTGATATTTTTTCTGATAAAAGCAATGCAAAGATTTAAAGTGATGAATGATCCAATCCATGGTTCCATTCCAATACCTCAGCTATGTATGGATATAATTGATACTGAAGAATTTCAAAGACTTCGGTATCTCCACCAACTTGGCCTTGCCTATCTAGTCTATCCAGGAGCCACACATACCCGTTTTGAGCATTCAATTGGTGTTTGTTATCTTGCCGGAGAACTTGTAAATGCTTTAAAGAAATCCCAAGAAGATTTGAATATAACAGACGAAGATATACTCTGTGTAATGATTGCTGGTCTCTGTCATGATCTTGGTCATGGGCCATTCTCCCATTCTTGGGAAACCTACATGGCAACCGTACATGCTAATTGGAAGCATGAAACCATATCTAATCACATAGTAGATTATCTTATTGAAAAAAATAACCTTTTAGAAAAATTCAGATCATATTCCCTAAATGAAATGCATATAGGAATGATTAAAAAAATGATTTTAGGTGAAGAAGATGATTCTTCTAAGGCATTTCTATATCAAATAGTGAATAACAAGTCATCAGGATGTGACGTAGATAAATGGGATTATTATCTGCGGGATTGCCATTACCTTGGTCTCAAGTCAGTGTTTGACTACCGTAGACTTATCTTTCACACCCGAGTGATCCAGATAGCAGATGGCAAGAGAGTGCTATGTTTCCGTGACAAGGAATACCTCAATATCCGGGATATGTTCCAAATGAGATTAATGCTTCATCGGAAAGCTTATCAACACAGACTTGTAAAAGTATTCGAACATATGCTCATTGAAACCTTAAAGAAATTTGAAGATATCCATAAAGAAAAAAGTGTCTGGGGTAAATGGAGCATCGATGCATTCAACGGTCAATGCCAGGACTATATAAAACTTACAGACTCTGTGATATGGAATGAACTCAGGTTCAATGACAATGCAATGATAATCAAGCTAATGAAACCTTTGATTACTCGGAATAAGAAAGACGGGATATTTGAAGTGATTGAAACTGACCAGGCAATCAATGTGAGCACCATTGAAGAAGACTTCAACAAGTACCTCAAAGCTAACAACCACCACTTCCACCAAGGGGACTTTGCCCTCCAGGTTGTCAACCTCCACTGGGGGAAGAACAACACGGATCCTCTCCCACTCATCAACTTCTACTCCAAAGCCGACCCCCAAAAGGTAATCTCTTTCAAAAGCCGCACCAGCTCCTTTCAGGAAATCAAACTCCGTCTCATCATGAAAAGCACTGCCACAGATTTAGCCAAGGTTTGGAGCAACTTCTTAAACTCATTTCACAGAATTACAAACTCTCACAATTGACTTGAATAAAATATTTTTACATTTTAAATCTTTCCATTTTTTATTAAGAGAACTAACAATGACCCAGTTTTGCCTGGCTTCTCTCCAATTGGATGTTTGACAAATGTGTTTTAACAAATATTCTTCTTTCTTATCTCCACTCAATCACACTAAGGTGTCAAGCTTGTAAAGCTTGTTGATGGTGTCTGCCGGGGAAGAGTAGAGCTCATCAATGGATGAGTCAATACAGTCAATAATATGTCTTGGGGTTGCAGGCTGACACTTAGTACATAGTGGGAAAACCCTGCAACCATTCTGGAAAGTCATTGTCCGTAGATGACCAGACTTAAGCCTTGAAATCAAGGACTGCTGTTCCCTTGTGAGGACAGAATTGTCCCTCCTGCTCTGTACCAGTCATGTGCAGCAGCAGATTTCCATTCCTGAAGGCTGTGTCTAGATGGTATGGTTTTTTGTTTAGTTGGGTGGTAGATTTATTGGTCTCAGAGTAGCCAAGAACTCCAGATTTTATTGTTTCTTTCATTTAATAAATTAAAGATGAAGAAAATTGAAACATTAAAGCACGAATGTTTCTTTTATGCGCAAGACAAACTTCTACTGTCCTTACTGCAATGAAAAAATATTGGGAGGGCTTGGCTCATCAGTGGTGAACCCTCCTAGCGATTTCACCAATTTAATCCACCAGACCTCTTCTTAGAGCTCTAATACTGTATTGGATGATTATGCTGATATATGTTACACTGAAGGATGGAATCTCAGAAATGGTTTTCAAGAAAATTGGCGAAGCCACTGGGAGGGTTCACCACTGATGAGCCAAACTCCCCAATATATTTTTTCATCACAGTAAGAATAGTAGAAGTTTGTTTCTGTATAAAAGAAACATTCATGCTTTAATTTCCTATATATATTATAATATTTGATAAATCACAATTTGGAGTATAGATAATGATACAAGAAAATAAGACCTAATCCAAATAATTTATTAGTGTGTGACATTTCGGCAACAGCATTGTTACCAACATCAGATAGATGATGGTGACAATGTTGTTGCCGAAACGTCACACACTAATAAATTATTTGGATTAGGTCTTATTTTCTTGTATTATATTATAATACATTTGATAAGGCACAATTTGGATTATTCTATATACAGTTACGAGCGTCATCAATTCTTCATCTCTTAATCAGTTTTCGTCTCTGTCACCGTTTGCTTTTTTTTTTGGAATGGCGCCCTCCTATTGGTTGGCTACGATCACGCCACCTTTGCCCCCCCCATCATGCCCCCCCCACTCGCCTTTTCGTTTTTGTAACTATTGTGCTGGAGCGGGTCGCTCCTTAAATAAATGCATATATTAGTTAATAACCAAATGGAATCCTCTATTTCTTTTTCCCAGTAAGAGACGCCTACGGAAGCCAACAGTACATAGACAGATAAAGCACATAGGCTATAGTTATTAACTAACATATGCATTTATTTAAGGCGCCAATTTATAATTGTAACAAATAGTATTTGAATCAAAACATTTAATCGGGTAAAACACGGGCGTTGCCCGGGTCATTCGGCTAGTAGATTATAAACACAAGGTAATAAGACCAAATCCAAATAAATAAATAGTATGTGAAGTTTCGGTAACAGCATTGTTACCATCTTCATATTCAGTACTTTTGTCTGAAGATGGTAACAATGCTGTTACCAAAGCGTCACACACTATACATTTATTTGGATTTGGTTCTATTACCTTGACTAGCAAATTCTCTGCTACAATTGGTGAAATGATGTTTCCTCATCCTGGCAAGCAATGAACCAAGAAGAACAAACCCCACGTACCAAAGAAAGGTAAACATGGATTTCACCATCTACTCTGTAACACCTGGAGTTCCAGCATCAGCCCAAAGTACGGGCACACTGGGCCAGCTGAACAGGATCATTGAGTCCCAAACTTTGGTGTTTATTGGAACCTTGCCTTGTATGGACAATTTAAACTTCTTTATTGACTCTTAGTCTAAAGTACGAGAAAAACTTTTTTTCTCTTATCCCTAGTACGTGTGGTGCAGACCATGATAGTCATGGTGGGTAGAGGTTGCTGACTGCTTTTACTGTAAGTGTACCACATGTCTACACATGTGAAATGCAGTTCGAATTAGCTTTTTCAAATGTACCAGATCCCCGTTTGGTTACATGCACTTGCTGGTGGGGTTGGACTTTTGCAAGAATCTAGGGGCCATTGGAGCATTTTTTTTTTTTTTTTTTAATCAGGAAAAAGTGCCTAATACGGGAGTTGAACCTGGGTCGTAGCAGTTGAAAACCAATGGTTCAGACCATCCTTCCACAGCCCCTCCGAAAAACCTTTTTAAATATTGTATATTTTTCATCTTTCTTATCTCCACTCAATCATATTACGGTATCAAGCTTGTAAAGCTTATTGATGGTGTCTGCTGGGGATGAGTAGAGCTCATCAATGGATGAGTCAATACAGTCAATAATGTATTTTGGGGTTGCAGGTTAGCACTTAGTACATAGTAAAAAATAAATAATTACCAATGAGGGAGGCTTACCTACCTTAAGAGAGTCTTCTTCAAGACAAGGAGGGGATCTTCTTTGGTCCTTCTCAGTTCCAGGCTGAGGAAGTACTTGTAAATTATGTCTTGGCAGATGCCAGGATGGCCAAGGCATCATCAACCAGGCCATGCCAGATGACCAATCCCTGCAGGTCAGGGGGCTGCTGAATGATGGCAAATGTCTCCCAGATGAGAGACCTGACGCTGCAGCAGGACCAGTACTGGTGAGCCAGCGTCAGGTCGCCGGACCACAGGCGACGCTGGACTTTCGGACTGGATGGGACAGGATGTGCAGAGCCTTGTAGGATATACATAACTCATGTACCTTGAAATGGGTTGGGAGGAAATTCACAACTTGCATATGAAGTAAACAAATCAATGTATTCATAGGCTTAATGAGGTACAATTTAAAACAAGGTAATAAGACCAAATCCAAATAAATAAATAGTGTGTGACGTTTTGGTAACAGCGTTGTTACCATCTTCAGACAAAGATCTTCATTCAGTACTTTTGTCTGAAGATGGTAACAACGCTGTTACCGAAACGTCACACACTATTTATTTATTTGGATTTGGTCTTATTACCTTGTTTTATAATCTATAATTCCTGGTAATGAGCTGGCAGACTCTCTGGCAAAAGCTGGAGCTCTTGGCCTACCTGAAGCAAGAGAATCCAACACCCAACTAGATGAAAGAGACCTCCTCCGTACCATCAAAACCCAATGCCTGCAGGAATGGAAATCTGATGCTGCACATGACTGGTACAGAGCAGGAGGGACAAGCACCGGTTCTGTCCTCCCAAGAGAACAACAGTCTTTGATTTCCAGACTTAAGTCTGGTCATCTACGGACAATGACTTTCCAGAATGGTTGCACGGTTTTCCCACTATGTTCTAAGTGCAATTCTCAGCCTGCAACCCCAAGACATATTATTGACTGTATTGACTCATCCATTGATGAGCTCTACTCTTCCCCGGCAGACACCATCAAAAATCTCAAGCTTTACCAGCTTGATACCTTAGTGTGATTGAGTGGAGATAAGAAAGAAGAAGAAGATAATCTATAATCCAAATTGTGCCTTATCGAGGTACAATTTAGATTATATTTATTGAGGCCTTGTTTCTTCTCAATATAGAATGGGTGTCTCTCTTTACCCCGAGAGACGACCCAGTGCCCTAGAGTCCAGCTACTTGTCCAGCTACTCAACACCAAAGGAAGAGGCCTTAAGAACGACTACCAAACGTTCAATATCTTATCCAGAACTCATTTTTACTAAAAAACACGGTCAATTTATACAACAAAGAAATTTACATAACAATTTATACAACAAAGAAATCTACATAACAATTTATACAACAAAGAAATTTACATAACAATTTATACACCAAAGAGATTTACATACTTTTTATCCTAGTTTTAAGTCAAACATATTTGCATAAAATAAAGTTGACTACTTTAGTAGTCGTAACATACTCCCCCCGCTGTTGAACAGGAGTTCAACAGAAGAAAGGAGTGAAAAAATACACACATTTTCACAATCTTCTGGATTGGAAAATTTTTCCTCCAGATTTTTGAGGCACGGGGCACACAATCAAAATCATCAATACAATCATCTGTATAGAAGGACTGAGCCAACACATCTGCCGTCTTTTCTAGAGAATCCCTTATCGTCTGAAGATGACACTCAACCACGGCATTCTGCAAAACTGGACTACAATTTAGGTCGAGAACAAGCCCTTTATGCCCAAAAGCCATCAGTTATCCATCCTCTTCTTCCAAAGAAATCTGAGGTAGTCCCAATCATTCTCCTCAACGGCCATCATCCGGAAATATCTTCTCATGTCTGCCAAAACTCCAAACTTATTTTCCCGAAATTTTATCCTTATTTCAGGGATTCTTTTCAGTAGGCCATCATCCGGAAATATCTTCTCATGTCTGCCAAAACTCCAAACTTATTTTCCCGAAATTTTATCCTTATTTCAGGGATTCTTTTCAGTAGATTGGGTCCCTTCCTTAAATACCGTTTCAAGGAGAGTCCGTTGTGTCCTCGACAGGAAGCGTCGTCAAATACTGGCCGTATAGGCATAGTTTTGGATTCACACTTAAACACAGGGCGATCAGGAAAATAGTATCCTTTTACTTCAGGTGGATTTTCATTAACTCTTTCGATGAACCTTTCATTCAAACAATCTTTTGGATCAGTAATTTTTTCTTCCACCTTTGAATCAGTACCTTGTTCTGCATCTAGCTTTTCTTCTTCCACCTTTGAATCAGTACCTTGTTCTTCATCTATATTTTTCGCTTCATTTCTATCATGATTTTTTCCCTCGTTGTATTTATCGTCCTTATTCTCTGCATAATCAGTTTTATTTATGGTTTTCAAATCTTTGGATTCTGTTTCTTTATAATTATCCGTTATTTAAAATTCCGTATCTCCCGTTGGTCTTGGTTCCACCAATTTCCTCGATACTTGAACTTTGACAACTCTTTCCTCATTATCATCAATGGATTCAGTTTCATCATCTGAAATCTTTACTTGATCAGCGCCTTCAGCTACCGCTCTAGAATTGTTTACCGATTCATAACCTTTAATTGCAGTTTTAGAATCCTTTACTCCATTGTCTTTGGTTTCAGCTTCCGAATCCCTTATTCTATCGCCTTTGGACTCAGCTTCAGAATCTTATTTATTCTTTAAATCTGCATCTTCACATTTCTCATTAGCAGTTTCTTCTTGCTCCAACTCTTCTTTATTAAAGTCCATTTCTAATGTATATTCATCACTTGCCTTGCTGACTTCAGTTTCCTCATCTTTAGCTAAAGTATTTTTGGCATCCGCCATTTCAGTTTCATGATCAGCTGTATCGATAGCTTCTTTATCTTTAGTAATATTTGCTTCTTTAGATTCAACCTCATTTTTACCATTAGTAGAAAGAGCATCTTTTTCCTGCTTACGCAATACGCTAATTTTATACTCTATGTTAAATCTTTCCTGTATGTATATTTCACAATTTTCGAATTTTCTATCAATTTCTTCATCAGCAGACCTTTTCTCAACTTCAGTCTTATGACTTTCTTCCGTTTCTACAACTGAATTTTTTTCAACTTCAGATTTTTTACTTTCTTCAACAACAGACCTTTTCTCAACTTCAGTCTTATGACTTTCTTCCGTTTCTACAACTGAATTTTTTCAACTTCAGATTTTTTACTTTCTTCAACAACAGACCTTTTCTCAACTTCAGTCTTATGACTTTCTTCCGTTTCTACAACTGAGTTTTTCTCAACTTGAGATTTTCATTTTCTTCAACAACAGACTTTTCTCAACTTCAGTCTTATGACTTTCTTCCGTTTCTACAACTGAATTTTTTTCAACTTCAGATTTTTTACTTTCTTCAACAACAGACCTTTTCTCAACTTGAGCTTTTAGGATCTTATTGAGCTCTATCAGTACGTCAATGTACATTTTTTCGATATTCGCAGTGGACTCCAGTTCTTTCATTACAGCCTCTTCGTCATATTCTTCTGCACCAACCATCTCTATCCCTATTTTCTCATCAAATTCCTTAATTTGCTGGTAACACTGGACGATGAACTCTCTCTTTTTCATCAAGAGGCACTCATCAGGGGAGACTCCCTTTAACTCTTCTAGAGTTTCGTTTACTTCCTTGGCGAAGATAGTTCTCATTGGAGTTCTAGATCCTTTTAAATTTCTCAAATTCATTGAGTCCCTTTGAGTCTCCATCCTGGAATCCTGGAATCTTCTGATCCTGGAATCTTCTAATCCTGGCAGGCTCGCCACAAATATTGAGGCCTTGTTTCTTCTCAATATAGAAGGGTGTCTCTTTTTACCCCGAGAGACGACCCAGTGCCCTAGAGTCCAGCTACTTATCACCAAGGGAAGGAAGCTTGAAGAACGACCACCAGACGTTCAATATCTTATCCAGAACTCATTTTTATTAAAAAACACGGTCAATTTATACAACAAAGAAATTTACATAACAATTTATACAACAAAGAAATTTACATAACAATTTATACAACAAAGAAATCTACATAACAATTTATACAACAAAGAAATTTACATAACAATTTATACAACAAAGAAATCTACATAACAATTTATACAACAAAGAAATCTACATAACAATTTATACACCAAAGAGATTTACATACTTTTTATCCTAGTTTTAAGTCAAACATATTTGCATAAAATAAAGTTGACTACTTTAGTAGTCGTTACAATATTCTTGGTAAAATTGCAGACATTCTAAATTAAATACAGTAGAACCTCCCTATAGCAGACACCTCTCCTCAAAGGACAGTTTTCATTTGCAAAATTATCATTTTTACTATTTAGCAACTTTCCAGTAAGAGGACACCTCTCCCTAAAGGATACTTTGGCTCTGCAATTAGGTTTCCTTTACAGGGAGGTTCTACTATATTTCGCTACTCTGCAGCAAATTTCCTTCAATATTTCATAACAAACAAGATGGCAAGTGTTTAGAACTCATATATATACCTGTTTAGACATCTATACAATAGATGTGAATCTCCTAGTATATGAATTCAAGGTTTCTGGAGATGTGAGGTTTCTGACCAGATTTGGAGCATTATATGAAAATAAACTCAACTACAGAAACCTGTTGCCTTATTTGACACATCTATATACTCAAGTCTTAAAATGCTAGAGGACTATATACCAGATTCAATCATTGCATGGCTGGAGAAAATACAGTCTTGTTTAACTGCTATTATTTCCTTTTATTTATGATAAAGCATAATTTGGATTATAGATTATAAACACAAGGTAATAACACCAAATCCAAATGTTTTTGGATACAAAAACCTTCCTGCCCAGAAGTTCAACCCCTCCTCTGCGTGGCGGGCAGGAGAAGTAAGGGACTGCTCTGTAGGGCGAAGTACAGTGTCGTGAGCCGCTATGGTAACCGTGAACAGGGAACTATGAAATGTGGCTGACTAACGGGGCAATGGTACCCCTCCTATCCATGGAGCAGCAAAATAGGACAAGACACCACCGCCACCTTGTGTTCCTCATTTACAAATTGTGAGGGAAGGTCAAACTTCCTATTTGTGCCATTGAATTTTGGTGTTATAAAATATTCCAAGTAGTGGCATTTTACTTCTAAATTGAACTTATGACCTGCTTCCAAATTTTGATGAGCTATGAGAGGTTAAAAACAAAAGAAATAAGGAATTAGAACCTTTTTCTATAATCCCCTAATCATAGCCTGTCGTTACAAACTCCATTACCAAACCAACAAAGAATACAAAACCATAAAATCTCTAAAAAGCCATTCATTCCGCTACTTGCAAAGATTGCAGTGCTAATACATTGGTGAAGCAGGAAGATCTATATGGAAAAGAATGAAAAACATGAAAGAAGCATGAAGAATAATGATCTCAGATCTCTCGTAGTCCAGCACAACATGGAGACAATCTAATGCTGCACATGACTGGTCTTCTTCTTCTTTATCTCCACTCAAACATATTAGGGTATCAAGTTGTGACCCTTGATGGTGTCTGTTTGACAATCATCATGACTGGGTGAAGTAGAATGCCTTTATCATTAAGACACGGAGCACTACTCAGTGGCAGGCCGACTTAGCTCCAAAAGAAATGGCTGCCTCTGACATGAGGAACAGAAGCCATGTGCAGCTGCTCCTAACATTGAGTACAAACGGTGCTCATCCTGTATCCCTGGATCAGGAGCCCTTACAGGGTGCTATAAGCTGGGCCAGCTGAGCCCAGGTTTTTTAGGCAGCTTGTTACTGCTCCCCCTCCTCCTTTTTCATCCGGGCTTGGGACCGGCAAAGGCGGAGTTACATGACTGGTAAAGAGCAGGAGGGACAAGCACCTGTTCTGTCCTCCTAATAGAACAACAGTCTTTGATTTCTAGACTTAAGTCTGGTCATCTATGGACAATGACTCTCCCACTATGTACTAAGTGTCAACCTGCAACCCAAAACACATTATTGACTCATTCATTGATACAGACACCATCAACAAGCTCAACAAGCTTAATACCCTAATATGATTGAGTGTAAATAAGAAAGAAGAAGAAGACATGGAGACAGGCCACAAGTTTTATTAAGAAGAAGCAAAATGTCACAATCCATAGTGTGATAAGTTTTGGTGACTATAAGATTATGACCATTATAAGGCAAAAAGACCAAATATGTAATTTATGTAAGGTTTTAGTAGTAACTGTGTTACCATCCTCAGACAAAAGCCCTGTTACCAAAACAACATGTATAAATTACATATTTGGCTTTGTTATATCTTGTTAAAAAATTGTATACATAATCCCCAAATATGGTACTTTATCACAATGATAACCTTTGCAGTGACAATTATAGGCAGGCAGAACATTTTAAGTGTGTGGTTTTGTGGCATGCCCATAGTGTATTGTTGAGGAAGGACAGGTAGCAGTCCTTGGTAGAATGCTTGGTTTTTGACATTGACAGGGCAGTCTTATGACTTAATAGATCTTAGTTTTTTTTGTTTATCCCTTAGTACACGTGGTACAGGACATGATAATCATGGTGGGTAGACCTAGGCCACTGCTTTTACTGTAAGTACACCACATGTCTACACATGTGAAAAAGCAGTTCGACTTTGCACTTACAAATGTGCCAGAGCCCCGTTTGGTTACTTGCACTCGCTGGTGGGGTTGGACTTTTGCAATAATCGAAGGCCATTGGAGCATTTTTTATATCAGAAAAAGTGCCCAATGCGGGAATCGAACCCGGGTCATAGCGGTCGAAAAACAACAGTTTAGACCATCCTTCCACCGACCCCCTAATAAGATATTAGTGAGCTAGCAAATCAAATTTTTTTCAGGCGCCACCGCGTGATCTCTGTGATAACGTTTTTTAAATTTTATTCTGTGAGGTGAGACGTTGGATAAACGTAAACCAATAATGTTGTTGTTGTTTATTCCTCAAGTCGTTTAAATGATCTCCATTAGGTTCCATTGTCTCAGCTTTTCTATTATAGTCCTGGGGTGTAGACATCATGGAGAAGGAAAGAGGGGTGCTGTTGGTCTGAAGACTTGAAAGTACCACTCAGTGTGACTTTGCTTCTTTTGGTCTCCTGACATGGAGCCGCTCCTATGGAGAACAGACAATTGATACATTAGCCGGGTACAGGGTGGCCCTACCAGGAGTTAAACTCCGGACGTCCTGTGTTTACACCCTCCCGCCACTCTGAGGCTGTAGGATAGGATTTTGGGAAGGATAAACCAATAATAAAATATATAATAATAAAAGATATTCACGATGGTAAACTCCGCCATTGCCGGTCCCAAGCCCGGATGTAAAAGGAGGAGGGGAAGCAGTAACAAGCTCGTTAAAAACCAGGGTTCAGTTGGCCCGACTGATAGTACTCTGTAAGGTCTCCTATCTTTGGATTACAGGATAATCAGCAGTGTCTGTTCTCCATGTTAGGAGCGGCTGCACAAGGTTCCTCATGTTAGAGGCGGCCATTTAATACCAGGTCAAAGTCCAAGTTACACCTCTCTGTAGGTGACCTCGGGGAAATGCTGGATAAAACCAGCGCTTTAACGTAACTGGCATATAACCTATATGGAGTCGTGCATAACTTCTTTATGAGCACGACCTCCAAGATATTATTTAATTTAGACTAATAAAAGGATAATTAAAAAAAAACGATTCAATTGGTGCTTAAGCCGGCGTGTTACATACACCACCTGACGCTCCAAGACACTGGTGTTTCTCTCTACGAACTCGACCATATGTGCTCTTCTCTCCATTAACTGGTTTGTTTATTTCATCTTGTTATCTCATGTATGGGCCTATGTACTTTGGGAGGAACTTTATCCGGGTTTCCTGTGAGAGGACTTTAAAAGAACCAAATCGCCGATGTCAAATTACGCAAGCGGTGCAGGTTTGTTAAGTCATAATGGCACTTAGATACCATTGTAGTATCATTCAGCCGTTGGTTTTCTACTTGTCTTAAACTCTCCTTTAAATTTGGGCTAGCCTAATATCTAGTTTGATCTTCCCGAATATCACCTTATGAGCTTATCTTCCTTTGATGAATGCACTGATAATTTGATATAGTTTCTGCGGTTCGTATTTGCATCTGATCGTTTGTTGCCATTTCGATAAGAAATATTTTTACGTTCTCTCCCATTTTAGCTTCATTTATTTTTTCTGATGAGGTGCGAGGATGCGCGCTCCTGCCCCAACGCTGAAAGCATGAAAAATATGTAACCACTCTCGAGAGAACTTCTTGATTTTGTATGGGGAATTCTCCCCGCACCTCAAAACTCCAATGACTGAACGCCAAATGCCATCTGCAACTGTTGATGCAATCAGTACCTCTCCGGCAACAGAGGGGATGACCAACCACCAAGAGCAGCCTGGCACAGGCAAACCTTTGACGAACTGGCTTATCTCGTCGATCGGGAGAATCAACTCTCCATAGAGGAGGACAACGTCGGCTTCACCAAAGTGGCGCTCAGGATGAAGAGGCCAGTGGACTCCGAAGCGGCAGGTCGGGGTCCAAGATTCAGGCAGCGGCTGCGAAGTCAACCCTCGCCCAACGCCCAAGTCCAAGGTACAGGAATGTACGACGAGATTCGGCAGAGCCATGTCGGCGGTGGGCAAGGTAGACCAATGTGTCTACCTTTAATTCTGCCCAAATTTCAGCCTGCCCCAGTATTTTCTGGCGCTGGAGGCGAAGCTGGGCAATGGCTCCGTCTACCAGCTGACGAAAATGGAGGGGAACATCCTGGTCGGCCTCTCCAGCGTACAGTTCGCTGACAAGCTGAGGGTCTCGACATCGAGAATGATACACTTCGGGCCTTCCCTATGGGAGAAAGGTCCGAGCGAATAATGCTGGGCAATGTGTTCTTCGTGGAAGACGCCGACCTCGTCGCTGCGGCGATACGGGCAGGCCAAGTCCATCATCCAGATGATGATGATGTAGCTCGAAGCCTCCTGCTCGTCGGGAAGCTTTTGTTACTCTGAGAGACGGAGTAAAGCTCTTCCATATCTCTACCCGGCTGGATGTCAAAGCCAAGGGAGGGGTCACACATGTCTATATAACCTTTGGAATCAAGTGTTATTTGTGTCGTTGTGCCCGCAACGACCACCGTTGGATCAGGCCTCGTCTGCGTCTTCACGCTTGGTGTCATTTTTCATCGTCAACAGATCCTATGATCTGGCAATGTTTCTGTCCTTGACCTCACCGTCCGGGAAGACTCCATGATGTGCGTCAACGCCCACATCTCTCATGCTTTTGAAGAGCGATGCCGCCAGTTGCGAACCATCGCAGATTTGGCGTATGAAGAAGGTGCGTGGATCCTCGGTGACCTGGACCTCTCCAAGGAGTCGCCTAAGGAATTGGCATCGGGTTCAGTAGAAGCCCTTACAGAACTACTGAACTAAGCCGACCTCGTCGACGTCGCCACCTTCTTCGATGCTGCGCTGGAGCACACCATGGTCGCTACCATCAGAAGACGGGTCTACACGCGTAGTCTGGACAGAATCCTGCTTCCATCAGGCTTCTTCTACCTCGCCACTCACTACCAAATCTACGACTTTGTCTACTCGGATCACTGTGCCGTCCTGATCCAACTAGGAGAGCCAACTCCTACAAAACTTCCCTGCATCGGCAAGCTGCTACGGTCAGACCTGTTTGTCGATATCGAATGGAAGCGTTCATCGATGAAATATCGGAAAACCTATCAAATCCTTCACCTCGATATTATGGCAACAATGGACCGGGATCAAGGAAAATATGGTCACGGAGATATTCTCTTGCCATCGGCCAATCCGGTGGTACATATATCGAGAGAGCAAGCCACTTATTAAGGCGGAGTCTGGAGGACGACTGCCCGCTCCGACTATCCTTACTTGTCGGATCTCGGCGTTCCTTCCTAGACAGAGGTCGCTCTCCTTTAATCTTCACTGACGTCGACGACAACGCCATCTCCGGGGGCCAATTTAGTCGTTTTCTTCTGGAATGCTTAAGCAGGCGCTTCGCACAGGCTCCGAGCTCGGCTGGATCCGTCGCCGACTTCTTCGTTGAAGTTACCTCCTTGGAATTCGACGAGTGGGACCATATTTTTCTCGTCGACATTTACCGCGACTAGATATCGACAGCCATCCACCGCCTGCCAAAAAGACGTTCCTCGTGATAGAACGGATGACCATGCGAATTTGTCAAAGCCTTTGAAGATTTCTTCTCCAATGTTCTTTGGATAGGCTTCGAGGCTGCTCGACTCCGCGGAACCATGCCCCCATCTTCAAGGCGCAGCATGGTCATCTTGCTGCCGAACTGTGGTCCAGGTCTACAGGCTTTTCGTCCAATCAGCCTCCAAATGACCGACTACAGGATCCTCAAAGGCGTGCTCATGCGCCGTCCGCGTCATCCTAAACCTCGTACCCGAGTGTCCAACAAAGTCGCCTGGGCAGCGAGGAATGACACGCTTCTGGATGTCATCTCTCTGGACCCGAAGTCGACGTTCGACAGCCTGAACAAGAGCTACCTTCTCGCCCTGTTGGAGAAACTGGACCCAACATCTACCTTTCTCGGGTGGGTTGCTGTCCTCTACGGGGAAGCAGAAGCCTTGATCCGGATCGGAGTGGTTTACACCTAGGCCTCCCCATTTCTCAACAGGGTGAGGCAGGGCTGCAGTCTCAGCGCCGCTCTCTTCAGCATCAGAGTTGGGCCTCTGCTACGTCGCTTCGAGAGTATATTAGGCCGCGGTTTCGTGGTCGCCTATGCGGATGACATCGTACTCTTCATCAGGGACGACGCTCAGTTTGACCTCGTGCCCCTGATCTTCGAAGAGTTCCATATGGTCTCTGGGGCGGCTGTCAACTTCGACAAAAGCAGCGGACTCTGGTTCGGTTCCTGGAAACACCGGACGAAATTTCCTCTAAGAATCTTCTTCACGTCCGAGTCGCTGACTGTTGTGGACTGCTTGAACCACGTCGCCTCCCTGGCTCCTGGATGGGGCTGCGGGAGCGAGCCATCGAGAGATGGTCTACCTCCCCCCGCGGGCTGTCATTGATGAGTCGCCCCGCTCGGCCAACAGCCTGGTCCTGGGATTAATCAATCCACATCTACGTTACACCTGAAACCACCGTCGGCCAGCTGCCCGCTTCGTGGGCACAACGAGCCGAGTCTCGTGGCTAACCACGCCGGCTTCTGATGTTTGGTTCTTACTGAGGAGAACGAGACTGCTGAGCCTCTGGGAGGCCGCGTTTAGCGTTCTTAAACTGTACAACCGGGTTCTACGCCCCGCCAATATGAGATCCCTGCGTATTCGCAGACCTTCTGGCTCCCGAGCAATAGCTACAAGCGACTATCGGAGTTTTATCCGATGGTGCCCCTGCCCTATCGCGCTCCTGGACGCGCAGCACCTGGAGGCCTTCTACCAGCGATTATTGCAGGAAAACGCCAAGTCCAGTTATCATGCGGAGTACGAGGCGGAGACCATCTTCCTGCGTGGTTCAACAACGCCCATTTCCCGCCTCACAAGTCATAGCACCGGGCACTAGACTCGGCACGGCTGCAGGCGTATCCAGTTAGGGAGCTGGTGGCGCGCCGAAGACGTGCCCCGCTCCATCTTCTGGGATGACCTGCGTCGCAACTGCTTCTCGGAGCACGACACAGATTCCACCCTACGACTGACCCTCCACGCCCTACCTCGTCCTGACCTACCTGCCTCGAGGCGTGCCAACTGTGCCGCCTGTGGGTCTAGCGACGTGTCTCTGACCCACAGATACTGGAGTTGCCGAACCATGCAACCCTTGCTTAGGGAGGTGTTTGCCTCCTACGACCTGCCCCTGGATTTGAAGGCCTGGCTGTTCGGCGTCGGCCTGCATCCCGAGGCATCAAGCTCATAAGTGTGGCGAAGGCTACCATCTACAAGTATCATCTTGGTATTGAGGTGGGTAATGCCAGCAACCACATCGACCTGTCCATCTTGTAGGAAAGAACTCTTGCAATCCTTAGGTAGCGGCGTCTTTCCCGCTGTGGGTGCCATTAATGGAAACATTGTATATATTGTATTAATATATATGCATATCATTTATCCATTACATTATTCTATTTGTTATATTATATAAACGAAGTAACCTCATTTATTTATTTTTAACCTAATATAATCCTTTATAAACGACAAAAATAACTCAGTGTCAATCTCTCTCTCTCTCTCCTTCGTTTGTATTTATAACATCGATAGATAGTTCGGATACCAGTCCCTATTTCGTGATCTAATCTCATCGCTGTTTACGAGATAGATATTTAAGTTTTTTGTTATTTAGTTTGAGTTTGATGTTTTCAATATTTCTGTACGTTTCCCCTACGTAATACATTCAATTGTTACTATTGAGGTCTTAATACTTCTATTGGTTCACATAGAATGAGATTTCACAATTATAGTATAGCTATAAATGGAAATTTGCCGGGAGGATATTGATCTAAAAGAGACAAAGGTCGCTTCTCCCGTCAAAACTAGAACTTGATTGTCAAGATTCCATTAGATCCCGTGTGGATCTCATGGAATAAAGTCCACCCTAGGCTGACGAGGGCCATTAACCCGAAACCATGGTCTCTAGGTGGACGCTTTTCAACTTGCCAAAGCTGGTGTTGTGGCTTTGTCACCGACCCGAGGCCGCTAGTTTGCGGCGACGGTCAATAGATGGCGTCTAGTTTTGACGTCTATTTTGACGGGAGAGGCGACCTTTGTCTCTTATAGTATAGCTAGTCGGTCTATTCCTGAATTACTTATTTACACTTCTTATCTAACCAACACCATCTTTCCTGGCCTGGGGAATCTAACCTTTTTTGAACAACCTTGGTGGCGTGCAGCACCTTGGTACTTTGATATAGAGCATTGCGGCTTGTCTGCTTGTTACATCCATTTTTGGACTCGAAAATCATACATATTGGTTAGTGTCCCCGTAAAACCATATTCTCTCTGCTCCTGAATTATTTTGGCCCTCTCACCTGGCACGAATATACCAACTAGATTGAATCATTTCTTCAAATAAAAGACACTTCGGTCAGTATTTTTTTACTAGCTGAAGTAGAGACAATAAAAAAGATAAAAAAAAAAAAGATTTACTGGCCGAAGTGTCTTTTATTTGAAGAACTATAAATGCCGGCCAGGCAGCCTCTATCTTTACGATATATTAAATCAGCAATAGTTATTTCTGAGATGTGCTTGTTGTTGAAGCTACCGAACCCCTTATTTCACGTATCGTTGAGAAACGAGGTTGTATCGTATTTGCTACCTCACCATCTATACAGCTCATATTTGCCCATAAATCTAAAATAATTTCACCCGTTTATTCTTCATTAAAACGTATTAGCCTATAAAAAGCATCGTTGTCTATTTTTGAAAGTTTTTTTTTAACAAATCACATTTTTGTGTCAATAATTCCTTAATATCTTCCTACTCCGGGTTGAAATTGTTTTATCTAATATAGTAATTGTTGATATTGTCGATCCACGTGTTTGGAGAGGAAATCTCGAGGCGTTATTAAAAAATCTAAAGAAAGGTTTATTATCCTGGGGGATTTCCCAGCTTGCTTCCTCAGTTTCTACAAGACATCTTACATTTCTACTGAACCTCCAACGTGAGATTAAACAGGGAAAACTGATAAGTCTTATCTATTTGAGGTGTCTTTGATTAAATGACAATCATCCTCGTCATCACTGCCCCCCGATAATGTTTTTTAAGAAAATTATTATTGACCAAGGTGTATGAAAAAAAGTGAAAGTTGCATAAGCTTATGATTTTGATTTGTTTTAAAAATGAATCGATGTTGGTTCCATATACTTGAATTAAATATTACCCCTTAATTCTATATATTTTATTGCTTAAAAGGGAAAACAACAAAATAAAAAAGAAACTACAATTGCAAATGATTTGATGACTAACAAAAAAAGAATAATAAATTTAAAAATGATGATGATAAAAAATTAAATTTGTCTGCCAGAAAAATGCTTCTATGAATTAAAAAATGAGAATAATTAGAAACTTGACATATAAATTTCAAACACAGGGTGTTTATGTGGAGAGAGAAGGCAGGGTCACCTGCTTATTGAGTTGTCCAATCTTCCAGAACTACAGAAATCGGGAAGACATTGAATACAATAAATAGTAAGGACTCCTATTTTATATTTAGAAAATTCTGTAAATATATCTATATGAATCTCTCGAGATATCATTCAACCAGCACGTATCATCCACCATGCACGTATATATTTATTTTTTCAAAAATTGTTTATAACACACAAATAATGTAATATATTTTTCTCCCCTTTCAATATCATTAATATTTAAAATAAATAAATAATAATTTGTATATAAAGATAGTATATATCAAATAAAGTAAAACATGAGTTTATTTTTCTCATCTTCCTTCATGTTTTATTTTATTTGATTATCTAAACAGGAAGAGTTCTATCGCTTATAGTATATATCATCAATTTATTATCGTGATACTCCTGTTGAAGGACTGACAAGTCCGAAAACTTGAAAATAAAAAGTTGAAAAAGAAACTTAGCCCTGGAAGCTTTATTTATTTTATAATAAATATATCAATGGTTTTCTCTCTTGGTTAAAAAAAAAAAAGTAATTGCCAAACTAGGTATATTTATTTGTATTTATTTCATTAGTTGGTTGTAAATTCAAACATGATTTTAATGTACTTTATTTTATTCTTTAAACTCTACTCAAACCTTGTAATTATTCAATTGTTTATGTAATATAGTATCTTAGTGTTGTTTCTTAACGCAAGCATTCCTTGTGGTGATATCGCGTCTGATTTGATAAATAAATAAATTGTAAGAGTAATGAATAAAAAACACATAAAATACACAAAAGAAAATCACGATGCCCCTGGTGATTATACCTGCGACCACGAGCCATCAACATGGCACATGTTCATCCATGCTACAAGGTTGTCTCAATAGTTCATAAACACTTGTAAATAATTGAAATACCAATATTATTCGCCGTTATGTATAATGTCTTTGTATTATGTATTCGCCGTAATAATATTATTCGTCAAGTAATAAGAAAAACAACGTTTAAAGAAACACACGAACTTTTGGGATAACCTTATATATGAAATGTTTGGTAAAAGTTCATTAATTTGTATAAAAATAATTTTAGCTCCTTTTGATAATATGTCTGAATTATAAATCTAGTTAAAGAAAAATAGGAAATTGCTCTATATAATTGTCCGTATTAACCCTCACTGAAAAACATCTCTCAACCAGATGTATAAGGTGCTAACTACCCAGTTTACATACTTACATAACTCCGCCTTTGCCGGTCCCAAGCCCGGATGAAAAAGGAGGAGGGGGAGCAGTAACAAGCTCAGTAAAAAGCCTGGGCTCAGCTGGCCCGGCTGATAGTACCCTGTAAGGGCTCCTGATCCAGGGATACAGGATGAGCAGCGTTTGTACTCCATGTTAGGAGCAGCTGTACATGGCGTCTGTTCCTCATGTCAGAGGCGGCCATTTTTTTTTGGAGCCAAGTCGGCCTGCCACTGAGTAGTGCTCCCAGTCTTAATGACAAAGGCAGATGCATTCTACTCCACCCAATCATGATGGTTGTCAAACAGACACCATCAGGAGTTACAACTTGATACCCTAATATGATTGAGTGGAGATAAGAAAGAAGAAGAAGACATACTTACATACACAACTTTATAAAGATTTCTTTGCCATTCAACAATAATGTATAAGTGATTGATTTTGGTGTGCGTATTTTTCTGTGAAATCTGTGACGACTTTTTGAGAGTAAATTTTCATTTGAAAAAAAAAAAAAAACATTTGAAAATTCACAATAATTTGAAAAATATTTATCTGAGGGTCTTCAAATAGAACAAAAGTAGAGCTAAAGTTTGTCCTCAACTCGGAACCAACGCCCAAACTCTCAAGAATTCAGCCTTATTCAGATACGTATTATCGTTGAATAGTTACCTCTACCAATTCGTACCTATGAAGAAGTCAAAGTCGTTGAAGCTTCGGCAGTTACACGTCATTGAAGAGGAATATAAGATAAAAGGGAATAATTTAAGATAGCAAGAGTAGAAAAAGAATAAAGGACGGAACCTTGATAACATTTGATCAAACCAATAAAAGTAAAGAGAAAGAGTAGATTCTTTTATTTTTTTTTTAAATAAATGTTTTTAACTGATATTAAAATTTCTAGAGCAATTCGGCGTGTTATAATTAGCTTGAAGTAGTACTTCTGAGTCTCCGTGTTGAATGCATGTTAGCCCGAAAGCTTGAGGAATAAAGGAATTGTAAAGAGAAACCAGACCCTAGATTTCTTGTTGATTTTGTTAAATAAATAAATATATATATGAGGAATAGTACAAAAGTGAAATTGTACAGGGATCAGTTGGATACATTTTTTTAAAGTTGCTGATGGCTTGCGCCATCTGTTGGAATAAATACAGTAAAATTTGGATAATTCGAATTTTTTTATGGTCCCTTGGGGTTCGAATTATCCAAGTTCGACTGTATCAATTAATCGTTGATTTTTATTTATTACGTAATTGGCCAAATAGTCTTTCTTGAATGACAAAACGCCCTTCCGGCCTAAATACCCGTTTCATGATTTCTCAGGATGCCTCTAAAACCAGATTTTTTGGTCGTTGAGGTACAGCTTGCACAACGCTGATGAAGGCCAACAGCCAGAAAGGCCTATGTGGTTATATTTTATTGAATAATCAAGTAAGGGTATTTGTGTATGGCCAATTCTGATAATAAATAAAAATGCAACGATTAGTTCATATTTATTCCGATAGATGGCGCAAGCTATCAGCAATTTTTAGTTGCACGATCAGGTGATGTCTTTTTCTTGATTTATTGTTGCAAATATTTATTGTTTCATTAACAGAGTATCAATATTGATATTTCGCTACTCTGTAAACTTCCTTCATTGCTTATTTGTATTTTATCAATTATAGTTTGTTTTTGTCTTAAATAAATTGCAGTGTCATTCTGAAGTTTGTCTTTCCTAATTTTCTATGTAACATTTGGTGAGATGCTGGGTAAGTTAGGGAAGACAAACTCAAAATTGCCGAAAAAACCTTGAGGAAATGAGTGCCGTGATCTATATTTTCAGAGACTGGCTCCAGGATTCCACAGCCGTGTCAAAGCCAAGACTTCCCTCGAAGATAACGATGCCCATATAGACGATACGACGACAAAGCCGCTCTTTACGTCGCAAGAAAAAAGGACGCAAAGGTACTAGGGACAAAGTTCCAAGACTTCGATGGAATCCTTGGCACGTCAGATCCATGTCAGTATCTACAATAATTCAAGCTGTGGGTGACAGCTCCCATAGGGAAGGAGCTATGTAGCAAAGCATTTATTGTTTAATTAACATATTAACAATTTTGATAATTATATTTTACTGTTCTGTAAACTTCACTCATTGCTTATCTTGCAGTTGTTGTCGTGTCCAATGAAGAACCTCAGATGTCTCCATACATCTCTATCACAGCAATGTCCTCTATCTTGGGTGTGTAAAGCAGCTGTATAGAGGTAAACTGTGTTGTTGTTGTCGTGTCCAATGAAGAACCTCAGATGTCTCCATACATCTCTATCACAGCAATGTTCTCTATCTTGGGTGTGTAAAGCTGCTGTATAGAGGTAACCTGTGTTGTTGTCGTGTCCAATGAAGAGCCTCAGATGTCTCCATACATCTCTATCACAGCAATGTTCTCTATCTTGGGTGTGTAAAGCTGCTGTATAGAGGTAAACTGTGTTGTTGTTGTCGTGTCCAATGAAGAGCCTCAGATGTCTCCATACATCTCTATCACAGCAATGTTCTCTATCTTGGGTGTGTAAAGCTGCTGTATAGAGGTAACCTGTGTTGTTGTCGTGTCCAATGAAGAGCCTCAGATGTCTCCATACATCTCTATCACAGCAATGTTCTCTATCTTGGGTGTGTAAAGCTGCTGTATAGAGGTAAACTGTGTTGTTGTTGTCGTGTCCAATGAAGAACCTCAGATGTCTCCATACATCTCTATCACAGCAATGTCCTCTATCTTGGGTGTGTAAAGCAGCTGTATAGAGGTAAACTGTGTTGTTGTTGTCGTGTCCAATGAAGAGCCTCAGATGTCTCCATACATCTCTATCACAGCAATGTTCTCTATCTTGGGTGTGTAAAGCAGCTGTATAGAGGTAAACTGTGTTGTTGTTGTCGTGTCCAATGAAGAACCTCAGATGTCTCCATACATCTCTATCACAGCAATGTCCTCTATCTTGGGTGTGTAAAGCAGCTGTATAGAGGTAAACTGTGTTGTTGTTGTCGTGTCCAATGAAGAGCCTCAGATGTCTCCATACATCTCTATCACAGCAATGTTCTCTATCTTGGGTGTGTAAAGCAGCTGTATAGAGGTAAACTGTGTTGTTGTTGTCGTGTCCAATGAAGAACCTCAGATGTCTCCATACATCTCTATCACAGCAATGTTCTCTATCTTGGGTGTGTAAAGCTGCTGTATAGAGGTAACCTGTGTTGTTGTCGTGTCCAATGAAGAACCTCAGATGTATCCATACATCTCTATCACAGCAGTCGCAATATCGACTATCTTGGGTGTGTAAAGCTGCTGCTCTGGGTCCATGTCAATTTTATGCAAGGCCATTGCTGGGCATGAGAATATGTGAGTAGGTGTTAGTTCCACACCATGTGCTTATTTTGTATTTTATCAATTATAATCTGTGTTTGTCTTGAATGAATTGCTGTGTTATTCTGAAGTTTGTCTTTCCTAATTTTCCATGTGACAATATAATATAGGTTAGTTAAAGTGTGTGACGTGGGGATAGAGTTGGAAATCCCAGGTAGCCAGCCCAAGCGGGCAGAGCTAGCGGTGGACGGCTGCACAGTGATAACCCATGATAACTTATCTCTCTATTTTGAGGGAACACGACGCGGTTGCCATCTCTTACCACCATATCCCTGCGGATAATTGGATATTTTAGCAGAAGAAGTCATCTATAAAGCAGGTACGTTCGCTCGAATCCCTTCCATTTACACGCCTGACCTCAATTCAATCCACTCCACCCAGTTCGAGAATTTCAACACGATGTGCAATAAACTGTCGAAGGCTGTATATATTGAATAGATAAATTATAGTTTTGTTTAGACATACACAGATCACATTTGGTCAATGTGTGCGTTTTGTTTTTACCAAATATACATACAGATAAAGACATTATTTCATATCATTAACTTATAAACATCTTTTTTTTTTTAATATAATATATCAATAACACATCACACACACATATAGAAATTATCGTTTATCAATAAAGACTTTTTATCGAACCTTTTCATTTCTAAAATTTAGAATCAGCGGATTTTATATATAAATAAAAGATATATATCTTTAATCATTCAATTATACATGTATAAATAAAGTAAATATTATAGTTTTTTATTATACAGTATTTTTGCTACTTAAACTATTCATTTATAGTACAAATATAACAAAGGAAAACGTCTTACCTTCGTAAATTCACATATTATCCATATTTAATAATTCCATTTTAATAACTATATCAAATCTCAATATAAAAAAATTTGATAGTGAGAGAGAGCAAACGATTCCACGCCCTTTAAATGCCATAACAGAAACATTATCAGACGACGCTGCGCTAGGGTTGCGCATGACGCCATTTAATGTCTTCGAAAACAGACGATTCTATACTCCTTCTTGTTTTGATATTTTCAAATATTCTCTAAATATGAAAATTTGTGTGTGAGAGAAAAATAATAACATTTTATAACTATAAATTATTTAAAAAAAATAGTTTTACCTTTTTCCTCTATAAATATAAACGTTTGCCGAAATATGAAATAATAATTACAGAAATATACATTTTTGATTTTACACGATTCCGGACAAATGAAAAGAATGCCTCCAGAAATTAAGAGAAAGTTTTCAAAAATTAATGGTTTCACAAAAAGTTAAAAGATATTTCCCAAAATTTATTAAAAGGCTCGCAATATATATTGTAAAAACAACTAAAATATAAACGTTTTCAGAATTAATTACTTCAAAGTATAATTATGTGAGAGAATTTCTGATAGTTTATTTTTAAAATGTAACAAAAGATAAATATGATCTAACCCAAATTAGTGTTACACACTATTGATTAATCTGGGTTTGGTCTTATCACCTTGTTTTCTAATCTATAATTCAAATTTTACTTCATCATTGTGTTTGAGAGTGTTGGATAACTGAATGCTACGACAGCTAGCGCCACACTGGACCTATCATCATCACAACTGTTTGTTTACCTTTCTTCTCTATATTACAATAACTGTTCGCTACCATAACTTTGTTTTTCTTGCTAAATGGATAATAAAGATTATTATCATATAATCCTCAACGTCCTCATGCCTTCCTACAAGCTGTAAGTACCTAAATCTTACAACAATTGGATTATGAGACTGAATATTGCATGAAATTCAACTAACGAGTTAAGACAAAGAAAAAAGGCTTAGCAAAATGGCGTCACTCCCGAGCCACGATGTAACCCTAAATAAGCTCGACGGCTATAACTACTCACTATGGTCTTTCAAAATTGAAATGCTCTTACAAAAGGAAGATCTTTGGGAAGTTGTCACCGAAAATATTCCAGATGAACCTAAAATCGAATGGAAAAAGAAAGACTCAAAAGCTAGAGCTATCATTAATCTAAGCATCGCCGACTCACAAATAGTGCATGTCAAAAACCTACTAACAGCCAAAGCTACCTGGGACACTCTTAAAAATATCTATGAAAGAAAAACACTCTCAGGAAAAATTTATTTGCTAAGGAAACTATACAGCTTAAAACTCGAAGAAGACAAGGACATGCAACAGCACATCACTACCATGATGGAACTTGTCGACAAACTGCGAACCATTGGCGAAACACTAAAGGACTCTCACATCACGGCTATACTGCTTTGCTCGCTTCCAAAGAGCTACTCAAATCTCATCACGATGTTGGAATCAAGGCCTGATGACGAGCTAACGCTTGAATTTACCAAGAACAAACTCCTTGATGAACACACACGCAGAGTAGAAAGCTCGAAAGACGAAAGCACCGCATCAAAAGCCTTAAAAAGCCTCCACGGAGCTTCAAGCCAAAGAAGAGAAAAAGAGAAGAAATTCTGTTCTTTCTGCCACAAACCAAACCACTCCAAAGAAGAATGTTGGCACTATCAAAAGCGAAACAACAGCAATAAAGAGTACAAATATGAAAACTTCAGAAGAGGAAACGTACCAAAGTACACAAATCAGTCGAGTGTCACCCAAGAACAATCAACAAATCAGAGAACAACAAAAGGACCTAACCCAAAAGCTCTCAATTGCACTCAACGAGAAGCAAGTGTACACAACTGGTTCGTCGACTCTGGAGCCACATCTCATATGGCGTACGATGAAAGCTTCTTCACTGAACTTAACAGAGAACAAACACAAAATGTTGTGGTTGCTAATGGCAATAAGCTGCAGGTCAAAGGGATAGGACATGGAGAAATCAAAGTCATCACACCCCAAGGAAAGACTGACACCTTACTTCTCACAAAAGTTCTCTACATCCCGGAACTAACAGACAACCTTCTGTCAGTGAGTGCGGCCACCTCCAACGGATGTAAAGTAACGTTCAACAGAGATTGGTGTACCATCGAAAGAGACAACACAGCCCTCGCGAACGGTATACTTGACAATGGAATGTACCGACTCCACCTGGATGACAACCCCCAAACTCGCACATTCAAAGCAAATGTTGCAAAACAAAACCACTGCAAGAACAAAAATTGCCTCATGCTCTGGCACGACAGACTAGGACACAGAAATATAGAATCAATTAAGAAGATTCGAAATGAGAACCTAGCAAGAGGACTAAGTCTAAATAACTGTTCGCACAGCACAGACTGCGTTCAGTGCATTCAAGGAAAACTCACCGAAACCCCATTTCCAAAGAAGACAGAGTACAGAGCAACTGAAACGCTTCAACTTGTCCACAGTGATATCTGCGGTCCATTACCAACTAACTCTCTCAGCGGTAAGAGATACTTCATCACCTTCACTGATGACTACAGCAGATACACGAAGACCTACCTCCTGAAAGGAAAAGACGAAGCCTATGAAAAAATAAAAGACTACGTCATCTCAGCACACACGGAATTTGGAAAAAATATCCAAACCATACGGACAGACAACGGTCGTGAGTACGTAAACCGACAAGTCGAAGATTTCCTGAACCAAAGCGGAATCAAACATCAACTAACAGTCCCCTACTCACCAGCCCAGAACGGAGTAGCCGAAAGGAAAAATCGATCACTAATGGAGATGACAAGATGCATGCTGTTTGACTCAGGACTCCCACAGTCTCTATGGGCGGAAGCGGTTACCACAGCTAATTACCTACACAACCGAATACCCTCGAAAGCTACAGACAAGACTCCATTTGAACTATGGACCAACAGGAAGCCCAGTCTGAAGCATCTAAAAAGATTCGGATGTAAAGCCTTCGCCTATATTCCCAAGATAAAAAGAAACAAGTTGGATAGCAAAGTTATCGAAGGGATCTTTCTTGGATACGATGATCGAAGCAAAGGATACAGAATCCTGCACGACACAGACAACATCACAATCAGCAGATCCGTAAAATTTCTAGAAAAAGAAAATGGGTTTCACCTCGCTTCCACAAAAACAACTTCACCACAAGTACTAAGTACAGATCTAACTTCCTCCAATCATAATGGTAATGCAGAGGAAAGTCAGGAACCAGGAACACAACCCGAAAACCTTGAGGACTCAGAAACCGAGGATTACATTCAACCCGGTACAAGCACAGGAACACAAGTGGTCACACAAAGAAGATCCACGAGACCAACAAAGGGAATACCTCCCATAAGAAATGACTACATGCTGTACAAAACTGAAGCTCAAGACATTCAGACACCTACCAACTACTCGGAAGTCCTACAATTACCAAAAATAGAAAGAGAAAAATGGCTACAAGCAATGAACGAAGAACTAAATTCTCTTGAGAAGAACAATGTATGGGAACTAACGCCTCTACCTAAGGACAAAAAGATCATAGGATGTAAATGGACCTATAAACAAAAACTCAATTCCAAAGGAGAAATAGAGCGGTACAAAGCCAGACTCGTAGCAAAAGGGTTCAATCAGAAATTTGGCCGAGACTACGAAGAAACCTTTGCACCAATTGTGAAGCATTCTACAATTAGAGCCTTCCTAGCTACATCAGTCTACAAAGGGATGCAAGTGATCCACCTCGATGTGAAGACAGCGTTCCTACACGGCGACCTAGATAAAGAACTCTACATGGAACTCCCAGAAGGACTCCATACAAAACAAACAAACAAAGTCTGCAAACTAAAGAAGGCAATTTACGGTCTAAAACAAGCTGGAAGATCTTGGAACACAAAAATTGCAAGCACTCTAATTAAAAATAACTTCAAACAGAGCCTTGTAGACCCATGCCTATTCACCAAGAATGAAGAAAACCATTCCATCTACTTGATTCTATATGTGGATGACATGCTCCTCGCAAGCGATTCCGAAATAATCATCCAAAACACTGTAAAAACTCTCGAAAAAGAATTCGAAATAAAGAACCTTGGACACCCCACTCAATTCATTGGTATTGAAATCTCAAGGAACAGAGAAGGTGAACTCCTTCTGAGCCAAAAGAATAAAATCCAAGAATTAGTTGAAAGGTACAATCTCCAAGAAGCGAAACCTACTTTCACTCCCATGGAAAGCGGATACCCCGGTATATCTGATGAAAAACTTCTACCAAACAACGTCCAATACCAACAACTGATAGGCTCACTATTGTACCTAAGCGTAGTATCCAGACCAGATATCGCAGCTCCAGTCTGCATACTTAGCAGCAGAAACCAGAATCCTAGAAATTGTGACTGGAATGCAGCAAAAAGAATCGTAAGATATCTAAAAACTACTAAAGAACTCGAGCTACGCATATCTAACCAAAAACCTCCCACGCTGGAAGCATACAGTGATGCCACATGGGCAAGCGACAACACCGACAGAAAATCACTAAGCGGAAACTTGTTCCTACTGGGATCAAACCCCATCTCATGGATGACTGGGAAACAAGGTTGCGTATCTCTCTTATCCACCGAAGCGGAACTAATCTCCGCAGCTGAAGCCTCACAAGAACTGTTATGGCTTCTCGACTTGCTAAAGGATCTCGAACTGGAACAGAAAGCTCCAATCTACTTCCACCAAGACAATCAATCATGTCTCAAGATATGTTCATCCGAAAAAGTGTCTTCTAGAACCAAGCACATCGCAACCAAGATCCATCACCTGAAGGATCTTCAGAAGAAGACAGTGATAAAAATGGTCTACTGCCCAACTGGCGACATGAAGGCGGACATTCTGACCAAGCCGCTACCAAGGCCGACATTTGAGAAGTTACGCTACAACCTCGTGATGTCTCCACATTCATGCCGGGGATTTGTTGGATAACTGAATGCTACGACAGCTAGCGCCACACTGGACCTATCATCATCACAACTGTTTGTTTACCTTTCTTCTCTATATTACAATAACTGTTCGCTACCATAACTTTGTTTTTCTTGCTAAATGGATAATAAAGATTATTATCATATAATCCTCAACGTCCTCATGCCTTCCTACAAGCTGTAAGTACCTAAATCTTACAACAGAGAGTATTCATTTATAAAATACAGCGAAAAATATTTTTAAGTTATTAGCTTTTAAAGAAAAACAATACATAAGGGTTGAACAAAATATCGTCTCATATTTAAAAGAAGGAAAATTGTTGTCTATTTAGAGGACAATTTAAAAAAAAGTCTTTACTAACACTTAGTCAATAATTAATTAAAAAAGAAACAAATTATACATGAAAAATATACAAGCCTTCACTACTTAGTGAATCACTTTAAAAACGATGAACACAACTAGGAGAGAGAGATTACTGTCTAGAAAACATCTAATAACATGCATATGTATTCAAGCTATTTCTTATTTGAAATTTTTTTTATTACACCTTACATGCGATAATAGAGTCACCATACAGATAGAAAAAATAAAACGGATACAAATATTTGAGTAAAAAAAAAAAGATTTGAACTAACAGCGTTTATAAATGTGCTAAATTTAATGTACAATTTCGTTTGAATCTATATTTAAAAATACATATGTATATAGTAAAGGCATCTCCTGATCATGCAACTAAAAGTTGCTGATGTATTGCGCCATCTGTCGGAATAAATATCAACTAATCGTTGATTTTTAATTATTCAAGAATTGGTTAAATACCATTTTTTGATTAGTAAAAAAAAAAAAAAAAAAACTAACTGGGTACGCGTTTCAGGCTGTTAGCCCTCATCAGCGTGATGCAAGCTGTACCTATTTGGCCAATGGTCGTTTCACTGAGATTTCTAGGCTAACCGAGTTAATTGTTGTTGATAGCGATAATCAGTGACTGTTTCGTCTGGTTGCAGAAGTCCGTAGTAATGTATGGCGTTCTGATCCCACCAGATGCATAGTAGAACCTTCTTGCCGTTGATATTGGGTTTGGCGGTCGAAATTGTCAGCTGTCTTGGGCTTATCAATGATTTCTTGAGCTTCGGATTGTCAAAATATACCTATTTTCCATCCCCAGTCACAATACGATGAAGATTTTATATTAAAAAAAAAAAAACTTTACAAACGTATTTCAGATATCGTTGTTCGATTTTTCTTGTCTTTTCACTCAATTCGTAAGGTAACCATTTTCCTTCTTACTGAATACTTCCCATAGCATACAAACGAAGTAAAACAGCCTGTCGAGTGACGTTGAGAGAAGCCGCTAACTGTTCTTGTGTTTGAAATTCGTCTTAGTTCAATAATTCTTTCAATTATTCATCCTACAGCTTTTTGGCGGCTCTTATCTCTTTTTTTTTTTTTTTCATTGTATTAATCAACCAGGCGCGATATTGAAATATTTGCGCCAATTACAGAGGAAACAAACAACACAACAAACAAATTAGAACTTAGAATTAAATATTTACAAATGTACATGTATTATTCGACAGAGTTCATAGAATTTATATAGACAAAGTGGCTGATGTAAGACAGTTAAATAATTTAGATCAAGGAACAATCGATGTCTCACTTCTGTAAAGTTCGGACAGTCATAGATAAGGTGAAGAGCAGTTTGTTCAGTTTCTCCGCAGGATCGCAAGAGGCGGCTCTCCGTGTTCCTTATTCTTGACTTCAAAATTTCCAGATTTGAATAATTTAAACCGCTCTTGACAGGTTCTTAAAGAAGTAACTTTGTTTCCATAGGCGCTATAGAGCATTTGATGAGCTTCGGTTGAGCTTTTCTTCAAGTTGAAACGCAAAACTTCACGCAAATGGTATTTTCCAGGCACAAACGTAGACATCTGAAGAACTTAAAATAAAAATACGAATACGTTTTATATCAAGTATCATGTATATGAATAGTTAGTATTTAAGATGCAGAATTCGATGCCAAACAAAACAATCGGTAAAAGTTAAATTATGCAAATTAAAAACGAATAAACAAACGCGGTTTCATATTTACCCACCCAATATTTTAAACATTTTTATATCCGTTTTAACCAAACCATAATGTTTTGTACTTGTTATTAAAGTTTGAAACACATTTAAACTTTATATATTTTATTCAATGAAGATCAAAATTACATAAACATCACAATTAATTATATATCATAACTATATAACATTAAGCCATCTATTTACAGTTTGTTTTGGTCATCGGTCCAATATTTTTATTTTCACAGACTAAATTATGAGATTAATTTATAAATGAAATATTATGCAAAACAAATAAACAACTATATATAGCTCATAGAAATAGTTACATTTGAGATTTATCTCAAATAAAGTTAATTGCTGTTTAATATGACCTTGATTTTTCCTATATTTCCGTGACAAGATAATACTCAGCCTAAACTTCAACCATATTGACTTAACTGTATTTTTAAATAGATATTCCATAGTTAAAATGAAAACTTAGCATTTCCCTCGAGGTTCCTCCATACTTTCCGCCAAAAAGACGATTTTCCTATAGACGATATGACTACAAAGTCGCTCTTCACGCCGCAAGAAAAAGAACGCAAAGCTATTAGACACAAACCAACTAAATTGTACATAATAGAAATAGATATATTTATACTATTGTAAATTCTTTGTAAATATTATTAGATTTTTATATTTATTTTTGTTTTATAATTCCTCATTATATATATTTGTATAATTTATTTAAAAGATCATAGTCTTTTGTGAGTTGAATATTTATTCTTTGACTCGTGCTTTAGATGTTGTACAAAATTTCAAATACCGCGTGAGAACGCCCTTGCAGCCTTAGAATAATTTCTAACGTTTTTGCCAAATGTTTTAATTTTTGTTCGCTCCTGACGAGGACAAAATATTTTTGTCGAAACGTCGAGGTAATAAAAATATTTACTGGCCGAAGTAGCTTTAATTTGAAGAAATATGAATGCCGGCCAGGCAGCCTCTATCTATACGACAAACTAACAAGACTTAGAAGAAATCCTTGGTAAAAGTACGTCAGATCCATGTCAGTACCAACAAGATTTGTAAGCTGTGAGTCACAGTTCCCATAGGGAAGGAGCTATGTAACAAAATATCTATTTTATGAATTGATTCATAATTTTATTCATTAATGTTTCTACTCTTTAAATTTCTCTTTTTTTCCTCTCTAGTATTTTAAATATTATATATTGTATATTTCTGTATATATAAATAAATTTCTGTGATATTCTGAGGTTTGTCTTTCAAAATGTCCTACACAGCAATACTATGTTATCGTAAAGAAGAGGCCGGCATTCATATTTATATGAAAAATAGACACTTCGGCCAGTTAGAGTTTTATTATTTTCTCAACGTTTCGACAAAAATCTTTTGTCTTCGTCAGGAGAAGTAAATAAAAATAAACATTTGGCAAGGCGTTAAAAGATTTTTGTCGAAACGTTGAGAAAATAAAAAAACTCCAACTGGCCGAAGTGTCTATTTTTCATATAAATACTATATTAAGTAGAACATTAGCTCGATTCACAAGTGACGAAGAAAATTCGAGGATACCTAAGCCAAACTGCTAACTTGGGTTAGCAAGCGTTTTAATCCAAACTCCATATAAAATAATAATTATGAAAAACAGCCGAAGTTGGAAAGCAGCTTCTATAGAGGATATAGTAAAATATCGACGCCATATTAAACAGTAATTAACTTGATAAAAATCTCAAATGTATTATTTCTGTTGTTTGATTAAACGATAATAGAATTTAAGCTAATAGGCGAACCATTGATTATCTATATATATAAAATTGAATGTCTGTCTGTGTGTGTGTGTGTTTGTGTCCTCTATGGATTCAAAAACCATACATCCAATCGCCGTGAAAATTTGGGATATTATTAGGCATATCCCCGGAAAGGTTTACGAAAAATAATATCTTGAATATCTTTAATATCCTTAGAGTTATTTGCAGATTTGTAGCTTTAACTCGCAAGCAGCGCCGCCATTGAGACAGAGATAGGCTTAGGTTTGCTGCTCCTGATGACCTTGGGTCTGCCCCACCCCGTGAGAGAATGGATTCGCCCGGCCGCCGGCCGACAGTCCAAGTACCCACCGACCAATCAGGGCAGAGTTGGTGACACAGCTATGCCAAGTAGACAAGAAAAAAAGCCTCGCGGGAGCTTGCCCAAGATGACCTCCGGGAACTTCGTCCATCTTCCATAAACGACCATGAATTTATTCAACCCTATCGAGTATTTTTCAAGGGACCGGGAAAAAATGATCACTTTATCAGTTTCAAATTATCAAAATATATCTATTTCTTTTTATAAGTTTATAGAGAATTGTTTTAACAAATGTTCGTTAGACAGACCTTTACTCGGGAACCGATTAATATTGATTTTATTCAACTTATCGAGTATTTTTCAAGGGACCGGGAAAAAATGTTCACTTTATCGAGAGATTCGTTAGACAAACCTTTACTCGGGTAAAACACGGGCGAAGCCGGGTACATCCGCTAGTCTATATATATAAAATTGAATGTCTGTGTGTGTCCTCTATGGATTCAAAAACCATACATCCAATCGCCGTGTAATTTTGGGATATTATTAGGTGTATCTCCGGAAAGGTTTACGAAAAATAATTTCTTGAATATCTTTAATATCCTTAGAGTTATTTGCAGATTTGTAGCTTTAACTCGCAAGCAACGCCATCTTGCAACGGAGATCTGCCCCTCCCCCCCCCCCCCCCCCCCCCCCCCCACCGTCCGGCCGCCGGCCAGTTGGTTGGACATTCCAAGTTCCCACCGACCAATCAGATGGATCAAGAGCCCCCCCCCCCCCCCCCCCCCCGGCCGCCGGCCAATCACAATCAGAGTGATCAAGAGGTCCTGGCGCGCGGGGGGCGGGTGACCTCCGGGAACTACGTCCATCTTCCATAAACGACCATGATTTTATTCAACTTATCGAGTATTTTTCAAGGGACCGGGAAAATATGTTCACTAGATAAAACGATGATTTTGTAATGTAGAAAATTAGGAAAGACAAAATTCAGGATGACACGGCACACAGGGACCGGGAAAAAATAATCACTTTATCGAGAGATTCACGACCATGACTTTATTCAACTTATCGAGTATTTTTCAAGGGACCGGGAAAATATGTTCACTAGATAAAACGATGATTTTGTAATGTAGAAAATTATGAAAGACAAAATTCAGGATGCCACGGCACACAGGGACCGGGAAAAAATGTTCACTTTATCGAGAGATTCAAATTTACGAGTTTCAAATTATCAAAATATATATATATTTTTATAAGTTTATAGAGAATTGTTTTACCAAATGTTCGTTAGACAAACCTTTACTCGTGTAAAACCTCGGGCGAAGCCGGGTACGTCCGCTAGTATTTATATAAAAAGGGTGTACCTGGATCTGTGAAAAAGAAACAAATTGTACCATAAATTGAAAAAGAGGGAGCAATCCTTCGAAATATTTGGAGAAATAAATTGTTTTTTTTTTCTTTCACAGATCCAGGTACGTTCTTTTTATATAAATATAAAATTGTTTAAAAATAAACAAATTTTTAAATAAAAAGGCATATATTGGATCAAAATATCATTTTTTGTTGTTGTTTTTGGCACACTTTAAAATGTTATAATACCTTGATAAAGGTTGGCGTTCAGCCAACTGAAATATTGGGGTTTTTTCTTATCCCTAGTACACGTGGTACAGGCCATAATAATCACGGTGGGTAGAAGGCGACTGCTTTTACTGTAAGTGCCCCACATGTCTACACATGTGAAAAGCAGTTCGACTTTGCACTTACAAATGTGCCAGAGCCCCGTTTGGTTACTTGCACTCGCTGGTGGGGTTGGACTTTTGCAAGAATCGGGGGCCATTGGAGCATTTTTTTTTTTAATCAGAAAAAAGTGCCCAATGCGGGAATCGAACACGGGTCGTAAACCAACGGTTTAGACCATCCTTCCACCGACCCCCGAAATATTGGTAAAATAAATGATATCTTGATATATGTCTTTTTATTTAAAGATTTATTTATGGATTGCTCTATTTTCAAAAAATAAGCAAATTGCAATTAAATTAAAGTATTGCTATAAAAACTAATGTATATATAGTAAAATTTTTTAAAATTGAAAAAAAAATCTCGAAAATATATAGATTTTAAAAATAAAAATATGAAATTGTATAGTTTGTTGTGTTAAAGTGCGAAAAAAAAAAAACTCTACAGAAATTTCGAATAAATTAAAAGTATTTATATTAAAACAAATTTTATAATTACAAGACTATTAAAATTTTAGGTGCGAAAAAAAAAAGGATAAAAATGTAAATGTCGTTTTTAAAGTTAAAATGCTTTTATTAAAGTGTAAAATGTCTTAAAAGTGTCAAATCTATATATTGTAATGAGTGTTAACATAAATAGTTACATATTCCTTTCACAGATGGCGCTGTACGAGACTCTGGCCCTGGGTAGGTATTATATATGTGTGTGGAGAGATGTGCAGCTATTGGACGGCGAGAATTCTTTAATGTAAACATACTGTTGTGATGTTTACTTTTTGTTATTTGATTAGTTGATATTTGGGTGACATTTTAATGGAGAGTCGACAGTAATGTAAGAGAAGAACGAATTCTGAGAAGAGTTGAGATGTCCTGAACACCAAAAAGAACCAACCGTATATATATGTTATATAAAAAAATGAGATTTCTGTTGATTTTTGATTATCTTGAGTATTATGCTATGTCAATGCAGTCGTGGTTAAAATCTTGAAATTACAATAATAAAAATAATGAAGATTAGAAATAGCTTTAATTGAGCTTATGGGATATATAAAAAAAACATAATTTGATAAAGATACTGCCTGTCTTAAGGCGAGTAGAATAAGGAAAACAAAAGATTATTTATATAATTACAATGGTTTGAGCCGGCCATCGGGAAACAACAACAATGAGTTTTATAGGGGAAATGTGACCTCTGGCGGTCGATCCAACAGAATCTATATTAATAAAATGGAAATTTCATAAGTGGACATCACTAAAAACTTTCGTTACAATGCATCAATTTCAACCAAATTTACAACATTTATGTAAAACGAGATGGAGCAGGTTTTGCTTAACATCAAAATATATTTCCTAACATTAACATGCGTAACTTCGCTGTTATCGATTAAATACAAAAAAATCAACAGAGTTAATTTTATTTATATATAAATACAAAATTAAATTTCAACAGAGTTATTTTTTTACATACTAGCTAATAATCTCAATCTAAAAAATATTCAATACAAGCAATTTTAAGATAACACCATATGAAAAACAGTCGGCCAAGAAAACAACAACGATATTACATCTTTCTCACATATTCACACACAATCTTAATTAATAATTAACTAACCTTTAACATTGTTTATTATATTTCAGCTTTTATTTCTACATTTTTTTTTAAATACCCAATTGTTTTATCATGTTTCTAATTTCGCCTAACAAATATACAAATTTATAGTGACCAACATACGCAAATTTTATCTTTGTTTTTATTTAACTTGATATCGTAAACATATACATCCATTGTAAGCATTTTTCTGTTCACCTTCCGTGGTTTCTCTTTTCTCTGATAGTTTTTAGGTGTAGTATATTTTCTTATTACTAGACTACAAACATTCCCTCGAGAAAAACCTGGGCGAAGCCGGGTACATCCGCTAGTATTTCTATAAATTTTAATTCCAAAATGAAATAATATGTTTTATAACATATATATATAGATCCAATCTGTACCATATTTGAAACAATAAAAATATATAAATATGATGATTTGATGCTTTAAAAAATGATCCATTGGGGACACTGCGGCAACTCCCATGACAGTCAAATGCCATGTGCACATATACACATAACTAAATATGACCCCATTCTGATGTACATAGAATATATTCTATGGAACAAGGTTTAAAATATCTTGTCAGAGGGGTGATTTTCTATGATGTCTATCATCATTAATTTATATCAAGTAGTGTTTTGAATATACCATAAAATCGAATACATTTTAGTAATTTTAAGCTCCATAATTTAGAATAGATATTTTAAATAAATTATCTTTGGCATCGTTGATAATTTCATGCATTATTTATTATTTGATTGGGAATAATGGTTGAGAAAGAAAGGTATTCTCCTCTTTGGACTTAAACTACTAAAAGAAAGCTTACAAAACCTGCGGGACGTACACTGTGAAAGAAAACGTCCATGCTTACCTTTGACCCAGTAGGTTGTCGAGATTTCGGAATAAACATTTAACATTTTCGTCTTCTATCCATACAACAATAAAACAATTCGAAAATATATTAAACCTCTACAAGACATCAATTCTAAACAATAGAACAATTATAAAAAAACACCAATTCTACAAGATATCAATTATATACAAGACAACGTGAAAAAAATAGTACAAATGTGATATTGTACTGGAATAAGGTGCATAAATTATAAAAAAAAAGGCATCTCCTTATCGTGCAACTGAAAGTTGCTGATGGCTTGCGCCATCTATCGGAATAAATATCAACTATTCTCGTTGATTTTTAATTATTCCAGAATTTGCTAAATACCCATTTTTCACGCGTCCGTGGTTAGATTTTCTTGATTAATCAAGAATGGGTGTTTGGCCAATTCTGGAATAATTAAAAATCAACGAGAATAGTTGATATTTATTCCGATAGATGACGCAAGCCATCAGCAACTTTCAGTTGCACGATAAGGAGATGCTTTTTTCATAATACAAGACAACAATATACAATACATCAATTCTACAAGACACACACATCAATTCAACAATACAGCAATTCTACCATACACACAACAATACAGCAATTCTACCATACACACAACAATACAGCAATTCTACCATACACACAACAATACAGCAATTCTACCATACACACAACAATACAGCAATTCTACCATACACACAACAATACAGCAATTCTACCATACACACAACAATACAGAAATTCTACCATGCACACAACAATACAGCAATTCTACCATACACATAACGATACAGCAATTCTACCATACACACAACAATATAGAAATTCTACCATACACACAACAATTCTACCATACACACAACAATACAGAAATTCTACCAAACACACAACAATACAGCAATTCTACCATACACACAACGATACAGCAATTCTACCATACACACAACAATATAGAAATTCTACCATACACACAACAATACAGCAATTCTACCATACACACAACGATACAGCAATTCTACTATACACACAACAATATAGAAATTCTACCATACACACAACAATACAGCAATTCTACCATACACACAACAATATAGAAATTCTACCATACACACAACAATACAGCAATTCTACCATACACACAACGATACAGCAATTCTACTATACACACAACAATATAGAAATTCTACCATACACACAACAATACAGCAATTCTACCATACACACAACGATACAGCAATTCTACTATACACACAACAATATAGAAATGCTACCATACACACAAGAATACAGCAATTCTTCAGATCAATTCTGTACACCACAACAATGGTATCCAAACAACATATCCAGCCTACCAAGTGGCAGGAGAATGCATGGGTAACTTCGATCCCATGAAAACATATAAGAAAACGGGTTTTATACTAATTGGGGAGTTTGACTTTTTAAAGTTGAGGATTTTTCGGCCTATGTGAAATACATGTATTGCGCTGTGACAATGGCAAAAGAGGAAATACGAGGGAATAGTATAGTGTCCCCTTCAACGATTTGGTTTATTAACTAAAGATATCAGAAGTTTTCCACAAATGTAACGGGAACAGTATATATAGGCTCCTAAATACTTTGATAGTCCATCTAGGATCTTCAGTTGATAGCTAGTTGATAGTATTGCATACGATACTTGTCGGATACTCTCCAATACTCCACTGAAGCAATAGTAGAAATACATTTTATCTTCTATAAGTATTATCCACTCTTATAAATTTATGACTAAATTTATATTAAATAATCAGGGCACACATCAAGGTAAAAATGTCTCAGACTTCCTGAAATGAGTTTCTTTTCGAAAATTGTACAAGGTTGTCCCAAAAGTTCGCAAACACTTGCAAAAAATTGAAATACCAATATTATTGGCCGTTATGTGTAATGTCTTTGTATTATGTATAAAGTAATTGTATTATGTATTATTATGTATTCGCCGTAATAATATTATTTGACAATTAATAAGAAAAGTTTTAAGAAAAACATGAACTTTTGGGAAAACCTTGTAATTCATAAATTTCTAGAGTTCGGGTACGAAAGCCCGACAACCCTCCACAATAAATCGCCAAGAAGACAAGAGTTAAAATCAAATGTGTGCACCCTATGTATTTGATTATTTTTTATCTCCTGTCCTGTTGGCGATATTTTGTTGAGTGTTTTCTCCTGTAGATGGGTGCAACGTCCTCGTGTTTGTTTGAGGTTAAACAGCAAGAAGAAATTGGAAAGTTTTAAAAGAAAGTATTTATTTCTTTGTTAAAGCAGACATAGGTTTTATGTTGATTATTTATTATTTATTTGGGTAACACACACACACACACACACACACCCGGATTCCTGGAACATTTTTATGTTGATATATATATTACAATAAGTCAAACCTACAACTCCACAGAGTACCATCAGTGATATGCTCACTAATAAACGATAATTTAACAATATACAAGAAGAATATACTGTAGGCGTGCCAGAAAGTTAGAGATTTATAAATGTTATGTTTAAAATAGAACTTATCCTTGGAAACTTGATATGTTTATCTTAATATTAATACAAAAGATTATTTTGTTTAACTCCAATCAGGGAAATTATTTGAAGTAAATTTTAAATATTTAATTCTGTTAAACAATGATTTATTACCAATTTTATTTTATGCTACTTTGGACATTTTGAGTTTGCGTCATCCGAGTCAATGGTCCGTAATATTTGCTAAAATCACTGATAGCAAGGTTGCCAAATAAAGATTCGAAGTGTTTACAGAAGTGGTGCCAGCCTGTCTGGTAGCAATGTTTATAGACTATTTATGTGTCATACAATGATGATGATATATTTCAAAAATGTTTCAGTGTGATGCAAAAATTAAAAGAATTTTCAACAAAAGGTATTATGCAAAAATATTAGGAGTATAAATAAGTTTGTGCGGTTTTTTTTCGAAACTTGGAGCTTAAAACGTATATATATATTGTTATGATTATTTTTTGTTTTGTTGTTGAGAAAGAGAGAGAGAGAGAGAGAGAGAGAGAGAGAGGTGCAGTCGTGAAAAGTAAAGATAATTATTTACCTTTCAAGTAGTTTTTATTTTGAATTACTTGAAGTAAATTTACACATAAAATTATTTATCACAGCAATATAGAATTTATAGAATGAATTCTATAATCGTGATTTTAAAAAAATAGGTAGGGTTAACTATACGTATTAGGCTAAAATAGCTCTGACATATATACGGCTCACATTTTCCCTCAAAGATCCAAACGGTGTCTGAGATAAGATCAGATTACACCATCCTATAAATCACGGTCCATAAACTTAACGTAATACTTCTATTTATAGCTGCTGTTTGTTTGCATGCAGGTGGTACTTTTCTCTAACCCGAGATGTTACTGCAATTTTTAAAAAACAGAACTGGTTTTAAAATGATATTAACAAGCAATACAAGGTTGAATTTCTTGCACCATTTTTTCTCTCTATCTTTCGGGCTAACATGCCACTCAGCAGGACACCTAGAAGTATAACTTCCAGCTAAGTCATGTATAGTTAGCTGGAAGTTACACTTCTAACTGGTGTTGGTGTCTTTGGTGTCTTGTTCCTCCATGGAATGGGGGGTACCATTGCCCCGTTAGTCAGCCACATTTCAGAGTTCCCTATTCACGGTTACCATAGCGGCTCGGGGCTCACGACACCGTACTACAGGGCAGTCCCTTACTTGTGCTGCTTCTCCCCACGTAGAGGACTTCTGTCCAGGATACTTCTAGCTACCCCAGTTGATAGGTATGTTATCCCGAAAGCTAGAGTATTAAAAATGGCGCAAGAAACTTAACCCTGTATTGTTTGTTGGTATTGTTAAATTTTAAGCCAGAATTGAATGTTTATAGAAACAGTTTGATTAATGGAATAATACATTTCATATTTTAATGCATTTTAGATGGATTAGTGCCATCTAGTGGAACAAAAATCATTAAACAACAGTATAAACATTGACCTCGCAGTTTACCCATATTACAAGACAAGATGATTGTTCAACCACAATAGAAATATTCTAACTATAGTAAAGGTCAAAATGCCATCAAATGTTTTTTAAACTCACTAATTCTATCTTTTTTCGATTATAACTCCAATGATGATATTTTTATTTTATTTTTATATTATTTAAAAAAACTACAAATATACTTTCACAATGAGTTTCTTTTTATTTAAAAATGCAAGTTTTCAAGCGATAATCGCTCTTCAACGGGCTTAATTACAATATGGACTGTGTCTTACAAGAAATATTTGTAGATATTTGTAGATATAATTGTAAGAAACAGTCGAAGTTTTAATTAAGCCAGTTGAAGAGAGATTATCGCTAGCGATTGCCAGCTGTTGACTTAAATATTTCCTGATATATTATAGCCGTGTATAGATTTGAATCCTCTATACTTATCTTGGAACAATGGATCTTCAAGATTAAAATAAAAGTAATTGTGATTTAATATATAATTTTTTGTTTGAAAATAGCATAAATAGGAGTTCTGAATTGATAAGACAGTTATTATGATGCATTAGCGCGCCATTTGTAATCAATTGTGAAAAAATATTTTTAAACGCTTTTCACAATTTTATATTTTGAATTTGTATATTATTATTACATGACTATATAATGATATACATATATATCGTAATTTAAACAATGTGATATGTAAGTAATAAAGTATGACGTCTTTTCTAGTCGTCTCAAAGTGACACCAGCTTGCCACTGGACACCCGGGGGCTCCAGAGAGGGACAAAGAAGGGGCGTTGGTCCGGATGTTGACAGTTAGTTAGGTTACAGTGGATATTTTCGGACAGGGCCCGCTCAGTGCTAGGTCTCACGGCGGCCCTCGTGGCCGCTGTTTTGGTTCCTCCCTGCCTCCGCGGCTTCATGCAGGACGCCGAGCTTTCCTCAGTTAATCCTCAACTTTTTCCTGGTCCTGGTGCCACGTGAGACGTACTAGGAGAGCGTCTTTTGATCCCAAACTTTGTCCTTACTGTCCCGTGCGGACTTCCCACTCTGCACGCCTTGCCACTCAACCCCGACTGCTTCCAACTCACTTGTTGTCTTACCCAGGTTTACGACATATATTATATGATATTTGGCCAATTCTGGAATAATTAAAAATCAACGATTAGTTGATATTTATTCCGATAGATGGCGCAAGCCATCAGTAACTTTTAGTTACTCGATCAGAAAATGCCCCTTTTTCTCAATTTATCCACCTGTTCCAAGTAAAAATTCACTTTAGTATTTCACAATGGCTATATAAGTTTCAATAACCAAATGCCAACTTGTCTAATATGGGTTGGAGAATGGCTTGAGCAAGAGGTAGAAGTTTGTAGGCCAAGTTCAGCTATCTGTCAGAGGCTCTCACTATCAGACGGCTGATTCACGCAACCCTTGGCAACAACTTTATCTTCTTTCAACACTCCCAACTTTCCCTCTACAGACTGTTGGAATATATTTTCGTATCATTCTTTAGATAGATTAGATCCTATATATACACATTGTCGCGTATATGAGCTTTCAAAACACCGACAACCTCCGCCAATAGATGGCGCTTTCGTTTATTTCCTGGCTGGAAATAATGTGGGAATCGCCGACTGCTGTGGTCCTGTTTCCTGGGGCAAATGTTTGTAAATATCCGTTGATATTGGCCCTGGGATGTAAAATAGTGTAAATACCCGTTAAATGATATTCCAGTTATTATGTAAAGTGGATTAAATTTTACACATATAAATTTACTGGCAATGCGCTTCTTTTAAATATAATCAAATATTATCTTTACAGGCCTTACTGCAATGATATGAGTTATTGAATGAGAGAGCTTGGTCATCAGTAGTGAACCCTCTCAGCGGTTTGTAAAGTTGACAATAAAGGAGAAGTGTTAGAAGTCTTGATGCTGGTTACTGCTGTAACTCTCGCCAACACCACAGGCGCTACTCTTCTGGTAAGTCTCTCGTGTCCCCCAACCAGTGGTAAGGTCGAGAGATACTGCCAGAGGAAAGGAGATCCACTTGAGTGGTGGTTCTCGGAGTTCTTTGGGTGGTCTGCAGGGTAGAGCTGCTGAGGTGGAAATACGGGAGCCAGGGTAGTTGATCCACGAAGGAGGAAGAGGCGTCGTCGCGAAGAACCGGAAATGTTGAATTTGAAAAAAAAAATAAATGTGGGGAAGGTCAATCTTACCCAGATTGAAAATAGAGATTCACCAGTTGTGTTTGCACAAGTTGTAGAAATACAATTTAACAAAAATGGCCTAAAATATATATTTTATTTTGCTTATCAAAAATGACTGGGCAATAAAAATAAATAAACAGATAAAAAGAGTGATAATCAAATTGGCCAAAAGGTTAGATATATTTAAAATTAGAATAAACAAAACAAGTGATACAAGTTAAATATACATACAAACAAATAATGTAGAGAGCAAAATAACTAGGGTTGGAAAGGCAAAATCTTTTTCAATCAAAGTTTAAAAATACTTATCTAAGCTTCTGTTTATAAAAACAAATCTTGTTTTCGATTCTGTTGATAAATTTGATCTTGAGTTCACTTGAAATAATTCTTCACTTGAGATAATTTTCCAGATTAATTCTTCTGTTCCTTAACAGGAAATTATATCGCAACCCACTTAATTGGTGCGCAATTCTATATCAACTCTCTTCTCGTTATCTTCTTTGTTTCATTCACACGTGGTTACTCATTCCTTCTGAGGCGGGAGCTCATATTTGGCGGGAGCTCATATTTCCCGGGAGCTCATATTTCTCCGAGCCTATACACCAGCGCTGCCGGTTGTCCTTTTCTTCTTTTTTCTCCCCGTCACCGCGCATAGGTGCTCGCGCATGGGATGGGGGGGCGATGTCTTGTTTGTTTAAAAATCTTGCTCTTTCCATTCTTTATTCCTTTCCACCCATTAAGAGAAAGAGGCAACAAAAATAAAATAAAAATATATATACATAATAATAATAGAGGAAAATCTATAAAGCATACAATTATAAATTATCTATTTTTAACATACTCCCACCTTTTTGTATGGGAATACAAAAAAAAATCTTAATTAGGAAAGATTATTGGTGTACACCCTCAATCTCGTAGGTTTTTTCACTTCTCTTCCAGACCTAGTAAAAATTGACTGTTCTCCATCTGTTGGAATCTCCTGGGCTTTGATCCCTTCTGTCTTAGGTAATCTCACCTCCCTGGAAATATCAGAACCAAGTTCCAAAGAGAAAAGTCTCTTTAACGGTCTTACAAATTCACCCGTAGCAGTCCTAACTCTAGCTACACGTTCTCTGCCATCCTTCCCGGGGTACAGTTCCAAGATTCTGCCTAGTGGCCAGAATATTCTTTTTTGATCATCTCGACCAATCAGCACAACTTCCCCTGGAAGAAACCTTCTACCCTCCGTTTCATTCCCCTTTTGTACGAGCATGGCGAGGTATTCCTTGTGGAATCTTTCCTTCTCATCTATACCTACGGTCTGAAAAGCTTTGCGGATTTAGCGATGGCTCCTATTTTCTTTTCCCTAAATCTTATCAGGATTTCAGGTAAAAGTTCAATCAGATTAGGTCCAGTCTCTAAACATTCATTTAGAGACAAACTTCTCTTACTTGCTTTACATGATGCATCGTAAACGGGTCGAATAGGAGTAGTCTCACTCTGAACCTTATATATTGGGCGATGTGGTAGATAATGTCCAATAGGTCTGATGTCTTCCCCGTCAACTTCTTCAATAAGGTTTTCCCTGAACCAGGATCGGAAGACTTCATCATAAGGAACAAACTGACCCTTTTGTGTCAACCTTTGAGTCATAGCCTCCAAGCGCCTTTTGGCTATTTCCAAGTTATTAGGTATCGTCCCAATTCCTTCCTTCCATGGAAGAGATACAAGATAACGTCCATCATGGCCTCGACAGATTTTCTCACGAAACTTTTCTTGCATGAGAACATTTTTCTCTTTCACAGAGATGACCTCTGTAGGATCTCGTATCCCTATTGTTTCTAATTCCCATAAGGACGCTACTCTCTGTTGGGTTGTAAGTAAGGTGATAACCATTTGAGCACTTGTCTCTGTTCTCTCTGATGAGGTATTACCTATTAAAGTCCAACCAAGAACTGTTTGAATTGCGGTCAATCCTCCTGCCAGCTGTTCAATTTTTCCTGTGAGAAGTTGCCCATAATAGTCTCCACCGATTAGGATGTCTATTTCGGTTTTATTATTGTCTACCTTAGTCAAAGTGATTCCTTTCTTATCCAATTCCCATTGCCTGGGTCCTGTTTCAACGGGTGAAATATTGCCACAAATTATTGTTTCCTCTAACGCTTCCATTTTGAAAGCCTTTCCCTCATCAACATTGTCCAACTGGAAATAAAATATTGAATGAGCCTTTTCTCCTGTGGTTTGCCCTCCAAACAAAAATTTATTCAATTTGACTTCTCCCACCTTGGGTAAGTCTAACTCCTTAGCTAGAGACCTTCTGATGTAAGATTTTTGACTACCAGAGTCTAAAAGCACTCTTACCATTTTGGAACGTTTCGGCCCTTTAAGTTTTACAATGAGAGTCATTAAAGAGATATTATTTGTGCATACTTGATTCGCCATTGCTGTTACAGGCTCACTGATCCCCTCATTCTGCTCTGCTAAATTATTGTGAGATCTGTTATCTGACCTCCAATTTAAATTTTCCTGACTATGTGAGGTTCCTCTGCACATTATCTCAAAATGAGGTCCTTGGCAACGCTTGCATCTTACAAAAGATCTACAATCCTTCTTCAAATGATTCTTTCTCAAGCATTTAAAGCAAACTTTTGCATCCTGTACCCTCTTTAATCTGTCTGATTCCAACATCTTGGCTGCCTTAAAACAGTTTTGGCTAAGATGGTTATCTTTGTCACAAAATAAACACGGTAAGTTGGTCTTTCCAACAAATAATGCAGACGCTGTATGGATCTTAGGGGGATTATTTTCTCTCTTTCCCTGCTTTAGAGGAAGGGAAGGTTCAAATCCTTCAGCAACAAAGGAAATGCGTTCTGCATTTTTAACTTCCTGCTTTAAAAATTCTATCAGACCCTCTAATTTATCAAAAGCTTTAGCCCCACTATGTTCAATTCCCTCTTCAATCTCGGAGTAATCTCTTTCTTTGAAAGGTGTACGGGAACGTTGCCATATTTTGATAAGTTCAAGTGGCAAACTTGACTCCACCAACGGGTACAAGAAAGCACCACCCCCAGACTTAGTATCCACTCCCAGAGATCCCAAAGAATGGAGATGTGCAACCAGATCATCATAAAGTTGAGCCAAGGTTCTTTTTTCAGACCTGGCACTGGCAATGACTAACTTTAAAAGCTTGCGCACATACAACTCAGTCAGCATATCTCTGTCTCCAAACCTATCTTTTAAATCTCCAATGACTTTGTTGTAATTCTTTTGGGTAAGAGGGAAGCTAGTCACAAGTCTGTGGGCCTTTGACCCAACAACCATGGATTGTATTAAGTATTCAAATTTATCAACATCAGACAGTGACTCATCTAAATGTATTTTTTCCAAATTACTCCACCATGACAGCCATTCCTCTAGCTCACCTGTATACTTTTTTAGTTCAAATTTTGGAAGTTTAATTTGTCTTTTAACATCTGAAGTGCTAGATTGTGACATTTTATCATCACAGGGTGCTGCCAATTTAGACTCATATTCTTTCACCTTCTGTGCGACAATTCCTACTTGTAGGCTATAAGTCTCACATAGTTCCATCTCATCATTGATTTGAGCTTCTGTGGACCTCGGATCATCCAATAAGATCTCTTTTATTTTATCATCAATCAATATCAGTCTATCATTAAGGATGGTTAACCTTTCAAATTTGGCCCTTATTAAAATTATATCCACTTCCTCTAGACTTAGACCTGATTTATTTCATTTGTGGTACGAGTGATAGTATCTATCTTGACCCTTCTAGCCAGCTCATTCTGTAACCTTCCAGTATCTATCTTGACCCTTCTAACCAGCTCATTCTGTAACCTTCCAGTATTTATCTTGACCCTTCTAACCAGCTCATTCTGTAACCTTCCAGTATCTATCTTGACCCTTCTAGCCAGCTTATTCTGTAACCTTCCAGTATCTATCTTGACCCTTCTAGCCAGCTCATTCTGTAACCTTCCAGTATCTATCTTGACCCTTCTAACCAGCTCATTCTGTAACCTTCCAGTATCTATCTTGACCCTTCTAGCCAGCTCATTCTGTAACCTTCCAGTATCTATCTTGACCCTTCTAACCAGCTCATTCTGTAACCTTCCAGTATCTATCTTGACCCTTCTAGCCAGCTCATTCTGTAACCTTCCAGTATCTATCTTGAACCTTCTAGCCAGCTCATTCTGTAACCTTCCAGTATCTATCTTGACCCTTCTAGCCAGCTCATTCTGTAACCTTCCAGTATCTATCTTGACCCTTCTAGCCAGCTCATTCTGTAACCTTCCAGTATCTATCTTGACCCTTCTAACCAGCTCATTCTGTAACCTTCCAGTATCTATCTTGACCCTTCTAGCCAGCTTATTCTGTAACCTTCCAGTATCTATCTTGACCCTTCTAGCCAGCTCATTCTGTAACCTTCCAGTATCTATCTTGACCCTTCTAACCAGCTCATTCTGTAACCTTCCAGTATCTATCTTGACCCTTCTAGCCAGCTCATTCTGTAACCTTCCAGTATCTATCTTGACCCTTCTAGCCAGCTCATTCTGTAACCTTCCAGTATCTATCTTGACCCTTCTAGCCAGCTCATTCTGTAACCTTCCAGTATCTATCTTGACCCTTCTAGCCAGCTTATTCTGTAACCTTCCAGTATCTATCTTGACCCTTCTAGCCAGCTCATTCTGTAACCTTCCAGTATCTATCTTGACCCTTCTAGCCAGCTCATTCTGTAACCTTCCAGTATCTATCTTGACCCTTCTAGCCAGCTCATTCTGTAACCTTCCAGTATCTATCTTGACCCTTCTAGCCAGCTCATTCTGTAACCTTCCAGTATCTATCTTGACCCTTCTAGCCAGCTCATTCTGTAACCTTCCAGTATCTATCTTGACCCTTCTAACCAGCTCATTCTGTAACCTTCCAGTATCTATCTTGACCCTTCTAACCAGCTCATTCTGTAACCTTCCAGTATCTATCTTGACCCTTCTAGCCAGCTCATTCTGTAACCTTCCAGTATCTATCTTGACCCTTCTAGCCAGCTCATTCTGTAACCTTCCAGTATCTATCTTGACCCTTCTAGCCAGCTCATTCTGTAACCTTCCAGTATCTATCTTGACCCTTCTAGCCAGCTCATTCTGTAACCTTCCAGTATCTATCCTTGACCCTTCTAGCCAGCTCATTCTGTAACCTTCCAGTATCTATCTTGACCCTTCTTCTTCAGCCAGCTCATTCTGTAACCTTCCAGTATCTATCCTTGACCCTTCTACCAGCTCACTTCTGTAACCTTCCAGTATCTATCTTGACCCTTCTAGCCAGCTCATTCTGTAACCTTCCAGTATCTATCTTGGACCCTTCTAGCCAGCTCATTCTGTAACCTTCCAGTATCTATCTTGACCCTTCTAGCCAGCTCATTCTGTAACCTTCCAGTATCTATCTTGACCCTTCTAGCCATGCTCATTTCCTGTATCCCTTCCAGTATCTATCTTGACCCTACTACCAGCTCATTCTGTAAACCTTCCAGTATCTATCTTGACCCTTCTAGCCAGCTCATTCTGTAACTTCCAGTATCTATCTTGACCCTTCTAGCCAGCTCATTCTGTAACCTTCCAGTATCTATCTTGACCCTTCTAGCCAGCTCATTCTGTAACCTTCCAGTATCTATCTTGACCCTTCTAACCAGATCATTCTGTAACCTTCCAGTATCTATCTTGACCCTTCTAGCCAGCTCATTCTGTAACCTTCCAGTATCTATCTTGACCCTTCTAGCCAGATCATTCTGTAACCTTCCAGTATCTATCTTGACCCTTCTAGCCAGCTCATTCTGTAACCTTCCAGTATATATCTTGACCCTTTAGCCAGCTCATTCTGTAACCTTCCAGTATCTATCTTGACCCTTCTAGCCAGCTCATTCTGTAACCTTCCAGTATCTATCTTGACCCTTCTAGCCAGCTCATTCTGTAACCTTCCAGTATCTATCTTGACCCTTCTAGCCAGCTCATCAT